>CAWUFW010001871.1:1800000-2315000 GCA_963921515.1 Calotriton arnoldi | reverse complement strand
TAATCTCAAAGTCCACGCTTCTTCGCTTTCAAAGAAGTCGAGCCCACACGGATCCATCAGGAAACTCGCTCTTTATTCAAACGGCATGACGCGTTTCGGCGTGAATGCCTTCCTCAGATGCCGCTAAACAATGAATGATCCCAAGTCCCACTTCAAATACAGAATGCCCCGCTACGATAGGTTGAGGCACTTCTGACTGGCCAGGGGGGGATGTTCCGTACTCGGCACTCCGAGTCCGTACGAAGCAGCCACTCAAACGTAAGTACTCTTCCCCAGTGGGCGGTGTCTGCTTCTTCCCCTCGCCTACCTGGATCTTACTGTGGGCAAAGAACGGCTTTCCAGGACCCTCATCCCGCCGCTGGAATCCCGTGTCAGTCCTGCAAACATCACTTATGTAAGTAGTGTTTTCCTGTGCAGTCACAGTCCAATATCTATTGGCAGGGTAGTCTTGCGGGGTGCAGCGGTTAGGCGTTTTCTGTAGAGCTTTCAGAGAACCACAAGTTGCCACTGCTACCGCCGAACTGCTTTAGAGATGGGTGCTCTCTTGTGCTCGTGGCCGCACACAAATACCAAAGTCCACACTTCTTCGCTTTCAAAGAAGTCGAGCCCACACGGATCCATCAGGAAACTCGCTCTTTATTTATTCAAACGGCATGACGCGTTTCGGCGTGAATGCCTTCCTCAGATGCCGCTAAACAATGAATGATCCTAAGTCCCACTTCAAATACAGAATGCCCCGCTACGATAGGTTGAGGCACTTCTTACAGGCCAGGGGGGGATGTTCCGTACTCGGCACTCCGAGTCCGTACGAAGCAGCCACTCAAACGTAAGTACTCTCCCCAGTGGGCGGTGTCTGCTTCTTCCCCTCGCCTACCTGGATCTTACTTTGGGCAAAGAACAGCTTTCCAGGACCCTCATCCCGCCGCTGGAATCCCGTGTCAGTCCTGCAAACATCACTTGAGTAAGTAGTGTTTTCCTGTGCAGTCACAGTCCAATATTTTTAGGAGGAAATTAAAAACATGGCTTTTTCAACTTTAGGTCCTAGCCAGTTTCTGCTTTGGGTGTTTTTCTGTTAGCTGTTATGTGGTTTTTCTCTTAGCGCCGGGACACTCTTGGGAGTAGCCGCGCGCTTTATAAATACCAAATAACATAACATATCTATTGGCAGGGTAGTCTTGCTGGGTGCGGCGGTTCGGCGTTTTCCGAAGAGCTTTCAGAGAACCACAAGTTGCCACTGCTACCGCCGAATATATATATATATATATATATATATGTGTGTGTATATATATATATATATATATATATATATATATATAGCTAGCTATCCTAATCCTACTGGCCGTCACCAGTAGGTAGTTATAGTTAGGACCTGATTTCTATTAAAAAGCTGTTTTTGAGCCAATAACTTTGGCATCGTTTGACGAATCTTCACAAAACTTTCAAAACGAATTTGACGCTCAGCTCCTAACTTGAAAATTTCGGGGTGATCTGTCAAGCGGGATTTGAGAAAAGGAGGGGGGGGTCCCAAAACACTTTTTCTCCATGTTAATTATCATAGGAAACTTTAGACCAGGCTACAGCCCGAATTGCTGAACGCAATTTACCTTTTTGCCAAATTTGGTGTACTCTTGGTCCAGAAAGCACTCTTTTTGTTAAATGGTGTAAATCCGTTCAGTAGTTCCTGAGAAATTTAAAGATTTCTCAGATATACAACTGTGGCCACGGTGGATCCGCGAACCCTCCCGATCTCGTACCTGAGATCTGATTGGCTGCCAACACTTCAAACCAGGAAGTGTTGGCAGCCATCTTGTGTCTCTGTTGAACCGAGTCACAAGAAAAAACGTTAAAAAAAAGATAAGGGGGCAGGGTAGAAACACCCTGACCCCCAAGGCCTGTTCAGGGGGTCCCACAGGGACGCCCAGGGCCCCAAATTAAAAAAAAAAAGTCAGTAGAAGTCGCAGTGGATCCGCAAATCCGGCCCAAAAAAAAAAACCCCGAAGCACGGGCTCCCGCGCTTTATTTAATTAGGCCACCGGGTGGGCCAGGTCCGAAGGGCGTTATTAAAATAATAATGGGGGGCCCAGCCCCGGGGACCACCACCTCCCTGGGGCTAATTCAGTCAAATGCAGGGGGTCACGCGCCCCCCCCCTGCAGCCCCGGGGACCGCTACCGGGGCACATATATTTTTTATTAAAAAGTGCGGGAGGACCTACGGCCTCCCCCACAGCCCAGGGGACCGCCACCTCCCCGGGGCTAACTAAATAATAAAGCATGGGGGGGCTCCGGCCCCTCTTGCAGTCCGGGGACCTCCACCGCCCCGGGGCACCAACACATACATGAAGGGGGTCCGTTGCAGACCCCTCCCCGGGACCACTAGCACCTCGGGGCTCACTTAGAAGGGAGGGGGGCGCGCGGCCCCCCTCATGGAGCCTTACATGGGCCTGGGGACTGCCACCCTCCAGGGCTGGCTCCTGCAGTGTCCCGGGGTGCCCAGCCCTGGGACATTGTAGTTTGCTATGGGATGGTGGGAGCATCACTCCCGCCATCTCATAGCAAACAGTGTACTCCGGTTTCAGAAAGAGAGAGCATTTTGCTCTTGCTTGCTGAAAGCTGCGCACACTTTGCTTTTTACTCCCAGGGATTTGCATGTCAGCAGCTCCATGTGTGTAAAAAGCAATGCCAGCTCTCGCAGAAGGTGGGAGCCGGCCGGACCATGGGGGACTTCAGGCTCCCGCTGCTGTACCCAACGAGAGAGCCATGCCCCGGGGGATGGGGTCTCCGGGGCTGAAATTGGCCTGGGGAGGGGGGCCACAGGCCCCCTTCCTTTTTTACATAAAAAGAAAAGGAGGCAGGCCCCAGGAGATGGGGTCCCGGGGCCAACAATGGCCCAAGGAAGGGGGGGCCATGTGCCCCCCCCCTTCCTTTAATTAAAAAAATGAAAGGCCGAGCCCTGGGGGATGGGGTCCCTGGGGCCAAAATCGGCCTGGGAGGTGGGCCCACTCTCCTTTTATTTTAAAAATTGGTCAGGCCCAAAATGGTCCAGGGAAGGTGGGGGGGGCACGCAGGACCCTTCCTAGAACATAATTTTTTTTTTTTTAAAGCCAACAACTCACCGAGGCCCTGCCCCCTTTCTCCACTACTTTGCAAAAGCGCCTCCTGGCTCGCTGCTGGTTGGGGGATGAAGTCCCCTTGGCTACTGAGGGTCCTTAGGGGCCAAGAAGACCTACTGTTACCTCCAGTAAGCCCTACACAGTGGGATTGCTGAGAGGTGGTTGGATGCCACGCCCCCTTTCTACACCACTCTGCAAACGCGCCTCCTGGTGCACTACTAGTTGGGGGATGAAGTCCCCTTCACTCTTGAGAGTCCTTGGGGGGCCAACTAGCCCTCTTGTTGCCTCCAATAAGACCCACACAGCTGGATTGCTAAGAGGCTGTCAGCGGCCACGCCCCCTTTCTCCACCACTCTGCAAATGCGCCACCTGGCACACTACTGCTTGGGGGAAGAAGTCCACTTTAGTCCTGAGGCCCTCCGGGGGCAAGGGGACGTCTTACCCCCACCAGCAGTGTGCCGAGAGGTGCGTTTACAGAGAGTCCCGGTGCCCTTACATCACTTCTTTGTTTTTCCAGCACTTTGACACAGTTGCAGAGCTCTGCTTCTGAACTTTAGGGGTTCTTCAGACTTCCAAAATGTTTTTTTTTATTTTTTGTAATATATATATATTGGAGTACTGGAGTACTGGGCTTGTTTGCAGCTATATATATATATATATATATATATATATATGTCTCTATCTATCGATCTATCTATCCTACTGGCGTTCGCCAGTTTGTAGTTGGGACCAAAGTTTCCATAGGAAAAGCTTTTTTTTGTTTTGCCAATAACTTTGGTGTCGCTTGACGAATCTTCATGAAATTTTGAAAAAACGTCTCCTTTTTGGTTCAGCTGCTGTGTTGTGCTCTATTGAAAGTTTCAGGGTGCCTGGCCACATCTCTTACTTTCAATTAATTACCACATCTCTTGCTTTCAATTAATTTCACACAATCGATAATGTAGAAGTTAGTGTTCTCCCAGCCAGTGGAAGAGCCCAGGGAGGGAAAGTTCACACTTCAAGAATTACACAAGTTAGTGACTGGTTAACCACTATTAAACCTGCTTCCAATATCTGTTCTTTGCCTAGCAGTGTCCTACATAGTCATGCTCTCCCTTGAATAGTTCCTGTTCTACTGGTTTCTTTCTCCTCTACTACTACACCGATACCAGCTTGTACAAGGTGTGTCTTTGTTTGTAGTCATCTTAATTGTTTTGCTCTGTTTAATTTATTGCCCCATTGGGAGTAACACTTTTGTGCTGTAGTCACAGCTTATAGATGGTTATTATTATTGTACTTACATAGGTTTTTTTTATTAATTGTTGTTTAAAGTAATAAATCTGTAGTACGTTATGTTCTTAACATTTGTATAGCTGTACACTCATTGTTATGGCACTGTAGCACATTCTCTAAAGGCGAACTTAAGGGCAGGTCAATTAGACTGGAGGAATCATCTTTTGATAGTGTTGGTTGTTTCTTTGGTGTTTGATTATGTAGGTTTGGTAGAGATTTTGCCCAATGTTAAGATTCAAAATAGTTTATGGGAATGTGAAAGGAGTTTGATCTAGGATGCTCTTTGTGTTATTTTGTGTTTATTTGTGGATCCACCAAAGGACTTTACCCTTTTCTTTCAATTGGTGATTAATTGTCCACTTCTCAGCTAGAATGTAGTGCTTTTAAGATCTCGTCTGAGAGCACATGTGCTGTCGCAACATTGTTAGTGTACAGGGGCTTTGAGCCCACCCATTGCTTATCATTGGCTTCATCGTCACTCTCAGTTCTTTGCGTCACTTTAGTTTGCGCGTACTGGCTTCACTTTCTGTTCATTTGATTGGCTGCTGGTGCGCCAAAGAGCACGATTCAAGCTCCTGGGGCATACCTTTAAGGCACTACACCGCATCGGTCCCAAAATTCTCCAAGATAAAATCCGATTCTACACCCCTCCCAGATGCTTACGGTCACAGCATCTTGCTCTTGCAGAATCAAAAAGGATCAAAAAGGCTAAAACCGGGGACGCACCTTCTCGCACCTCGCGGCCTTACACTGGAACGGGCTGCCAGTCGAACTTCGACTCATCAATGACTATAACACCTTCAGAAAAAAATTAAAAACACATTTATTTCCCACCTAAGCAGATCCTTACTTCCTCCTGCCCTTCTTTTCAGCACCAGATCTCGCCTCCTCAGCGCCGTGATACCCCGTTGGGATGAATGTAGCGCTATATAAATAAAATAAATTGTGCCTCCTTTGGAGCTTGGCCCAAGTACTACTTCCTCATTCCACTGTGTCCTGCCACTGCTGCACTTTCAGTGGGAATCATTTTTCTTTTACTTGCTCACTGTTGCATTGCTTGCCCCACACTCATCCCACATTGTTGCTGTTGGCCCATCCCTTCCACACCCCTCTTGCTTTGTTTCTTTTTCCATCCCTCCCGCGTTGTTTCTCCCATCCCTCTTACCTCCCTCCCTCGTTGTGTTGGTTCTCCTGTGTTCCTAATCTGCTGTCCCAAGTGTTGATAGCCCACTCCCGCTGTCCTTATTGGTTCGTCCCCACACGCCATAACCCAAAGAAAAGCGCTATGATGGGGCCAGCCTTTTTTTCCCCCCAGCTATTGCACCGTGCTGCAGTGTCGTTTGTCTCCTCCCACTCTTTCCCACATCTCTTGCCCCTTCTCGCCCTGCCACCCGTCCTGACTTGCTTGCCCCCCCCCCCCAGTTCCGCCACAAAAGCAGCATGGTTGAAAGTTTTTTTTTTTTTTTAAGTTTCAGCCGCTCTGCTGTGCAATATGATTAAAAATGTGAGATCTACTAGCTTTGTTTTTGTGGCAGGACTGCAGGGGCAAGCAACGGGGGACTGGCAGAGGGTTAGAAGCGGCAAGCAATTTGTTAGACTTGGCATCTTTTGGCGTGTTTCCCCTGAGTTTTTGCTTTCTGACCTCCCGGTTTTGACTCTGTTTTGCTGGCGTAGTGTTTCTGCGCACTTTTCTCACTGCTGATCAGTGGTAAAGTGCAAGTGCTCCTGTGGTAAATTGTGTTATGGATTGGTGTTTCCATGATTGGATATTTGATTTACTTGTTAGCCCCTAGTAAAGTGCACTGAGTGTGCCAGGGCCTGTGAATCAAATACTACTAGCGGGCCTGCAGCACTGATTGTGCCACCCACGTGAGTAGCCCTGAAAAGGTAACTCAGACCCGCCATTGCAGAGTCTGCGCGCAGTTTGTAACTGCCATGTCGACTTGGCCAGTGCACACCCTTGCCAGACCTTCACCTTCCCTTTTCTTACATGTCAGCCACCCCTAAGGTAGGCCCAAGGTACCCCTGTGGGCCGGGTGCAGTGTATGTGAAAGGTAGGACATGTCCTGTGTGTGTGGCATGTCCTGATAGTCAATTACAGCCAATTTCGTTTTTCGCTATTGCTAGGCTACCTGTTCCCCATAGGACAGAATGGGGAGTTTGTTTATAACATCTTATAAACATAACTGGCCCGGGGAATTAGGTAGGAAAATAAAGTTTAGTATGCCTGAACTCAGAATCTAAAGATGCATCTTTTAGTGGAGGTGATTTTTACATTCTGTGTTTGAAAATACCACTTTTAGAAAATAGGTATTTTCTTGCTCAGTCATCCCGTGTGCCTCTGCTGGAATGTGGATTGCCTGTCTGGGTTTTGGATGACAGAAGGCTGGGGGAGCAGGAGTGGCTCCATATAGTCTAGGTGGGTCAGGAAAGGGCTGAATAGACCTGGGCTGCACATTGGGGAAGGGGAGGAGATTTCCTTGCACCTCAAAGAGCCTGGTCTGCCTCTGACCATGCCGTCTCCACCTCCTGCCAGGAAGTCACACCAGAGAAGGCAGAACTGGTTCTGGCTGGGCACAGACACTCTCTGTCTAAGAGATCAAAGGATTTTGGGATATAAATATTGGGGCCCAGACCCCTGTACTTTAGAACTCTTTTGGACCAAGAAGACTGCCAAGAAGAAGAGCTGGAGAAGCTGTGAGGAGGGACTACCACATTGCTGTGTGCTTTGCTGTGTTGCCTGCAGTGGCTGCTTCTGTCTTGGGCAGTGAAAGGACTGGACTGAACTTTCTGCAATCTACTTTTGCGAGTTTCTCCAAGGGCTTGAGGTAGAGCTTGCCCCCTGTTCAAGAAGTCTCAGGAACAGCAAAGACGTCAAGCTCTTCTGCCCTCAGCACTGGGAACTGTGTTTTGTGCTGCAACAGAAGAAAAAGCAACCCGACGACGTCGACACCGCCACTGCCAACTCCGTGTCCTGAAGGCACCGCAGAAGGCACCGCCGCAACGCGACCCTGGTCTCACCGACGACGCCTGCTGACGCCGCCACCGAGCCGCTGCTCGCACCGCGACCTGTGAGCCCCGCACTCCGCACCGCCTCGCTTCACGACGACGCCTTGGTATCCCCGACGACGACGCTCCACGCCAAAATCGACGCCGCTGCTTGCACCGTGGTTCGAGGGCACCGCTCGTAAAGTTACACGACGCACCGCTCTCATCCCACACCGCAGCCTTGGCCTACCGACTCCGGCGCCATCGACTCCAGTTCGTGAGCCGATGACCGCGCTTCAGCAACGACGACACCGCTGCTTGCACCGCGACCTGCCAGCACTGCGACGAGCACCGCATTCACTTCGCATCGCGACCCTGGTCTCGCCGACGACGCCATCTGACGCTGTCACCGAGCCGCTGCTCGCACCGCACGCCGCACCGCTGCACTTCGCACCGCAGCACCCGACGCCTACCGACGCCAGCGCTCCTGACTTCAACAGAGAGGAGTTCGATCTGCAACGCGTGTGACTTTGAGGGCCCCAACGACTCCTGCACCGACCTCTGGAACCGACGCCTGCGGACGCCGTGCTTTCGGAAGCTCAACGAGAGGTCGCCGACGCCCTGCATTTCTAAAAGGTACTGTTTGCGGGTCTTCCCGACACCGTAGCTGGCCCGCGACGCCGCGGTCAGCCAGAACTGTTGGATTTGTTTGTTCACGACGCCGTGATAGCCCTGGACGGAGCTATCGACATCAAGGAACTGTTTCAAGCATATTTTGATAACTGAAGATTTTTAAGTAATGTATTGTGGATTTCTATCGTTTTTGCTCTTGTCTTAAGTATATAAAAATATTGGATATTTTTCTAAACTGGTGTCCTTTTGTAGTGCTTACACTGTATTACTGTTGGTTATGTGCAAATGCTTTACACACTGCCTCTAAGATAAGCCTGACTGCTCGTGCCAAGCTACCAAGGGGGTGAGCAGGGGTTATTTTAGGAGTGTAACTCCCTTATCCTGACTAGAGTGGTGGTTTCTGCCTGGCTTTGGCACATGCCCTAGACTACCAAAAATCCCATTTCTAACACAATTACACAGGACAGGGTGGTTACTTTCAGCCATGCTGCACAGCAGACACACTGCTGTACACCATGGATAAAACAAAATGACGGAGCCAATAGATTTGCATAGGCAAGACCTATTGGCTTTGCCAATGCTTGTTATACATGCATCACAACCCAGGTGTTGTGATTGTGAGGGTGAGTTATCTTTGTTAGTTTTTTCTGTATGTTGGTGTGGTATGTTTTGGTGTTGCGCGGGACAGAGCCCTAGATTTAGCAGCAGTTTGCCAACTATATGTATTTGGTGCAGTGTTGTAAATGCAAAGGCCTAAGGCAACTTAAAATACAATCAAGAACTGAAAATAGTTCATAATAAACTGAAGGAACAAGACCTAAGAAAGTACAAAATATATTTTAATGAAGTAGTACAATAAATATGAAATATAAATCAATCTACATGCTTACACCAGTCATATCAACATTCACTCAATCATTCTAGTAACTGAAGACATAAATATATATATGACATACAAATTGACAATAACCAGAAAAATTGATATGTATGATTCATTTTACAGTAGCTGATCAGTCTACTTCGTATGGTTGTCAATAATTAAAAAGCTAGGTTCAACACAGCAACAAGGGATGTATCGGAGAACCATTCGTCTTAGTCAAAAATCTGCGGCTAGAAACCAGATGGTATCTACGCGCGTTTCGGCACAAGGAGTGCCTTCATCAGGAAAAGCCACAAAATAATATCTATTGATACCAGATGGGATAACAAGAAGTCCAAATATCAGGTGGTAGAGTGAGTCAATAATGTCAACTGTGTGAGACAAATCCTAAGTAATTACACAGAGGGTCTAAATATACAAAGGAACTTGGGTATGCAGCGGTCGGTGAGCCTGATGAAAACCAATCCGCCTGATGTGTTAAATCAAGGATATCCTCTCTGTGTGACCAACATGGTGGAGTCAGCAGCCGAACGTCATCTGAAATCAACTTTGGTGCAGTGTTGTGCATATGAGGGTCTGGCGTTCTGCCTGGTGTGTGCTGCATGAATATTGTAGGTGAGATTGGAACAGTGGTGCATGGTATCCTTGTTGGCTATAGAGTTCTGTTGGAGGCCTGTTGAAAGGCCAGATATAGGTATTCTTGAGTATATTGGTTGTGTGTGACGTTGTTCAATATATTTAAAATAGGTTTGTGTGTTGGACTTTGGTTTGGATGAGAAAATCGTTATAGAAAAAGTTGTACACCATAATCACAATTTTGTATACATTTGTTTTGTGTTGGATGATCCTTTCTGAAGGTGAGTACTTGGCCTTCTTTGTTTTGGGACAGAAAAGTATTAGCACTTATTTGTATGAGTGAATATCAAGGAATTAGTGGCTATACATTTGACCACTGTAATTTTTGGTAAGGAAACCTGGCCTGTGGGAACAACATACAGATACAAATAATGTGTTTGTGCTTAGAACCCATAAGTTCTACGTATGACTAATACAATTTTTGTGACACTTTTTATTTTATTTTATTTTTTACCATTTTGCGGTTGTGAATTAACTGTCTGTGAAAAATGTATTGCTAGGTTCTCGAAGCTAAAGTCTTATTTTAAACCACGCAACAGATTTAGCCTGTTTGGCAGCTGTGCAAGCTTCTTGGTGTGGGCCACATAGTAAAGAGTTCAGATTGATTGACCATTCATTGTTTGACCGCTCAGTTGAAGCTACTTCAGACTGATAGAACTTTCAGTTCAGAAGAGAGGACCCCCCCTTCCATATATGAAATAAAAAGTTGTCTGGGACAATTGAGCGAGGCCTCGTACGATGAACCGGAAGGGGGTCTGCAAGCATACTAGAACCATTAATATCTCTAGCGTTGCTAAAACCAGCAAAGCAACCACTCAGCGTTTTATGTATGGCTTTTTTGGTGTGTGGTACTTTTGCAGCACACTGTTCAAGTACATACATAACTCTTCTGTCTTCGGGTTACTGCTCGAAGGTTCGTGGGTGGTCCTCTTTTTGTGTGGGTCTGAGCAGTATTTATTACCTTGCATTCCTTCCTACCTGATAGGCTAGGCAGTTCTTGTTACGCACATACGTGGCCACAATGCTGAGCCCACTGCCTTGGGAAGGGACAGTCTGTTGTGTGGACTGGACGCAAGAGAGCCTTCTGCACTTGCCCAATAGACATTTTTAGGGGCACTGCCCTGTGGGAGGTATAACTTGTCCATTATGGAGTCTAGGGCGAACCCTGGCTTGCAGTTGGAGTATATGAGGTATGATGCGAGGAGGGGTGCGTTCTAGGCTAGTGGGTTCTACTGGGCCATACGGCCTTCTAATATTAACCTCTGATTTACGGCGGGTCAGGTGGTACACGATTCCTTAGCAATCCCTGGGATACAAGCTGTCGTGTTGGGGGACATGTCCCTGACAGCCGTGGCATTACCGCCCCATCTGTTTCCATTCAGGTGTAATCTCTCCGCCCACGGGAGCCAGGCCCTGGCCTGCAGCCTGTGCCCAGCCGCTCAGTTAAGTACCCCAGCAGCAGTTCTCCAGCGGAAGATGCTCCGACACGAGCCAGTCTGGAGAGGGTGGTCTCAGCAGACGCGCGAACCGGTGCGAGGTGCACCCGGGTGGGCAAGGATTTATATTTAGCTGCCTCTTTCTGCGGCCTCTCGAGTTACACCTCCGAGGGAAGGGAGCTGAGAGAGAAGCAACCATCTCATAGCAATGCAGCGGTGCGCCCTGTCACCCTGAAGGCGCCCGGGGCACCGCTTTTCAGCTTATTTCAAGCAGACCAACCCGTGCCAGTAGCTGCCCAGCCGAAAACGAGGAGCAGCTGGGGTGTGCGCTGGTAACGAGCCAGTGGAGGCATCTAGCTCCTGTATGCCCCACAGCTCCACGGGCCTCTTTGCTTGAAACAAGCTGAAAGCTCAGACACCAAAGCCAAGAAGTTCCCCCAGACAGAGCAGACATGGATATAAATATGGTGGCCACCGAAATGAACCAGCCTGGAAAGAAAAGTCCCAACGGGGCTGCTGTGAAGCGGGCGCCATCCAAAGTGGCCAAAAAAGCTAAAAAGGCTGTTGTTTTTTTTGAGGTGGAGATTCTGGATGGGAAGACCCGGGAGAAGCTGTGCTTCCTGGACAAGGTAAGGACCCTTCTGTTTTTATTCTCTGGGTGGTTGGGGTGACTGTGGCATGTCTTTAGAAAGGATTGGAAACACGGCTTGAATTTGTGTTGAATTACCAGGCAAGAATTGTAAAGTGACTTGGCATGAGGTGGTGCAGTGTCCTTTCATTAGCAACTCCCCAGAGCATGAGCCTTGGAGAGAGGCTGGATGGCCCCTCCCACAGTCACAATGTTGTACAGGACCAAGTTGTGTGTATTTATAGGGGGGCTGTGCTCCTTTCTCCTGGGAAGCATGCACTTTACTACTAAGGGCAGTAGGTGTCTTATCAGGAGTGCCCTGGCACTCCTAATCCCCGAATCAAAGCAGAGGAGGCAACTGTTTCCTGGGTGGCAGGATATGCAGGGGCTGTATTGGGGAATTGTGCCTTTAGCTGGTAGAGACATCAAGAGAGAACCCGAAGCTCCAGTACTTTCAGGATCGGCCAACAGAACAGTTTCAATAGGAACACCATCCAAAAGTGATTTGAGTGTGAATAAAAAACATTGAGAATTGCTGTTGTTGACCTTTTCCGCTTGTACACGTGTAGCAGATAAAAGCTCTTATATGACATACAATGAGAACCAAGGGTTACATCCAGTATTCTCAAGACTTGACATTGCTTTCTTTTCTGTTGAGAATGTTAATGGTCTGCAAATGCATGTCAGAGAGCGTAGGGCCACCTTGCCTCTGTGCTCAGAGGGCCTTCAGAGAGCTGTTGCACGCTTCAATGCTAGAGTAATCCGGCTTATTTTGTGTCTATATAATCTTTTTTTTTTTATATGCATGCATATGCAGGTTACACAGCAACAGTATACGGTTAGTCAGTTTTATAGAGCTATAAAAGGTACGCGAAGCCACAGAACAGTCATAGTATAGATAGGAGTCGATGGGAGAAAGGATCAGTAAGGCAAAGGAAGGCATGATGAAGTAAACATTTCCAGTTCTAAGGAATGGATCTAGGGAAGAAACTAACATGAGAACAGAGACCGAATGAAGACAAACTGTGTGCAGTACCCCTGCTCTTATGGTGATTTTGTATAGTACATCGAAAATCCATTATCTGCGTTTCTAGTTTATATATGTGATCTGATATAATAGTAAATTAATTCCATACTTGGTTATACCGTTTTTGACAGTGTAATCTTTCACTATGTTGATAACATTGTAAACCTATAAGATCTGCTGTGGTTAGCATAAGACCGCTTTCTCCTGCAGCAAGGATCTCTTCTCTTTCCATGGTCCATGATTGCATTTGGGTCAACAGAATGCTGTGACCCAGTTGCTGGGAGCGTTCTACATTAATTCTCAGTCACAACCGGTTTACTAATGCTGAAAATGAAAAAAGTAGGCTCATGTCCTGGGCTACTTAAGAAAATTGCTCCACATCAAAAGAGTTTGAGAAACTGCTTTATAGAAAAGGTGCCTAATCACCAAGGAGAAGGCTGTATTTGTATTCAGAAGGCCTCCTCCATGGCGCAATGGACTCCAGTTAAGGATCTTTTCACTCCTGCCATACGTAAACAGGAATTAATTTATGCAGTGACGTCACCCTCGCACTGACTCTGCCTTGTCCAAACAAACGCGCGCTTTCCTCTCCTCAGGAGGTGTCGGTGCCGCCTCTCCTGTTGCTGCGGGAGGGAAGCAGGTGCCTCGAGGGCACCATATCCAGCCGCGACTGGTGTTGCATTTCGCCATTCCTGTCAGCACGTGGAGGATCTGAGGGGCAATGCACCCTCCCAGAGGCGGAAGGGTGTGTACTGCAAGCATTTCAGTTCAAGAGAACACTTCCTGAGGCCTACTGACAAGGTAATCCGCCTCCAGCGGCCCTACAGGCGCACTCTGAATCACTCCGATACCTGACAGTTGGTGCCATTTGTGAGGCAGAGGGGGTTCCACATTTTGTTAAATCTGCCCGTTGACTCTTGTACACTTCTGTCTATCCTTACCGATCCAAGTCAGCAAGTGTGTGCTCCTGGCTGTGTAGACACCAGCAGTAGGCATCCGAAAGTAGGCATCGGAAACAGGCCAACACGTATTTTCCCTGCGTCATTTACATTATTCAACATATATACTTATTTCATTCTTCAGTTTTTTGATACTCATAAACACCCTTCTCTAACTCGTGTTTGATTTTAAGAACAAGGCCTCTTTTCTTCACCTCACTTGATAAGAAACATCTTTGCTGTCTTTTTCCCACTTGTAGATTAATGATAGACCTTCCACCTCTCCACCCTAGGAACTTTTCCCTTCTCTGACCCATTTCTAAGTAAGAAGCTACACCATCCTTCTATTTTTCTCACTTACGAAGACTAGGTTACATCTTCTTCCTTTCTTCTCCCATACTCTGCTTACAGGGCAAAATTACTAATTCTCCTTACAAGGATGGCTTACACTTGCCTAAAAGAACGAAGCTGTGCGCTCCTCCTATCTGCCCCACTTAGAGGAACAAAGCTAAACACAGTGCCCGAAATCTGGGATAATCTGCTCGCTTACCCTCGTAAAGATGGCTTCACAGATACAAAGCATGAAGAGCCCTGAAATGACAAGCGTTGCGCACTCCGTCTTTAAAAAGAGTGTGATGCAAGCATTGCTTTTCTGAAGCTCGTAATATGAATTAGAATTATGTGCAGGAACCTCTGATCAGGCATGACATGTTCCCTCTCAAATCTCAGACGTATTTTGAAAATATTCTGAGTGACTGCAACTATGTATAAACTGTACGTCTACATAAAATGGAGAACTGGGTGAAAATGTTATTACCTAGGTGAAATTCATGAATTTCTTGAAATGACTAAATTCATTGTAATATTCAATAATTCTGCCTTTGGAGTATGTAGGGGTACGAGACGGGGGTTGTCCCCTGTCCCTTCTCCTCTTCGATGTATACATTGAACCATTTGCTCAACTTCTAAGAAGGGACTTGGAGGTAGTCCCTTTCATTCCCCGTACTACACAACAAGGTAGCGCTTTATGCCGATGATCTCGTAGTGTATACATCGGATCCCGTTCAGACTATCCCCAGGGTAGAAAGGTTGTCGGAGGAGTTTAGGGCTCTATTGGGGGTATCTAGTGAATAACTCCAAGCCAGAGGCCATGTGTTGGTGCGATATCTCAATGTAGCAAGTCTTATTAGCTTGTTTGTTGCAATGTGAAATTTGAAAAGCATGATAGTGTCTTCGCACTCTCTCCGACCTGCTCCCCAAGAAATCTGTGGGTCGGGTGGGTGTAGTAGCATGGTAGAGAGGGATTATGCCAGAAAGTGTATGTGGGGAACAGCACCAGGCTGGCGGGATCTGTTCCCCTGGCATGGGGAGACACGTTTTTGGATCTCTTACTCCATCTTTTATCCTGGTACTCCCAGCTCCCTTTTGACAGGTATCAGAAAATCTAGTGCAGGAGAGAAAGTGAGATGACACACGGCGAGGAAGACTGGCTGGTGGATCTAGGCAAGAAAGAACTAAGCAGAGTGAATGGGACAGTATCCAATGCTTGCTCCTGTGCGTCCTCTAATTGCTCCTCCTCCTCTCTTGTGTGCTGTCATAACAGAATTGAAATGTGTCCTCAATTTTCGCTTTTGTTATGATCCAGTATCACAAGTATTTCCTTTGGCACATCGCTTCTTGGAAGTCGATCTCAATTCAGTCTGCTGTTTAGATGTGTCACCTAAGTCTGAGGACTGAAAAAATGTGGAATCTGAGGGATAACTTGGCTGTTCAACTGAGAGTTTCTAGAATTAACTCTGCTGCCTGAATGTGTTTTGTTAGGGAATATTATGCTGCTTTAAGGTGTTATCTAGCAGAATGTTCTGCTGCACAAATATGTATTATTTGCTATCTAACTTCTGCTCAATCAAGTGACTCTGCTTGATGAAGGTGCATTGCTAGGAATACATATGCTGTCTAAATGTGTACGTTCAGGGTAGATCTGCTACACGTTTGCGGTTTTTAGGGAAAGTCTGCTGCCTCCGTTTACTCTTGTGAAAAACTCTGATGCCAGAAGGTGTATTTCTTTGGATGCTACTTTGTTACGTGAAAGTGCAGATTGAGTGATTACTGCCTGACTGTGTACTCTTGAGGATTACTTTCCTCCCCGAAGATTACTTTCACGGCTAATACTTAGTCATATGAAAATGTGGCTTGGGGTAACTTTGCTACCTGCTGGGCTATGCTTAATGATACCTGCTGCCTGTGTGTACTGGTAGCGTTTACCTTTACGACATGGCCAATCTGTCTCCTGTTTATCTTAACTGCTGGAAAAAAACGTGCGTGTCCTGAGAAAAAGGTCTCCTGTTTGACACACAATTCTGTGTGCTGTGTATAACCTTTAATTTGCAACGTCATCATGACGGCTTGAGCCTTTCATCCCCTGCCAGTTAAAGAAGTGGGTCAGGTGTGCTGTGTAATAATAAAACTCATTACGTATGTGTTGGTTGACAAGGATTTGTAGTTTCTCCTCGGTGCCAGATGTATTATTAATTTCTGTACTGCCCTTCCCTCCCTCTTGTTTTGGAATCTTGTTTCAGCAGAGAAGCATTCTGTGGGTGCCATTAAACTGTGTCCATTCCCGGCTGCTTCTCCCTTTAGCCTCCCTTTGTGGCATGTTGGTACCCGGCAACCCTGCACACCCATTGGACACATACAGTTACTGTAGAACCACAAAGGAATGCAAAGCCTGCTGTGTCCTCGTGCGATCCTGACCTCTAGATAGACTTAGTCTGAGAGAAACAAAGCCCTAGCTGAACTGTCCCTTCTTGCTGTCCACTGGCTGGGGGCAAACATCTACCAGAGATTAATCACAGCCGTGGCGACCTCTTACTTTGAGAATGTAACCATTTTGTATCATCAAAAAGAAATGAACCTAGTCCGTCAGGAAAATCCAAAACACACGAGTAGGTACAAAGCTGTCTATAGATGGACTTAAACAAAATGATAGATTCCCACATTTAGGCGCTGTGCAAACAAATGTAAAATCTTGCTTCGGTCCTTAAGTCGCAAGATCTACCTGAAGGAATTAGATGTTACCTACCTACCCCACCAGTATCCTTTGTGGATTATAGTTTAAAACTTTTAGCTTCGATGGAAGCCACCAACACCGGAGGAAAATAAAAGATGAGAAACATTATTGAATGTACTACCATATCCCATTCCCAGTTTTCTGAACTCATCGATATATAAGAATATGCTCACTTGCAGTAGAGTGAATATTGTAACGGAGCATGCTGAAGAACAAATAAAAAAAGATTGTGAAAGCAGAGAGCATGGGTGGTCTCTGTTGTGGTCCTCAGCCTGCACTGTGTTCTCTCTGTTTCCCCCAAGATTACCCCTCCCCCCGAAAACGAGGTGTACATTTGCAGAATGTTTTACAAGATCCAGAGTGCATACAGAGATTTTCTTTTCTTTGCTTTGTTCCGTTTCTCTTTTATGCATTTTTGTTTCTCTTGCTGCGGTTCTTACTAATAGGATAATCCTCCATCTTGTAGGGTGCCAGAATCAAAAGGCGTTTTTCATGCATCTCAAAATATTTTTATGATGGTGAAAAAAATAGATAAATCCCCTTCATCAACCAATCGCAATTGCCAAAAAAGTGATTAATAGCCCTGTCTTTTATTTAGCACTAGCAAATGCCGATTTCCTGTAGCTGTAAAGAGCAGCTGCTCGTATTGTCCAATAATGGTGCAGGTTTTTTCAACCTCCAGGCTGAAGGGCTGAATAGGCCCTCGTCAGATTTAAACGTGTAAAATGTAGATCAAGGCTGTCTAGGGCATTTGCTTGACTATAAAGGAGCCAGGATTGTCCGGTGTCTAACAGTTGCCGCAGTAAATTATGGATTTCATACCTCAGAGAGATCTAGGACGACCTTCTCAATTGCTACAACAGGAAAGATCTCTTGTCTAAGATATGTGGAATATGGGATGTGCAGGGGCTGGTAGTGCTCCACTCCCATCAAATTCTGAGCTGGGTTAAAATCAGGCCGCCCAGTCAAAACGAACCAAACACAAAGTGTTGTAAGGCATTCTTGTATTCAGTGGCAGATCCTCTGCTAAGGCCGAGGGGCGCCGCCCTACTGACTTCCAATAGGAAAATTAAAATGAATATAACGTATCGTTATCATTCCTTCCTTCAAAACAAGCATTGGCATAGCCAATAGGTCTCGCCTTTGGGACCTTATAAGTGTTTACCCAGAGATATTGGCAATGTTTTTAAGGTATGTTGTAGAGCAATGTAGCTGCTGTGTTTAGTACTGTAAAGTTTGTGTGCAAGTTGTGCTTAGTGTAGTGACGTAAGGGCACTGGCATGGTGTGGAATGTAGTGGTGAGTTGTGATATGATGTGTGTTGGTGGGATGTATGTGTGTATATATCATAACAGACTTTGAGATTACAATGCTGAGTACCTCACATATTTCTTTATTTAATGATATACCTTTAGAAATGAAATCTACTGAGAAAATAAAAATTATTGTGATTTGTCAGGCTGGACACAAGATAGCAAGGAATAAACATTAAAAGGCAGTAGGGCACCCTATAAGGTACTGTACATCTCAGGGCCCCATCTTTCCCCCAAATGTTGTATTATTATTTGAGCATTTGTGTTGCGCACTGCAAATATTTCTGTTATCCATAGTGATTTTGTAGCATGGTAACTCATATGAATGTGTTCGCTCTGCAAGCAAGCAATAACATTATATAACAAAAAATTGAAATTCATAAATTACGTTTTTCTAATTAAATCTCATAACTAATTTGGAAAGAACATTAATACTCCAGAACACATTACATGATTCCATTCAATGCATTTTTATTGAAGAGCTGAGTTATTTTGATTGTGCTACGATTATTTAAGCTCCTTAACAGATATGTTTCAATAACTTTGTGATGTTTTCCTTTAGAATATTTTGCAGTGGCCATAGTCATGACTTAAAATGTCCCACAGGGCCACGCATAAGCCTGCTCCCTAGCCAGATCGTGAAGACCTAAGAACCCAGAGAAGGCACTCGTCCACAGGAATGGTATTCACTAAAAGCAGATGCCCCACACAAAATGGAATCTATTCACAACAGGAAACAGACCAGGGGAGAAAGCCTGCAATCTTTCCTCCTTGTTGTTCACCCCGTGGCCCAGGCACAGATTTGTTTAATGTAATGTCACATCACGTGGGCCTATCCTAGTTTAACACGGACTGAAGTATGTGGCACTGCCGGAAGTGGAAATCCGAGAACCCATGCATTTCCTTGCAGCGCTGCTGAAAGCCCTTTACAAAGCCTGACTGATCACCTATCTGCTGCTTATTGCTATATTTGGGTGTTACACTGGTACTAATGAGGTGAATCCAAAGCTCAGACAGTGTTAGCATGTTTACAAAATGGCAAAATAATGAAGTAATACCGTCACAAAATGTGCGGCATTGTGCCTCGTAATTTGCCTTTTCTTGCCACATAATTTACTCAACCCTGCTGCATATTTTGCCCTCCCCTGCCACATAATTCCGGTGGCCCCGATTATTACCCTCTCACACAGTAGGAACCTATTCACGTCGGTCTGTTTTTTTTTTTTTTTAATCAGGCTGTACTGCAGAAGTGCAATCACATGCATATTCCATAATTCAGCTGTTGATATGCAATTAGTCTTTTCAATACTGGCCACAGAGAAAAGCAGTTAATAGCAGACTGCTGCAATGCTAGCGACAGCTAATAGACTAGAGTGGAATATGTATGTGGTCAAACTGTCCGACTTCTCTCCCTCCAGCAGCGTTAAGCAGCATCTTGCACTTTG
Source organism: Calotriton arnoldi (assembly GCA_963921515.1). Lineage (NCBI taxonomy): Eukaryota > Metazoa > Chordata > Amphibia > Caudata > Salamandridae > Calotriton > Calotriton arnoldi. The sequence goes on along the minus strand of CAWUFW010001871.1, from coordinate 2,295,625 downwards.
ACGGTGAAAGATCCTGCTTAAGGCTGCTGGAGAGACCGGAGACAGTGGCTTGCGCTCCTGTTTGATTAATTACATGAACAGCCCCATGGAGTGTACGGATTGCTGCTTTTTACCAACTTCCACGTACCTCGCCGGCCATGTTATACACACTGGTAATGCTCCGGAAGTAGAAGCATAGTGTGCCATGGTATACACACGGGTAATGCTCCGGAAGTAAAAGCCTAGTGTGCCATAGTATACACACAGTAATGCTCCGGAAGTGGAAGCGTAGTGTCCATGGTATACACATAGGTAATGCTCCAAAAGTAAAAGCCTAGTGTGCCATGGTATACACACCGGTAATGCTCCGGAAGTGGAAGCGTAGTGTGCCATGGTATAGACACTGGCAATGCTCCGGAAGTGGAAGCGTAGTGTGCCATGGTATACCGGTAATGCTCCGGAAGTAAAAGCCTAGTGTCCCTTGGTATACACACCGGTAATGTTCCGGAATTGGAAGCATAGTGTCCATGGTATACACACCGGTAATGCTCCAGAAGTGGAAGCGTAGTGTGCTATGGTATACATACCGGTAATGCTCCGGAAGTGGAAGCGTAGTGTGCCATGGTATACACACCGGTAATGCTCCAGAAGTGGAAGCGTAGTGTGCTATGGTATACACACCGGTAATGCTCCGGAAGTGGAAGCTTAGTGTGCCATGGTATACACACCGGTAATGCTCCGGAAGTAAAAGCCTAGTGTGCCTTGGTATACACACCGGTAATGCTCCGGAATTGGAGCGTAGTGTGCCATGGTATAGACACTGGTAATGCTCCGGAAGTGGAAGCGTAGTGTGCCATGGTATACACACCGGTAATGTTCCGGAATTGGAAGCATAGTGTCCATGGTATACACCGGTAATGCTCCGGAAGTGGCAGCGTAGTGTGCCATGGTAAACACACCGGTAATGCTCCGGAATTGGAAGCATAGTGTCCATGGTATACACACCGGTAATGCTCCGGAAGTGGAAGCGTAGTGTGCCATGGTATGCACACCGGTAATGCTCCAGAATTGAAAGCATAGTGTCCATGGTATTCACACCGGTAATGCTCCAAAAGTAGAAGCGTAGTGTGCCATGGTATACACACCGGTAATGCTCCAGAAGTGGAAGCATAGTGTGCCATGGTGTATACACCGGTAATGCTCCGGAAGTGGAAGCGTAGTGTCCATGGTATACACACCGGTAATGCTCCGGAAGTGGAAGCGTCGTGTCCATGGTATACATATGGGTAATGCTCCGGCAGTAAAAGCCTAGTGTGCCATGGTATACGCACCGGTAATGCTCCGGAAGTGGAAGCGTAGTGTGCCATGGTATACACACTGGTAATGCTCCGGAATTGGAAGCACAGTGTCCATGGTATACACACCGGTAATGTTCCGGAATTGGAAGCATAGTGTCCATGGTATACACACCGGTAATGCTCCGGAAGTGGAAGCGTAGTGTGCTATGGTATACACACCGGTAATGCTCCGGAAGTGGAAGCGTAGTGTGCCATGGTATAGACACTGGTAATGCTCCGGAAGTGGAAGCGTAGTGTGCCATGGTATACACACCGGTAATGCTCCGGAAGTAAAAGTCTAGTGTGCCTTGGTATACACACCGGTAATGTTCCGGAATTGGAAGCGTAGTGTGCCATGGTATAGACACTGGTAATGCTCCGGAAGTGGAAGCGTAGTGTGCCATGGTATACACACGGTAATGCTCCGGAAGTAAAAGCCTAGTGTGCCTTGGTATACACACCGGTAATGTTCCGGAATTGGAAGCATAGTGTCCATGGTATACACCGGTAATGCTCCGGAACTGGAAGCGTAGTGTGCCATGGTAAACACACCGGTAATGCTCCGGAAGTGGAGCATTTTCAGTAATCGGAAGTGGAAGCGTAGGCATGCACACCGATAATGCTTTGGAAGCATAGTGTGCCATGGTAAACACACCCATAATACTCCGGAAGAAAAAGCCTAGTGTGCCATGGTATACACCGGTAATGCTCCGGAAGTGGAAGCGTAGTGTGCCATGGTAAACACACCGGTAATGCTCCAAAAGTAGAAGCGTAGTGTGCCATGGTATACACACCGGTAATGCTCTGGAAGTGGAAGCATGGTGTGCCATGGTATACACACGGGTAATGCTCCGGAAGTAAATGCATAGTGTGCCATGGTAAACACACCGATAATGCTCCGGAAGTGGAAGCGTAGTGTGCCATGGTATAGACACTGGTAATGCTCCGGAAGTGGAAGCGTAGTGTGCTATGGTAAACACACCGGTAATGCTCCGGAAGTGAGGCATTTTTAGTAATCGGAAGTGGAAGCGTAGTGTGCTATGGTAAACACACCGGTAATGCTCCAAAAGTAGAAGCGTAGTGTGCCATGGTATACACACGGGTAATGCTCGGGAAGTGGAAGCATAGTGTGCTATGGTATACACATGGGTAATGCTCCAGAAGTAAAAGCCTAGTGTGTCATGGTTTGCACAGTGGTAACGCTCCGGAAGTGGAAGCGTAGTGTCCATGGTATACACACCGGTAATGCTCCGGAACTGGAAGCGTAGTGTGCTATGGTATAAACACCTGGTAATGCTCCGGAAGTGAGGCATTTTTAGTAATCGGAAGTGGAAGGGAGTGTGCTATGGTAAACACACCGGTAATGCTCCAAAAGTAGAAGCGTAGTGTGCCATGGTATACACACCGGTAATGCTCCGGAGGTGGAAGCGTCATGTCCATGGTATACATATGGCTAATGCTCCGACAGTAAAAGCCTAGTGTGCCGTGGTATACGCACCGGTAATGCTCCGGAAGTGGAAGCGTAGTGTGCCATGGTATACGCACCGGTAATGCTCCGGAAGTGGAAGCGTAGTGTGCCATGGTATACACACCGGTAATGCTCCGGAATTGGAAGCACAGTGTCCATGGTATACACACCGGTAATGCTCCAGAAGTGGAAGCATAGTTTGCCATGGTATACACACCGGTAATACTCTGGAAGTAAAAGCCTAGTGTGCCATGGTCTACACCGGTAATGCTCCGGAATTGGAAGCATAGTGTCCATGGTATACACACCGGTAATGCTCCGGAAGTGGAAGTGTAGTGTGCCATGGTATACACACCGGTAATGCTCCGGAAGTGGAAGCATAGTGTGCCGTGGTATACACACGGGTAATGCCCTGGAACTAAATGCCTAGTGTGCCATGGTATACACACCGGTAATGCTCTGGAAGTGGAAGCGTAGTGTCCATGGTATACACACCGGTAATGCTCCGGAAGTGGAAGCGTAGTGTGCCATGGTATACACACCGGTAATGCTCCGGAAGTGGAAGCGTAGTGTGCCATGGTATACACACCGGTAATGCTCCAGAAGTGGAAGCGTAGTGTGCTATGGTATACACACCGGTAATGCTCCGGAAGTGGAAGCTTAGTGTGCCATGGTATACACACCGGTAATGCTCCGGAAGTAAAAGCCTAGTGTGCCTTGGTATACACACCGGTAATGCTCCGGAATTGGAAGCGTAGTGTGCCATGGTATAGACACTGGTAATGCTCCGGAAGTGGAAGCGTAGTGTGCCATGGTATACACACCGGTAATGTTCCGGAATTGGAAGCATAGTGTCCATGGTATACACCGGTAATGCTCCGGAAGTGGCAGCGTAGTGTGCCATGGTAAACACACCGGTAATGCTCCGGAATTGGAAGCATAGTGTCCATGGTATACACACCGGTAATGCTCCGGAAGTGGAAGCGTAGTGTGCCATGGTATGCACACCGGTAATGCTCCAGAATTGAAAGCATAGTGTCCATGGTATTCACACCGGTAATGCTCCAAAAGTAGAAGCGTAGTGTGCCATGGTATACACACCGGTAATGCTCCAGAAGTGGAAGCATAGTGTGCCATGGTGTATACACCGGTAATGCTCCGGAAGTGGAAGCGTAGTGTCCATGGTATACACACCGGTAATGCTCCGGAAGTGGAAGCGTCGTGTCCATGGTATACATATGGGTAATGCTCCGGCAGTAAAAGCCTAGTGTGCCATGGTATACGCACCGGTAATGCTCCGGAAGTGGAAGCGTAGTGTGCCATGGTATACACACTGGTAATGCTCCGGAATTGGAAGCACAGTGTCCATGGTATACACACCGGTAATGTTCCGGAATTGGAAGCATAGTGTCCATGGTATACACACCGGTAATGCTCCGGAAGTGGAAGCGTAGTGTGCTATGGTATACACACCGGTAATGCTCCGGAAGTGGAAGCGTAGTGTGCCATGGTATAGACACTGGTAATGCTCCGGAAGTGGAAGCGTAGTGTGCCATGGTATACACACCGGTAATGCTCCGGAAGTAAAAGTCTAGTGTGCCTTGGTATACACACCGGTAATGTTCCGGAATTGGAAGCGTAGTGTGCCATGGTATAGACACTGGTAATGCTCCGGAAGTGGAAGCGTAGTGTGCCATGGTATACACACGGTAATGCTCCGGAAGTAAAAGCCTAGTGTGCCTTGGTATACACACCGGTAATGTTCCGGAATTGGAAGCATAGTGTCCATGGTATACACCGGTAATGCTCCGGAACTGGAAGCGTAGTGTGCCATGGTAAACACACCGGTAATGCTCCGGAAGTGGAGCATTTTCAGTAATCGGAAGTGGAAGCGTAGGCATGCACACCGATAATGCTTTGGAAGCATAGTGTGCCATGGTAAACACACCCATAATACTCCGGAAGAAAAAGCCTAGTGTGCCATGGTATACACCGGTAATGCTCCGGAAGTGGAAGCGTAGTGTGCCATGGTAAACACACCGGTAATGCTCCAAAAGTAGAAGCGTAGTGTGCCATGGTATACACACCGGTAATGCTCTGGAAGTGGAAGCATGGTGTGCCATGGTATACACACGGGTAATGCTCCGGAAGTAAATGCATAGTGTGCCATGGTAAACACACCGATAATGCTCCGGAAGTGGAAGCGTAGTGTGCCATGGTATAGACACTGGTAATGCTCCGGAAGTGGAAGCGTAGTGTGCTATGGTAAACACACCGGTAATGCTCCGGAAGTGAGGCATTTTTAGTAATCGGAAGTGGAAGCGTAGTGTGCTATGGTAAACACACCGGTAATGCTCCAAAAGTAGAAGCGTAGTGTGCCATGGTATACACACGGGTAATGCTCGGGAAGTGGAAGCATAGTGTGCTATGGTATACACATGGGTAATGCTCCAGAAGTAAAAGCCTAGTGTGTCATGGTTTGCACAGTGGTAACGCTCCGGAAGTGGAAGCGTAGTGTCCATGGTATACACACCGGTAATGCTCCGGAACTGGAAGCGTAGTGTGCTATGGTATAAACACCTGGTAATGCTCCGGAAGTGAGGCATTTTTAGTAATCGGAAGTGGAAGGGAGTGTGCTATGGTAAACACACCGGTAATGCTCCAAAAGTAGAAGCGTAGTGTGCCATGGTATACACACCGGTAATGCTCCGGAGGTGGAAGCGTCATGTCCATGGTATACATATGGCTAATGCTCCGACAGTAAAAGCCTAGTGTGCCGTGGTATACGCACCGGTAATGCTCCGGAAGTGGAAGCGTAGTGTGCCATGGTATACGCACCGGTAATGCTCCGGAAGTGGAAGCGTAGTGTGCCATGGTATACACACCGGTAATGCTCCGGAATTGGAAGCACAGTGTCCATGGTATACACACCGGTAATGCTCCAGAAGTGGAAGCATAGTTTGCCATGGTATACACACCGGTAATACTCTGGAAGTAAAAGCCTAGTGTGCCATGGTCTACACCGGTAATGCTCCGGAATTGGAAGCATAGTGTCCATGGTATACACACCGGTAATGCTCCGGAAGTGGAAGTGTAGTGTGCCATGGTATACACACCGGTAATGCTCCGGAAGTGGAAGCATAGTGTGCCGTGGTATACACACGGGTAATGCCCTGGAACTAAATGCCTAGTGTGCCATGGTATACACACCGGTAATGCTCTGGAAGTGGAAGCGTAGTGTCCATGGTATACACACCGGTAATGCTCCGGAAGTGGAAGCGTAGTGTGCCATGGTATACACACCGGTAATGCTCCGGAAGTGGAAGCGTAGTGTGCCATGGTATACACACCGGTAATGCTCCGGAATTGAAAGCATAGTGTCCATGGTATACACACCGGTAATGCTCCAAAAGTAGAAGCGTAGTGTGCCATGGTATACACACCGGTAATGCTCCAGAAGTGGAAGCATAGTGTGCCATGGTATACACACCGGTAATGCTCCGGAAGTGGAAGCGTAGTGTCCATGGTATACACACCGGTAATGCTCCGGAAGTGGAAGCGTAGTGTGCCATGGTATACATATGGGTAATGCTCCGGCAGTAAAAGCCTAGTGTGCCATGGTATACGCACCGGTAATGCTCCGGAAGTGGAAGCGTAGTGTGCCATGGTATACACACCGGTAATGCTCCGGAATTGGAAGCACAGTGTCCATGGTATACACACCGGTAATGCTCCAGAACTGGAAGCATAGTGTGCCATGGTATCCACAATGGTAATACTCCCTAAGTATAAGCCTAGTGTACCATGGTATACACCGTTAATGCTCCGGAATTGGAAGCATAGTGTCCATGGTATACACACCAGTAATGCTCCAGAAGTGGAAGCGTAGTGTGCCATGGTATACACACCGGTAATGCTCCGGAAGTGGAAGCATAATGTGCCATGGTATACACACCGGTAATGCTCCGGAAGTGGAAGCGTAGTGTGCCATGGTAAACACACCGGTAATGCTCCAGAAGTGAGGCATATTTAGTAATCGGAAGTGGAAGCATAGTGTGCTATGGTAAACGCACCGGTAATGCTCCAAAAGTAGAAGCGTAGTGTGCCATGGTATACACGGTGGTAATGCTCCGGAAGTGGAAGCGTAGTGTGCCATGGTATGCACACCGGTAATGCTCCGGAATTGAAAGCATAGTGTCCATGGTATACACACCGGTAATGCTCCAGAAGTGGAAGCATAGTGTGCCATGGTATACACACCGGTAATACTCCGGAAGTAAAAGCCTAGTGTAGCATGGTATACACCGGTAATGCTCCAGAATTGGAAGCATAGTGTCCATGGTATACACACCAGTAATGCTCCAGAAGTGGAAGCATAATGTGCCATGGTATACACACGGATAATGCTCCGGAAGTAAATGCCTAGTGTGCCATGGTATACACACCGGTAATGCTCCGGAAGTGGAAGCGTAGTGTCCATGGTATACACACCGGTAATGCTCAGGAAGTGGAAGCGTAGTGTGCCATGGTATACACACCGGTAATAGGAAGTAAAAGTCTATTGTACCATGGTATACACCGGTAATGCTCCGGAACTGGAAGCATAGTGTGCCATGGTAAATACACCGGTAATACTCCGGAAGTAAGGCATTTTTAGTAATCGGAAGTGGAAGCGTAGTGTGCTATGGTAAACACACCGGTAATACTCTGGAAGTAAAAGGCTAGTGTACCATGGTATACACGGGTAATGCTCCGGAATTGGAAGCATAGTGTCCATGGTATACACACCGGTAATGCTCCGGAAGTGGAAGCGTAGTGTGTCATGGTGGTATACACACTGGTAATGCTCCGGAAATGGAAGCGTAGTGTGCCATGGTATACACACTGGTAATGCTCCGGAAGTGGAAGCGTAGTGTGCCATGGTATACACACCGGTAATGCTCCGGAAGTGGAAGCGTAGTGTGCCATGGTAAACACACCGGTAATGCTCCAAAAGAAGAAGCGTAGTGTGCCATGGTGGTATACACACTGGTAATGCTCCGGAAGTGGAAGCGTAGTGTCCAAGGTATACACACTGGTAATGCTCCGGAAGTGGAAGCGTCGTGTCCATGGTATACACACCGGTAGTGCTCCGGAAGTGCGGCGGTCTGCTAAGCTGACATGACTATGCCTGCCTTGCAGGCGTGCGCTGCCTTTTTAGACGACAACTTTTAATTAAATAACGTGCTTGCAATCAAATAAACCAATGGGGGATAGCGTGACAAATTAAAAAGTGCGAGAAACGAATAAAGGAGTGAACATGAAAAAGAACCACAGGCAAGTGTGGAAGACAAGCATGCGCGGCCGCGAAAGTGAAAGCGACCGCGCTATGTTTAATTTGTAGCATGATCCACGACAAGGGAGGAATGCAGCTGGCAGCCTGCGCGCTGCTGCGCGCTCCCGACAGCTGGAGGCCGTTGGAGTTAACATTTAGAGAAAAGGTGGGACATGCACCCGCCTTTGGCCAATTGCGTGCTTTCATTTTTGAAAGCCACACGCAAAGGCCAATAGAATGTGTGGAAGTTGAAAAACCACACAGAAAAGTTTCGGGGAAGTCTGGAGTGATTCCAAGAGGCCTCCCCATAGAGCAGCGCATGCGCGCTGCGCTAGGCTAGACCTAAAAAGTAAAAAAGCTCTTGATGCATAGATTCCTTCTCTAGGAGTCTTGAACCTTCTCAGCTTGTCTAGCATTGGGTGGACTCCCGCGGATCTTGGAACTGCTATGCTTAATGATGTATTGTGTATATGTTGCTCCATGCTTATTCCTTCGCTGATTGTCATTTGCTTTTCTCTTTTCCCGTTTATGTATGACTTGATTGCTATAAGTACAGGGCTCTGATAACCGGACAGGTCATGGTTGTGCTATATAAAACTCTGTAAATAAATAAAATAAACATCTTCTCTCTCCTTTGATGTGGTGTGCAGCGGGGTGCTGGCAGGTCTCCAGCAGTCCAGCCACTCCCATGCTTTGTCTGGTGTGCGAAAGGGCCGCATTTCCCCCTTAGTCAGCCACAATTCGAAGCTTTGCAGGGAACATCATCATATGGTTTTTTCCCTTTGTCCGAACAGCTCTCTCTCTTTCGTCAAAGTAGCATGCATTCTTTGGACTCGCAATGAAAAATCCTTGAAGAAACTCATAGTAGCATTTTCATATTTGAGGTGGTCCTGTTGTCTTGCAGAATGGCATCCCTGTCTCTGTGATTGAAACATCTTGCTGTCCTAGTTCGAGATGGGGCCGCAGGGCATGGTGGAGGGATCAGCACCCTGTGTTGCCCATTCAATGAAGAAGAATTTGGACAGGCCTTTAGGTTGTAGCATACTCGATATTAGAACCTCTAAGAATAGTTTGACGCTGGGCCCCATCACTCTTTCAGAGAGTCCCACCACCCTGACGTCATTGCGCCTTTAGCAGCTTTGTAGTCTCAAAGTTTAACTTAGATTTGTTCTCTGTCTTCTTGTAACTGGTCAATTTTGATTTTGAGGGCTTTAGAGTATATGCAGAGCACTGTTACCATCTCTTCTGTAGTGGTGACTCTTCCAGCCATATTCTTGAGGTCTACTTTTATTAGCGTTACCTCTGTAGTTAGTCAATTTTTGGTTCCAATATGCGCCTGACATCCTCGATTACTGACATTATATCCTTCAGTGATTGCTCCTCATCATCTTTCTTCTTCTCTGGGTTTCCTTTCCTCGTGTTTTGGTATCCAGACTTTGTAAGAGGCCATGGTATTGCATATTTGTCCATCTTGTTCTGTTGGCCCCCTTACCTCTGCCAGCCGAATCACGGCGTCTTTGAACCATTGTTTCATTGGTGGTATTGTTGGCTCGTGTAGCTGAGGCCCATGGCCAGCCAGGCAAATGCATGGTGAGTTTAAAGAGAGGATTGGGGGGGGGGGGCTGTTTTCTCAGCCCCCTAATCGGTGCATGTTGGTGAGTACCGCAAGTTCTCCCCTTGGACAGTGTTAGCCCCTGTGGATGAGGATTTGGTGCTTTAGAATTGCTGCCGGACCTAGCCTCAAGGCTCCTCCATCCTGTTCTTCCTTCATCTTCTGGTCAAATGCTCAGTTCAGGTGGGTCCAGATGGATTTGGCCCCGATCACTGGACCCAGTTTGCATCTCGGATTCTATTTGCCATTCTCACTGCTGATGCCTTCCAACCATGTGGCTAACCTCAGTGACCGCAGCTGCCCCTCAGGGATGTGTTCTGCTGGCTTGTTCACTAATGCACCAGGGCCCAGTACCTGGGTTTCTGCTCTCCTGTCTCGCATGCTGGTCTTCAGCTGCTGCGTTTCGGAGGCTGCTGATCCGCCCTGCCTCACTGTGGACCAGGGATTACATCTTAGCTAAAGTCCTCACTCTCCAAGATCGCTGTCACGAAGTGGCCCACAGTCCCACTCTGCATATTCTGCCAAAATCAGAGGCTTTATCTCTGCCCATTCTGGTCAACCTATTGTTTGCTCCTGCAAGGCTTTTCGTACATTTTTCAAAACCTATTCAAAGGCTAAACACTGTCCCAGCTGTCAGATTAATATGCTAATTCACCTTCTGACCGTTCAGGCAGATAAAAGGTAACATTCTAAAAGTGACTTTTCCTTAATATTTATTACAAATTCGACCACCATTTAATCTGTTTTTTTTTTTTTTTTTTTTGTAAATGTTTTTATTGACCGCACAAAAAAACAACGTACAACAGTAGTCAGTGGATTTCTCACCATGATACATGTATGTATATTGTCATGACATTACAGTAGCGTGGCAGTGCAATTTCACGTACATGTGGATTAAGCTGTCGGGAGACATTTCAGTCATGGTAACATGAGGCATTGTTTGCAGATTACATTTAAAGTTACGGGATGTAGCAAGTAGCTTCGCACTGTGCAAGGGAATGAGGGAGGGAGGAGATGAATGGAGGGAGAAAAAAAAGAAAAAGGGAAAGGAGAACAACGATCAAACAACGTGAGAGCTCTATGTTCAGAGTATACAAGGCATAGCATCTTAAGTCCGTACATATTCATATAATTTTTTTTTTTTTAATAGATCTGTAAATCTGTTTTTTTTTAATAACAATTAAAAATAGTTGTTTATTTTTGTTGCTAGTCCCTTTCCTGAGATACAGTAATAGGATTTTAATCTGCACACTAGTGTTCTACACATAGGACAACTAGGCCTGCATAGTGAAATAGCTTTTCGGTGCTAGTCAATGTAAGGACATGTTAACATTACATTTCCACATGTCCTACTTTTAAATACTATGCACCCTGCCTTGTGGGCTACAAGGCGTACATATGAGTGACTTATTAATATTTAAAAGTGAGGTTTCCACCTGTCAAAAGGGTTTATATTGACAGGTCAAATTACAGTTCTTACACTGCTACAGTCAGGCTACCGTGGTAGGCTTAAAGCCATGTTTCAGTGTCATTATAGTGGATGATACAATATGTGCATCTGCTCACTAGTGGAACTTTAACTTAAGGCCCTGGGTACACTTTTTAGGTCGAGCCTGGGCAGCGCATGCGCTGCTGCGAGGCATGCAGTATTGGAGTATGGACTTGAAGTCCCCCCCCACTCTCCGTCCATATTTTTGATTGGCTTGTGCCATTGTCTTTTTTAAACGCTGGCTTCCAATTCGTTATGAGGCTTGTTAGTCCCTCCTTGGTACCTCCTTGTCTGAATTTGTTACCCCCCATAATGACTGGACCTTTTACTTGTCTAGTTACACGGTCTGTGTTATAAGTTGGTGAGCACTATTTTGTTAATAATGGGGACAATGGCGGCTGCTTCTTGTATTTGCAGCACGCCCACAAGTGGTCGCCCCCTCCCCTCACAGCATTCACGGGACAATGGCGGACGATTTTTTTGTTTTTAAAAATGTTAAGATGAACGCTGCGTCCGCTTCAGGGACACCACGCTGTTTCATTTTTTTAATTTTTTTTTTTTTACTTGAATGTTGAGTGTGGCGCCCGTTTCAGGGACGCCGCGCTCTCTGTAATGCAATAGGTCTCGCATTTTCCAAACTTTGACCTATTGGTATTGTAAATGACAATGCCTTTTATAATAATAAAAGGCATTGTCATTTACAGTACCAAGAGCTCAACATCTCGCTATTGCGAGACTTATTGCATTGCAAATGCTTGTAACTACTTATTAGGGAGACTTATAGGCAATTAATATATACTAATTGTGAATATGCCAATTCGACCATGTTTAAAGGGGAGCACAAGCACTTTACCACTACTTCGCAGGGTTTAAGGATACAGAGTTCTAAAGCTAGCTAAGATGCGAAAAATCTGTGATGACCTTGCAGAAAATGCAGTTTTCCAACACATTTCTTCAAATATTTTGTTTGTTTCAGCCAAAAAGAAAAAACGCAATATACCAAATAGCACAGTCTTTCCATGAGTGTTGTGCAAACTTTCATTTTTGGTTGCTATTTTTAACTTGTTTCAGATTTTTTTTGTTACAAATACACACCATTATTTTACTTGTGAGTGAAAGGACATCATATTGAAGCAGAGCTGTGCAAAACACTGATTGAAATTCTGATGGACGACTAAAATTATCCAATGTACGGTAAATCTTTTCCATGGTGAAAATAGGAAACCTTTGGTTTTCCTGATAACTGAGCTTGGCGCCCAGCTCCTGAGATGTTGACCAAAGATGCATCAAGGTTTCTTTTAGGTCAGTTTTAATATTGTAAAAGCGGCTACAAAGGGATCGTGTCGGTATTAGACCAAATAATAATGGCTCAGATTTTGTCATTGGGCTTTTCAAAGAGGTTGTTAGTATCGTTCATGTTTGGCCATGTGCTATATTTAGTGTACTAACCAAAAGCTAGTATTTAGCTAGATGAATTTGTGTGTTCTTGCTGCCTATGAGTTTTCAATAAAAGACCATTTCTTGTCACAGAATGCAGTTGTGAAAAACAATTTGCTTGGGTTCTCCCCTATTTGAGGTTGCATTCCTTTTAAGGGTTTAGATCACTGTTTTTATGCGTAGCTTCACTATCCATGTTAACCTGGACCACATTAGAGGTCACTTCCTGCCACTGCCTTCACACAGCGTGATCTGGTCAACCTTGTGTACTTTTGGGCGGTCAAAGTGGAACTCTCCCCACAGACTAGCATTTCCACTCTCCAATGACCTGTATGCGTGGAAGTGCGAGGGGCACACTGGTCTGTGTGCTTTCTATAAAAGCTAAAAGCAACAGGAATCTAATAACGGAACCTCACGTGAGTGACTGGAGATTCCCTCAGCTCCCAGTAGCTGCACCAGAGATGTGATATAAAAGTTCAGTCTTCCTCCCTAGTTCTAAGTATCTGGCCTCTGTGTAGAGAGAACTGTACAAGAGGAATTCACCCACTGCCTTACTTGCCCTTTAGAATTTGCCAGTTTGGGCATGCATGCCCCATCACCTCTGGCAGAGAGCTGCTCCCATCTTTGCATTTTGCTGATCTTCAAATGCTGTGAATAAACCCGGATTTGTTCAGCAGCTTCCCCTTCTCAGTCCTTAGTGGAGCTGGTGAGCTTGGAAGTGGACGATTTGCAGTGAAAGCCTCATTTGTTATAGGCAGTCAGATCATATCGAAGAATGCCCTCATTTTGCGAGTATCAGAGGGAGCATTGGTGGCCATGATGATGGGGTCAGAAGCTGGAAGAAGCCCTCTATCAAGGGCCTGCTCTTGCAGTCCGCTTCGGAATGATATGCATGCTGAAGCCCATCCAGGCCTCCTCAATCCGTGGCTGCAAGAGGTGGTGCAGCAGTCACAAGAAACTTTAAGGAGCACTTCATAAAAGAAATCAAAGGTAAAATTTACCTTTCTCAGATTTTGAACAAAGTGAGATTCGTTTTACATAGTTTCATTTTTCAGGATGCTAAGGGGAAGGCCTTAAGGAGAGCTCAGAAGCAAATCCATTACAGCTTCTCATCTCCATCGATGAATGGGTAGAAAAAATGGGGAAACACTAGTGCTATATAGATAACATCATTGCGAATGTACCTGTCTGGATTAAGCCAGGGCACATAGTTTCAAATGGATGTATAGTTCACCGTTTCACAGTTTACGTTGGTGCTTCGAGACCAGATCAGTCACAGGAGAGGTCTGTCTTACTTTCCCTCCCCTTCACATCATTTGGGTCCAGCCCACCGTTGACACTGGTCTTGAGGAATATGGAATTTGACCAATGGAAAGAAAATGGATGCATCACTCTCTGAGACCTACATAATAATGGCAAATTAAACTCTTACAGCTCCTTAAAAAGGATTTTGGATTGCTAGTATCTCAACAATTCAACTATTTGCAGATGCGTCATTTGGGTCTCTAGACCCATAATAAAGATGTTTTACTGGTGTGAGTACCCTAATGAAGATGCACAGGTAGAATGGGTCTAAGCCAGGTCATTGCTGCCAGAGAGGATACTTTGTAAGGTATATTTCAAAGTTGTCATAGACTGGTAAACTGTGAGAACAGTGTTTAGATGTTGTAGAAAACCTATTCAGCATAACCAAATGCCACTCTCCAGAAGCTATCATCTTCAGTTTCCACCTGTAAGGACCACAACCGTTTCTGGTGACTGTCTGTAGACCGATTGGCCAGTCCCTACTGGCTGCCAAGCTGGAGGTTGCAATAATGTAGGGGTAAAGGAGTGGTGCCCACTCAGGATTCGTAATCGAGGCTCACTTTTGTGACTTTAAAAATCAGGCCCCTGATTTATTTTTTAGTTGTCCATAATGTTACCCATAATGGTTTTACTCTGATTGTTACTAATATTTTTTTTAAATATTGTTATGGATCAAACACATTTGGTTTTTAAAGTTGCACAAAACCTTTTTTTCCAAGTTCAGGGTATATGTATGAATTTTATAATCGAAGCAAACAATAACCAATCGTACCTCACGCTTTTGCATGTATTGTCATCTAATCTGGGAGCATTCTGAGAGTTTTAAAAGTAGCCCCAAATATTTACATTTTGCATTTGTGTACATGTTTTTAGACTGGAACCACTGTCAGTGATGGAAGGTGAACTCAAGGCTCACTGTATTTTGTAAGAGCACACACTCTAATAATAAAGGCTTTGCACTAATGAATAATATACAAAAGTTTTTAAAAAGTATACGTGTATACAAGTCTTGCCTTAATGGCAGACACTCCTGTTTCATATATACGTTTTCTGGTATTGTAACCTGGCAGCCCAAGCGATTATGCTGTATAGGGTTTGGTCTACTTGCCCGGTGGGACAACATGACAACTTGTTGTCTTTGACATTAATAAATATGTGCTAGGCTTTAGGCTATATGATTTCCACACTGAGACACCTGATAATTACTGAATATATTCTCTAGTGTTCCCTGCTCAGTTAGTGGAGGGGGCCTAAGGAGAGGTGGGTGGTGTGAATTGGGTGGTCCTGGGAAGATGGTTAATGTTCTATAATTGATTCTTGGGGAGTGAGACATACCACATTTTGCATTGCTTACATCTTTCATGCAAAATTCAAAGCATTTAAACCCTTAAAAGTGAAGATGGTTTCTCAAATTTCATAACAATATGGTTGTCCTCGACTTGGCCAATGGACAAAGGGGTCAGTGGGAGGGTTATTTCTGTGTGGGTAAGAATGACTGGCAGGTGGTAAGCTGTTTTGTTAAAACAACGCATTGCCGCGCTTTAAAGATGCCCAATATTGAATGCAACTATTATAGTACAGCCAAATTAGTTGGCAAACTCTGCCTTATATGTTGAAGGTTTCAGCGTCCTCTTTCGAGGACATTCTTCACAACTTGGATGTGATACAAGTTCTGAAATACAACATTGATGTTGCCTCCTATAAGAGTAGAATGTCTATACTATGGAGATACTAAAAGGTCATTTAACAACCCTGTCTTGATCTGCTTTCAGTCACAGATGCCTTTAAAAGTGGAAGCGTAATTTTACAAAGCACTTTTTTTACAAACGTTTGCTTAAAACGTGTCTTGGGCCTTTGCTATCAACATCAGTGGGTGGGTTCAGTTTGCAATCTCTTTTTAATAATGGGGAAACATGAACACATCAGAATAAGGAGGAAGAAGATGCTTCGCAAGAACCCTCCTATTTCAATTCCATTAGCAGTTCCATCCTCCATCTTTTGCTTTAGCTGTGGGTTATGCTCATAGGAGGACAAAAGTAAAAAGAACAGATGACGCTGAACAATGCAAGCATTCACCTACCAGTCAACAGAACTGGGTATAATCGATCTTTTTTTTTTGCCCACCACGCCACCCCAGTTTGGACCCAGCCATTTGCAGATCAGTCTTGACCCTGTGCCTCATGGGAACAGTCCAGCCCAAACTGCCAGTCCAGGTCCTCCCTGGACTGGAAACCAGCATCCTGGGACTGGTTTCGGGGTATTACCCCCTCATCAGCCAAGCTAGCTTGAATCTAGTGGCGCAGTGAGTACGGACCCATGTCTGGGCATACCCTTCTTAGTCAGGGTGACAAAAGCAAAAAAGAACAGATGATGGACGGAATGCTGAACAATGCAAACATTCACCCCAAGTCCACGGATCTGGGTTTAATCAGACCCTCCAGGGTTCGCGATTTGCCGCGAAATCGGCACTTTTGTAAAAATGCTGCGATTTTTACAAAAGTGCCCGCGAAATTGTCAGGAATGCGGAGACAAACTAAAACGGCACTAGTCTAGTGCCGTTTTAGTTTGTCTCCGCATTCCTTCCTAGATGCAACTGTGCAACTGCAACAGGCCTCAGACATTCTCCCCTGAGATGCAGGCGATAAATGTATTGAAATGCCTGCCCAATTTGCCTTCGCTTCTGTCACCCAGTGAATTCCAAATCCAAACATGTTTTGATAGGTCAGTAACTGGAAACATTTAGGGACCTTTGCAGAAGACGCAAAATATGAAGGAAAGAGGCATTTTATGATTACCATAGCCACTAATAAAGAGGCACGAAAAATTGAAATAGGGAAGAGGTTTTGTAAATTGCCTTTTTATCTTTATGCACAAGCAGCGCAATAAAGTGAATGATCATTTGCAAGTTCAGCCGGTGTGCAGAATTTATTGAAAACTGTTTCTGGAAGAGAATCATTTTTATACCTGACGGAATTCTCAGAAACATGAAATGTGTTTGTGTGAAGACAGCACCACCCAATGAGCAAAACTAGACGTTTCAGCCTTCTCTGGAAAGGTACTTTATTTGGGTATGTATATGCATTTGCAGCGCATAAGATTCATTTGGGACCGTGTTTCATACTGTAGGGTGTGCGATTTGCACCATTTCTAAATGCACTGGTAAGTTCTGATTTGCAGCGGCCAAATAGCCTAGATTCACAAAGAAAAGCACAAGCAGAGTTCTATGACACCGTATGAATGTATTTTTACACTTTTTTCCAGCCAGTTCACAAAACAGATGTGACATCTGGAAAGCCATGCCAGCTGCATGATTCCACTCGTAGTATTGCATCTCTCATGTGTCTTTTTTTAGGTCTCGCCTGAACCAGCGCTCATGCGCTGCTTTGCGAGACTTTAAGTAAGGGCTTTTTAACTTTAAACACACGCTCGCGCGTGTGCTTTTTTTTTTTAATCACACCTATTGGCCTTTGCGTGCGTCTTTCTAAGAAAGACAGCACGCAATTGGCCAAAGGCGGGTGCATGGCCCACCTTCTTTCTGCCTTGGCCTAGGGTCCTCGGGAGCGAGCGCGACCACCATCTGTTTCCAATTATCACGCCGCGTCTCGCGGTCGCGTTAATTGGAAACAGATGGGCAAACGCGGCGCTTTCACTTTCGCCGCCACCTGGCACTCGCGGCCACGCTTGTTTTCATCGTCTCCTCTCTTGTTCCCTCTGTTCCTCTACCCACCCTCTCTTTCCGTGTCTCCCCTTGTCATTCTCTTCCCCTCCTCTCGAGCCGAACGTTCTTAAACAAGTGAAAGCCATTTTTTGTAATCATCTATTTACGAATCCTAAAAGAATCGTTCATCTCTCCTACGTTTCCCTGGCAGGCATTTTGCTTTCAGGTTGTTTTACGTGATTAGGTTTTATATTGCGTTTCATTTTTTTGACGCTTTGATCCGTACTTACATTTTGTTCCATCTTATAACTTCTGAAGCGCTTATATACGAACACCTTGTAACACACAGAGCTTTCAACAGGGGAAAGATAATCAACAATTACATGTATTTTACTGGTTCGTTAATTCATCTATTCAGCTCAAGGTCTTTCGTTCATTTCCTTCCCGCAGTACGGCCCATGACGCGCAGCTCCGCCACTGCACTGGTCACATCCAGCACCCGGCTTTCCCCCCCTCAGCCCTCGTCACCTCATCCCGGGGCGAATATGAAACCAAGACCAGGCTGTAATTGCCTGCTAATAAAATGCGCAGCTCGCCTGTAAAAGCAGTTTTAAATCCCCCCGGGGGACCCAGTGCCTCAAAAATATGTAATCACTATTCGTTTTGGTGTTAGCAGGCGGCCAAGGAGCAGAGGGGAGGCGGGGGTCTCGAGATCAGGTAAAGCGTGAAGGGGAGGGAGGGGCACATGAATTCCCGCCTCTTTCCTTTCTGGAAGGTTTTGTCGCTGACACGGGGACGGTCCTTCGGCCTCGGTTTATCGCGTCAACTCACACTGGGTGCGGAGGGAACCCGGCCCTTGAAGCAGGGGTTTCCTCCATGCCCGTGGTCTCCAGTGATGCATTATAACTGTGGTGGTTTCCACGCTCAAATCTCGGGCACTTTTTGGCAGTGAGTGGGGCTTGCGAGGCCCAGCTGCCAACTGGCCACGTGCCATGTATGACACCCTCAGCCGGCCAGGGCCTTTTAGCCTGCATAGAGCTTTACAAGCTGCAAATATTTTTAAATTATTTGCAGTTTTATTTAGCGCGAACTCGACCCGAAGCGCTTTACATGAGCACCAGTTACGTTACACAAGGACACAATCATTTTTTGGTAGGCACGGGGAGATTGTGATCTGCCCAGAATCACAGGATGTTAACCGGATCCGAGTCTCGAACCTGGTTCCTCCGCTCCAAAGTCGGCAGCTCTGGCCCTTAGGTCACATCCTATTGAGTTCACGTTTACGATGCTAAAAAAAAAACAAAAGTACATGTCCTAGAATGTAACGTGTTGATGGCGGAAAGAATCGGGGCAGGGGGCTCGCGTGACATGAAGCCACATGCTGGAGTCATGATCACTATTACATTCCAATCAGAGCATTTCAGCTGTGCGCAACCAGCCCACTTTCCCACTCCTGCAGCGCTGTATGTTTTCAGCCAGCTCCTGGCTTCAAGGTGATTTATGGGCAGAGCATACACTCCGCCTTTCATCTTTGACCTTTGCCCGGCCTCCCCACCCTCCTTCGGTCCGGAGGCCCTGCACGTGTGCTTCACAGCTGAGCAGTCGGTGTAACCTGCACAGACAGGTCTGCAAAGCCAAACGGTGACACTGAAAGGTGCCCCCTCGGCGTTCCCTGGTAGAGAGGCCTTTCTGACAGAATCAAGCACCCGCCTCCCTTACGAGCTCCCCACAATGCCAGACAACCCTGCCGAACACATGTTTACGACTGAGTTTTTAGGAGCAGAGGTGAACACACGGGGGACGGGCGAAGCATAGGCCCGCACAGCTGCTGGCTCGGGAGGTTGTCAAAACGAACATCTGGGAATCAAAAAGCACCCTTTGACAGGCCCGCGCTGCCCTGAAGGAAATATATTGCTACAACACCCCAGGTGATTGATATATATATATATATATATCAATTTGGTGTAGGGTGTTCTATACAGGAGCTGCTTTCTGCAAAAAAACGTGGGCACTACCCACGGTTCTCTGCTTCTTTTTTGGATAATTTGTGTGGCACTCTATGCCTGAAAGGGTATTCTTTTGAGATATATATATATATCTATTTCGCGGCCGTCCTGCCGCGAAGCAAGCACCACCCCAGGAGAAGGGGGCCACAGAGTTCCAAATGTGGGGCTCTGAGTGGAACATGCACCTTGGATTGAGTACGACTTCGGTTCTTGGGGCTCATGGAGAGCTTGAAACTAGCTATAATATAGGAGGCATCCATCTGTGGACTATATAAACGAACTACATCTCCCAGCAACCCGCACGTACAGTCTCATCCAGAGCAGCTGAATGTCAGCGTACGATATGGTTTAAAAGGAAGTTGTGGTACGCAATGCTTTCTTCGACCGCTGTAGCCTCTGAAGAAGTGAAGCCCACGAAACGCGTAAGGCTGCGGTCGTAGGCTTTTAAGGACTGAGAAGGAAGCTGTACATACCAATAAATGCTTTTACGGGGAAAAGCGGTGTCGTGTTCAAGTGCTGCTTTACTGTTGGTCACCCTACTGATATATATTGATATATATATATATCTCCATCCATCCAAACTCCCCTGAAGCAGATGTGAGTAAACACAGCATACTAACAGGGTAAGCCGAGGCAGGTGTTGGCTTAGCGTCATAAGGCTCAAATAGGCTGAAGCTGTCTGGGGTTGAATGTGTTCCCTTCTTGACGGAAGGCAACATCAGCCAGGTATCTTGGTGCTAGGGCTGTACACCATACAAACAGACTGCTATTTTGCACCCAGCCCCCCTTCCCCCCCAAAAATAATGGTTATTCAGGCTGGTAACAATGTCTTGGGGTGTTTGTTCACCCCTTAATGAACATCAGTGTTTTCCCTGCCACACTGTGTTATAAGCTTCTGCTGGGTGACCCGGTGGACAGGAAACAAGCATCCTGGGCGTACCTTGCCAACTTAGGGTGAACAAAGCAAACACAAGGAGATGATGGACGGGAGCACTGAAACTCTTCAGACACTCACCCCCAGTCCTACGATGCTTGTTTCCGGTCCAGAGAGGACCTGGCTTGGCAGTTTGGGCTGGACTGTTCCCATGAGGCACAGGGTGAAGACTCATTTACATATGGCTGGGTCTGAACTGGAGTGGTGAAGTGAACAAAAGAACGATGATGGATTTAACCCAGGTCTAATAGTGACTGGGGGTGAGTGTCTGAAAAGTTTCAGCGCTCCGTCCATCATCTTACTGTGTTTGCTGTTTCTCGTTGCTCACCTGGGCTGAGCCTCTCGGTGTCCCTGCCAGTGCCACCAATGCAAGGTTGGATTGATGAGGTGGGCACTTGGGCAATGGGTGATGGGCCGGTATCTGAGTTGCAGCTGTGGGCAGCTTTTTTGGGCTGTGTCTGTGTTGTTCAGATGTCACCAGTGGCCCAGCGGGGGCCTGAGCAGCCTTTCTGTAGGCAGATGGGGCTCGGTTACCTCCCTTTTACCAATGGGGTGGGTGTGGAGGTGTCATTCCCAGTCTCTAGCTAGGCCGGCCCACTAATGTATGCAGACTGAGCTAGGGCCGGGGGTGAGCAGAAGCGGCCTCACTTATATTCAGGTGTGGTTCGCTTTTATGAACTAATTAGTGCACAAAGAGTCCTAGCAACATTTGCATTTTTTTTTAAATCTCTGTGATGTTAAAAACATGCTTTTCTTAGAGAACCACACCACCTTCTTTTCATAATACTTTAAACACTTTAGCAGAGTTTTGCGAAACGGCGCAGTCTGCAAATGTGGGACACCTTTTTAGGGTGCCCAGGCGTGTTTTTGATCCCAGTCTAACTCCGCACTGATGGCTAGTGTTAGCCTGCAAGAAGGTGCCAGCGCAGCCCTGATAGCCCAGCCAGGGTGACAGGCAGTCATTTCTCACTGCTATACTATAATAACTGCCTGTCCACCTCGAGACAAGACCCAAGGGCGTCTGAGGCTCAATGGACACATTGGCCACAATGTGCCTGTGGCCTACTGGTCTCATAACGCCCATTGTGCTGTAAAAGACGCTGCACTGCCCCGCATGCACCCCTCCCACTGCTCTCTGCCCGGGCTAGCCCCAGCGGCTGCCAGAGATAAATCCAGCACAGAGGAGGCCGACACGTTTTGACTCCCCGACGAACACTTCCCTGAGCTCCATATATCGGGGACTCCCCTGGCTGTATTTTGCTTTTTGAAAGCTAGATTCTCCTCTCCACAACCCTGACCCCGGGGTCACAGCACACGCTCAGCTTCAACGAAACTAATCCCTGATACACAGGCTCAGTAATCCTGGACATACCAGGCAACCCCGAACTAAAATGGCACCTGCCACGTCACCAGCTGCAGCGAGATGCTGGTGATAGGCCGCGCTTTGTGTGACGCTTGTAAAATGCCTCTGTGCATACGTTGTCCTCCTATAGTACATATCTCCCCATAAACATGATCCGGCGTGTGCCCATTTGGAGATTGAAGGCCGCGCCATTGTAGCCTAGAAGCACGTATGGCTTTCAGTGTGCTATACACAAACGAATAAACATAACATTTAAATAGTTCGCAAAAGGCGGAAAATGAGCTCTGTGACCCTAGCGACATGAAAGTTATGTTGTCATCAGACATACTGGTAAGATCTGGCCTTTGTTTAAGCGAGCTGCGTCTCGCCTCACACCTCTCTCCTCCTCCTCCTCCTCCTCCTCCTCCTCTCAGCCCGGCTCGGTGCTCGGCGCTTTGTATTTCGTCCGTCTGCACCAAACAAGATTTGCTCAGACCCATAACTTTTTTTCTGTTGCCAGTGATGTGATGCAGGTGAGTCTCCCACAAAGGTTTAGTCAGAATCTTTTCCGATGCGATTCCGGTGGCTGGCAGGTTGTGTTCGTGCATCTCTGCGTTTTCAATTTACATTTTTGTCGGTTGGTTTATGCATGCAAATGTTGAATGCATTTTAAAGGCTTAGGTTATTTGAGTGAGCAGTTTAGTAAAATCTTTTACATATTGTTTTGAAATTGCGTTTAAAGCGCTTACTACCCCTGATAAGACTTTGAAGTGTTTACGGCGATTAGCACGCTACACTAGCCCCAGGATTCATGGTCAGTCTTTGGTAATTGGGGGTTAGTCTTGCATTTTAAAGGAAATCATTCCATGCATCTGCTCCCGTTGTCTGCATTTGCTCCCGCCCCCTCCCGCTGTACTTTCGGTTCCAGTTTTCTACTTTGCTCCTGCCCCCCTTCCCGCTGTGTTCACTATGCTCCCACCACCCTTCCCGCCGTGTTCACTATGCTCCCGCCACCCTTCCCGCCGTGTTCACCATGCTCCCACCCCCTCCCGCTGTACTTTCGGTTCCAGTTTTCTACTTTGCTCCTGCCCCCTTCCTGCCGTGTTCACCATGCTCCCGTCCCCCTTCCCGCCGTGTTCACCATGCCCCCGCCCCCTCCCGTTGTCTGCATTTGCTCCCACCCCCCTCCCGCTGTACTTTCGGTTCCAGTTTTCTACTTTGCTCCTGCCCCCTTCCAGCCGTGTTCACCATGCTCCCGCCCCCTTCCCGCCGTGTTCACCATGCTCCCGCCCCCTCCCGTTGTCTGCATTTCCTTTGCTCTATCAGCCATCCCACACCGTGACTCTGATCGCTATTTCTGCACAGCGACAGAGCACCCAGGATAATGTGCAGCATGACTAATCACTTATACGGTCCCAAAGGCGAGACCTATTGGCTATGCCAATGCTTGTTTTTTGGGATGCCTATTTTTCCCTGTGCTGAATTATACAATTTGGTACCGTGTTTTTTTCCTTCTCGGGTAAAACATTTTTCCCCATGGAGAAAACCCTTCCACCTACCAGCAAAAAACACACAAAAAGCATGGTGCTGTCTGGCTAATGTAGAGGCAACCAGAACAGCAGTTGATTATTAATTCAATTTACATTAAAAATGACTATTACCTGCCGCCCAAGCCTTTCTTAATGCTTTGGGGGCCTGAAATAGCCGGAATTACCACACTTGTAGGAGAGTGTGATGGTTAGTAGTTGTGTTGGTACTGTCATGGGCAGCATGGCAGGGGCAATGTGTGGTGCAAGCTGCAGTGGTCTCCTGATGAGTCCTGACACTTATTTTATTTTTTTTTACAAATGAAACACTGCGTACTAAGGAGATACAAATCAATTTATGTAAC
The DNA here is from genome assembly GCA_963921515.1 of Calotriton arnoldi. Classification (NCBI taxonomy): domain Eukaryota; kingdom Metazoa; phylum Chordata; class Amphibia; order Caudata; family Salamandridae; genus Calotriton; species Calotriton arnoldi. Next base: position 2,271,853 of record CAWUFW010001871.1, on the reverse strand, counting down.
AATGGCACAGTACTCAAGCTGAAAGTAATGTGAACATAAATCCTGCATGATACACACAGTAGATAAACCTGGCAGCCTAAATACTGTACACAGTGCTATGGTGTAAACTTTCATGTTGTAAAATACCTCCTAAAAATAAGATCTCTGCATCTGGTGTTGAATAAATTGCAAAATAAAGTGTCGCAAAATGCCGCTAAATTCCCATATTTGTGCCGCTAAATTTCCATATTTGTGCCTCTAAATTTGCTAATCCATGCCGCAATATCCTGGGGGGTCTGTTTGGCTGAGTCCAAACTGGGGTGGCATGGTAAGCAACAAGACAATGGATTTAACCCAAATCTGAGACTGGGGGGGGGTGAATGTTTGACGATAATCAGCATTCCATCCATTATCTTTTTGTGTTGCTATGTTCATAGGAGTACAGCTTTTTATTTTAAAGAAATTGATTGTAACTTGAGACTAACTCTGAAAATGACTGGTGAACTATAGACTGAAAATAAGACTTGCTATAATCATGAGTTTGACTTTGACTATTTCAGTGGCGTGAACAGTCGTCAATGCACCACGCTTTATAAAACGCCTTATTGAATAAATAAAAATGCCAGACGTTAAGGACTAATAGAAATGGAAAGGTACGAGTAAATCTGTTTCTCCAGGAGATCTCCATTGATAATCCTAAGCACTAAATAGTTCCACAGAAGCAGGGGATCCCCGAACAATTTTTTCAAAGTCCTATTTTGTGTAGTATCTTCACCTTCGGAAAGGCCAAGAAGTTCACGAGACATCAAATTATATTTTAACAGTCTAAAAAAAACAGTCGATATTACCAATTTATTAATGCATTTAAAAGGTTGAAGAAAATACATTAAATCTTTAAAAGGTCATTAAATGAAAGAAAGGTGACATTTTAAAACATCCTTCACAAAGCGTTTTCATACTCTTTTAAAGTGAAGGAGAGAGAAAGATAGGGCATGTAACTGTATAGGATGCTGCAATGTAAAAAAGACAATCGAACACTGCTCCTTTTAAGGTTACCTTGACCTCTAGTGTCCCATCATCCCCTGTAGGTGGCAGTTGGCTTGGTTCTGTTTTTTCCGGCTCCTGCTGACAGGATCTCTAAGCACTGACCTCAGCTTTTCCTTTTTAAGGCCTTTTCCCTTTTAAAATCTTTTCAGAACCGCTTTAAAAGTGGTTCACACTACATCCTTTAGCATCCTTTAGGGCTGAGAATATTTTTCTGTAATTTTCTGATTGGAAATATTTTTCTGTTTGTGTAAAATGGCATCTTTTTTGCAACCTGCCCAGATTGTGATAGAAAAATGGGCAAAAAAAGACCCTCACCTGATCTATGTCCTATGTTTGCCAGATTCTCAGGACCCCAAAAGATATCTTCACTGCAGCTGCCTCTCCATGCACACACTGAGAGAGTGCGAGAAGATTTGCATGCATGGCCAAGAAGAAAGGCGAAAAAGGCAAGGATCTCTTGCTGGAGAGACATCTGAGAGGCGAGGAGAGGCTGTTCCTTTACCATTGCCCTATCTCACCGTTTGAGGACTCCCGCAGGAAGAGATCCAAAAGGAGGAGGCAAGGTGTGAAACAACGTCCCCGTTCAACTTTGAGAAAAGGTACAGCACCTACTTGCTTGCCGTCGAAGTGAAGGAGACCATCAACTTCAGGACACTCTTACTTTGCAGAAAAGAAGACTGCTAAGTGGCTTTCAAGGATGAAAAGGTGCAGGCTTTCATCCGAATCGGGCTCCGAGTATTCCATGGCTTCTCCATTCGTCATCCTGGATTTTCTTTCTTCACCACCTGCAACGCCACTTCCTCCTCAGCCACCTGTGAAGTCCTCCCTCCTCCACCTCTAATTCATGCAGAAATTCCTCCAGCCATGCCTACTGGGTCTTTTCAAGCACTTGTCCCAGTGACACCTCCACCAAGACATTCCAGGTCTTGTTCCCGACATACCAGATCTCTCTGCAGGGCTATGTCGTGGTATTATTGTCACCAATACAGTTCCAGGTCTCTCAAACCATCTTGTTCAAGACTTAGACTGAATTCCACATCTCATTTGAGATCTTCAAAGTCTTCTAACTCAACCATGTCCACTGGCTGTTATTCACCTGTTCTAACAGATTCTCCTCCAGTGAGAATATCTCTTGTAGATGACATGGATACCTTCCAGGGCATCCTTATAAGAGGTGCAAACTAACTGAATATCCCTCTTTCGGCAACTACAGCCTCAATGTCTGTAACTTTTGGGACATTACACCAATGGTTCCTCTCAAGGCCATTACTTCCTCTTGTCTCATTGAGCCTGCCATGGATATTTTCTTGACTTCAGCCTCTGTCAAGGTGGCTCCTTTTCGTCTATACAAAAGATACAGACCATCTGATCAGGACCCTTTGTTCCTCCGCTCGGATCCCCCACCCCATGATGATCTCAGCAGCTTGCAAGCTTCACACTACAGCCCCATCCTCTACAGTTCCCCCTAATAAGGACAGCAAAAAAACTTATTCATTAGGAGCGAAAGCATATGGCGCATCTGCCACCACTGTGAAAGAAATGAGTTGTTCTACACTCCTAGAATGGTACAGTTGGTTGCCCTAGCACTCACTACGGCAGTTCATAGACCACCTACCAAGAGATAGACGTGAAGACTTTGTACTGATCATAAATAAAGAAATGGTGGTTTCCAATCAAGTCATCAGTACTGAAGCAGATAAATCCCTTCTGAAACCCCTTGGTTACTGTCATGGTTTGGCCTTTTGTCGCTCCTCTTGGCTCAGAATCCCAGGAATTAAACCTGAGGCAAAACACAGGATTTTCAATCTCTTGTTTTCAGGGAGAACATTGTTTGGATCTGATGCTGATGACGAGATGTCTCGCATGAAAACTGAAGTAGACACTCAGTGGGCAGTCGGATTGGAAAAGAGAAACTAACACCGGAAACATTCCTTGAAACCCTGCTACTGTCGATTTTACCCTCTGAAGGTTCAAACCCCTCACTGATCTCAAGGTCAGCAATAACAGCAGAGGTATCGACAGCAGATATGTCAATCCAGAGTTAGGGAGGGTCACCAACAGTCAGCCTTGGGCACTAAACCGGCCACCTGTGGCAAATGAGTTCCCACTTTCCCCACCCCCTCTTCTGTTACCCACTTCCCCCACCCCTTCTTTCGTTACCCACTCCAGTGGGGGGGGGGCATTACGTACTACCTGGAAGAGTGGAAAACTATAACCAGTGACAAATGAGTTCTGAATATTGTGCAAAATGTCTCAGATTCAAGTGTCCTTCACCAGCAGCCAGCCAATACACCAAAGAAGTCATACTCTTGTAATAGTGAGCAGCTTCTAGAAGAAGTCTCCTTTCTCTTTTAAAAACAGGCTGTGGAAAAAGTTCAGATTCCTCACAAAGGAATGGGAATTTATTTTAGTTATTTTCTTGTGAGTAACAAAAGGACCAAAGAAAAAGGTCGGGTGCATTCTGGATCTGAAGAACGCAACAAAGTGGATTCTCAAAGAAAAGTTCAGGATGTTGACGCTGCATCAGATCTGCCCCAACTCCATCAGTGGGGATTGACTGTGTTCTATAGATCTGCAAGATGCCCATTTCCATATACCGATAGCAAAAACCCTTGCAAATTCATGAGGTTTACAGTGGTAAGCAACCATTACCAATACAAAGTCCTTCCTTTCTGCCTCAATTCTGCCCTTTTCAAAATACATGGCGGTCATTGCAGCACAACTCAGGAGGCCGATGATATTAGTCTACCCCATCTATAGGATTGGCTAATCAAAGCTGCAATGGATCAGGAAGCATCTCGGCATTACCAGACAGCAGTCATTACCCTCAACCAATTGGGACTGCAAGTAAATCACTAAAACTCTTTCCATCACTATACAATCCCTTCATTATAGAGGAGCAGTTTTGGATACGGTAAACACAAATGTGTTTTCTTCGGAAGAGACGTTTATCTATCCTTTAGAAGTTTTGTAATCTGAGCGAGGTTAATATTGTCTCTCCTAGGATTAATGGCATCCTGTGACTTCCTGGTAGCAAATGCACACCTGAACATGATACCTCTGCATCAATGTCAGTAGGATCGGTAGGACCAACTCTCAAGAATTTAGAAAGACACACTGACCCTAAAAATGCACAGGGAGCAGTTGCTCAGCTGGTGGTGTCTTCCAGAGAATCTGTTCAAGGGGACGAATTTTCATCAGGACATCCCAATGCGCACTGTAGTAACAGATGCCTACCTATTAGGTTGGGGTGCTCGCGTGGATCACCAAATTAAAGGCTGTTGATCTCTGAAGGACCAGAAGTACCACATCAATTTTCCTAGAGTTGAGAGTGGTACATCTAGCTCTGAAGACTTTCCTTCCGTCCTTCAAGATGAACTTCTTCCTTGTCCAAACAGACAATTCAACGACCATGCATTAAGTGAACAGGCATTGTGGGACGAGAACCAGAACACTGTCTCCCTGGAGGCTTAAACAATCTGGAAGTAGGTAGTGTCCATGAATCTCAGGAATACCTGTGTCCATCTGCTAGGCACCTAGAATATGCAAGATGGCACTGTGAGCAGAACCATTCAAGAAAATCACGAATAAGTATTAAACTGCGCCTTTTTGCAAGACCTCTTTTGCGATTGGGGTTTCCCTCAAATAGACCTCTTCGCGAACTGAGAAAACAAGAAGTGCCCAGACTTTGCCTTCACGTTTTAACACCCAGACATGTTGGGTAATACCCTGTGGATCAACTGGTCAGGCAGATTTTTACTCCTTTCCTTCCATTCCCCCACTGCCATCAGTGATCATCAATTTAAGTCACTCAAAGGCCAGAGTGATTTGTATAGCTCTGGAGTGGCCCCTCTAATGGTAGTTCAGATCTTCTCACCCTCTCAGACACAGGAGGCTGTTGTGTAGGCTGGACCTTTTTGATAAAATCCGCAACCAGATATTGCACCTCATCCTTAAATACTTGAACTTGGCAACTTGGCCTCTGAACTCATACAATATGGCCATTTGAATCTTCCAAAGGACTGCACGGACGTATTGAGAGAAGCCAAAAAATCATCTACAAGGGCGTCCTACTCCTTTAAATGGAAGACATTCTGCAACTGGTGTGCCCAGAACAAATCTGATCCTATCACCCATCAAGAAGAACCAGTGCTTCCATAGCTTCTTTATTTGGCCAAAGCGAAGATGCAGTTTCCTCCTATAAAGTCCATCTTGCAACTATCATGGCCTACAGAAAACGACCTTCACAAATTTCCTTTTTAGGTTGAGCCTAGAGTAGCGCGCAAGCGCTGCTTCTGGCGAAGCATTATGTAGGGGGTTCCAAAAGCTGACCAGACGCTCGTGCGTCATGGCCTTTTTCGGGCGGTTACCCGCGCGGCCGACATCTGTTTCTTATTATCGTGCCCAGACGCGGGCGCGATAATTGGAAACACATGCCGGGAAAAGGCCATGACGCACGGCGTCTGGTCAGCTTTAAGCCCAGGCTGCCGCGCTCGTTCTTTCTTCTCGTTTCCCCAGTTCCTCAAAGGCTGTACCCTCGGGCGCCGCCGGGGATGCTCTTCTTCAGTCATTCTGTTTTTACTTTCACACCCGCCAGGCTCCGCGGCCGCCCTACAAACCGAACTTGTTAGAGCTTCTCATCGCTCATAAGTGGGTTTATCTCTTTAAATGGATGCCGTTGCTTGGTGTTATGAGTTTTAAAGTGTCACTCTTTAAATGCACTGAGCCCGCTGCTGCAATGTACGTGCCCACGCTCCGTAAAAATTTGTTGCCACATCCTCATGGCCCACCTATTCTCTCACTCTCAACTCTTTCTTCTCTTGACTGCCTCCACCTTTCCATCCTTCAATTACGACAAGTACGTTCATCACCATGGCTACAGCCAAACGTGGTTATAGAAAGCGGACTATCAGCTGAAGTGAGGCGCAGGGCAGAGATATGTAGGCCATCTTGGACTGGAGAAGCCCCCTCAAAACAATAGGCAATCTTTCGCAGAGTTTGCACAATGCTACTTCAGCCCTCACGCCCTCCCTGCCAGTCTATCGTCGATCCGTTGTATTTAACATTCGGCTAGGTCAAGGAGCGAACAACGAGCGCAACGCTCTCCATCAGCTCTGGATCCGGGAGTATAGGAATAGAAGAAGGACTCGCCTCAGGTTGCCGGGTTAGTCATTACAGTGATAAAACTGGCAGCTCCAAAACGTACTCAAATATTAAGTAACAGCGTGTTTTTTATGGGGATGCTTGTAGCGAAAGCAATTCCTTTGTTTTATGTTGGTTGTGGTAGACGATATGAAAATGGATCAAGTAACTTCAATGGGTATTAAAAGAAATACTTATTTGCAAAAAATATGTTTCTACTGCACCGAAAATACTTTTTTCTTATTTATATTATGTTTTAAATGTGATACCAAGCTTTCATCGTCTTGTAACTTGAGTTGGACTAATATGGAAATACTAGTTCCCAATATGGCCGCCACTTCTGCGAGGCTGTATAGCTCTCGATCACTCTCCCACTAGTCTCCTTTTCTGTTTCATCAAATGTCAACGAAGGATCATTTTAATGTTTTAGTGAGCCCAGGCCCAGCCCACTCGTCCCTATGTTGTGGTCGCGAGAAGCGGAGGATGCTGAAGATGGTGTTTTCTTAGTGTCAGGAGTCTGGATTCGGGAGACAAAATTAGTCAATGGCCATTTGTAGAAACGTTTAAAAATATTGTTCTTTGATTTAAGCAGTCAAGGAAGTGCGTAAAACAAGCAAATATTGGTGGCAAAAGTTGGACGACTTTGTATGTTTCCCCAGGTGTCCTACAGAGAAAATTGCAATGAAGCAATAGTGTGGGCAGCTGCAATACGTACTCAAGGTAGTAGGGCCCATTTACTCAACAGGTTACCTAAAAGTTGGCTTGGAAAGCGTGTGTTGTGATTCCAGCCTGGTCTATCACATTAGATGTGACTTGATTAGATGGGGCTGTAGACATGGGCCTTTTGCTGACAGTGTATTATAAGTGACCTAACGTAGTAACGAAGGTGCAGTAGTTTGTTATAACTTGATGGGTCATCAAAATAGCATAACAATGTATTTAGGAAACGTTTTTTTTTTTTTTTTTTAGTGTTTGCTAGCACATATTAAATATAAAATATATATGTGGACCTTAGTTAAAAGTGAGGTAGACATATTTTACTGCCAGTATTGTAGGCGAATTCTTCAAGACCTGTGGGCTCCTAAACGACAGACTTAAGTGGGGTTAATATTCAGGGAATGTTGGGAGTTCTTCCCCAAGGATGTTTGAGAGTTAGTGGCAAATGATGCCTAAAATATCGTTTATAGGTAAAACGCACATTGATCATGGTATTGCGTCAAAGAATAATATGTTTATTCTTACCCAGCTCAGTGTAACTCATTTTATCAACTTCAGGAGGATGAAGTGCTGAGTCGACCCACAAGGACTCGTAAATAACGGGGTCAAACACAAACCCAGCAGTGAATGTTTTAGCCATTTGAGCCACCAGACCAGGCTTGTTTTACCCACTTTGGGATAAAACTACCAGCCAGTCATTGACACAACTTAAAAAAAACAAGCATTGGCATAGCCAATAGGTCTCGCGTTTGGGACCTTATAAGTGTTTAGCCATGCAACAGTTGCATAACTAAATACTTGTAAGGTCCCAAAGCGAGACCTATTGGCTATGCCAATGCTTGTTTTAAATCTTTGCGGTTATGGATTTCCTTGAGTATCAAGAAAGTTAATCCTCCCATTCTGAGGCCTCTATCTCAGAGGGAGTTGAATATTGTCCTGTCACGTCTCATGGGTCCTCCCTTTGGCTTTTATATAAGACTTCCCTGCAGCACTTATCATGAAAAGCTTCTTTCTTGGTTGCTATAACCTTTGCATGCAGGTTAGTGACATTCAGGCTCTTTGTTCATTCGAGCCTTGCACAGCTTTTCACAGTAATAGGGTAGCGATGAGAACCCATCTCAAATTCCTCCCTAAAGTGGCATCAGACGTTCATGTCCATCAATGTTTTCCTTATCTTACCTTTATTCAGAATTCCTCTTCTCCAGAAGAGCAGTCCCTCTAAATTCTTGATGTGAGAAGGGTGTTAACGTTTTATCTGGACAAAACTAAGAACTTGATAAAGTCCAAACAAATGTTTGTAAACTATCTAGATGGATAGTCTCTTGCATACGCCTGTGCTACCAGAAAGCTAATATAACCTTACCTGGAAAGCTAAAAACCCCTACATCCAGAGGTAAAGCGGTTACTGTTGCATTACTGAGAACTATTCCAATCTCTGAGATCTGTTCGCACCTTTACAAGACACTATTGTCTTAATTCGGATTCCAGAGCAAATGGCCAAGTAGAACACAGCTCTTTGAGAAATCTCTTTGCTTCGTTTTTTTTATGCTGTATCTCTTCCCTCGTGGCTTGGGTTGAGATAGCTATTCTACTTAGTGCTTATGATTATTGATGGAGATCCTCTGATGGAGAAGGTATGGTTTCTTGCCTGTAGTCCTAGTTCTCCTTCAGGAGAATCGCCTTTGAAATTATAAACAACTCTTCCTCCTCCCCGATGAAAGAGATATGAAAGAGATAAAGTTTGGTTTATAATTTCCTGTTACCTACTGCATCAAAAAAGTGAGTCAACTGCCAGCTGTAGGACATGATGGGACACGTGAGGTACGGGTGCCTTTAAATGCTCAGTGTTCTATTCTTTTTCTTACATCGCTGCAGCCTATACTGTTACATTGCCTTATCTTGCCCTATCATTTTCAGTAAAAGAAAATGAAAAAGCTTTGGGACTTATGTTTTAAAATGTCACGTGTCTTTCATTTAGTGACCATATGATTTAATATATTTTCTTCTATTTTTTAAAGTAAACTAATGCAATTGACAATATAGCCTGTTTTTGTAGGCTGCTAAATCATAATTTTGTCACATGAACTTCCTAGCCTTTCTGAAGTAAGGGGACGATACTACACAAAATGTGACTTTAGAAAAAGTGCTTCGAAATCCCTGCACATGTGCCGGACAATTCAGTGCTTATGATTATGAATGGAGATTCCCCTGTAGAACTAGGATTACAGGTAAGAAACCATCTGTGTTGGAAAAGAACGACTAGTTGGATCTAGACCTCCTTTTCGTCTACCGCACAGTGTATGTTCAGTGGGATTCCGGACTATGCACTTTGAAAAAGATTCACTTTCTGTATTTTTAATGTCCATGAAAAAAATTCTGTGGAGTAGGTATTTTATTCAATGCAAAAATCATTTGTTCCTTCCTTCCATGTGCTCACTTTCCTCTGATCTTAGTCTGTCCACCCTCTCAATTGACCTAGCAGAGTCTGCAAGCATAAGATCAGTATCTGGTTGTACAATTCGATCTGTTTAGATCAGTGTTTTCCAGCCTTATCAGAACCACAACCCAATTTTTAGGGCGACAAACTTTCGCCACCCACTTAGCATTAATAGACATGAGGCAAGCATGTGTTTTTTTTTTTTTTTTTATATAACTGAAGCATTGTGTGGTAGCACACTGTCATTTAAACAAACAGGAGGACACTGTTCCTGAGACGGGGTGCAAAAAGTAACCCGTGCCCAGATATGATAGGTCATATGATAGGTCAACATGTTTCGCGCCTATGTTGCCACAGGGGTCGTTGGCGCTTCTTCAGGACCAGGATAATAGAAGTATAGTCATTACTGGCTAGGCGGCTGGACGGAGTTGGTGCGAATTAGCAGGCACCCGAATAGAACTCCCGGCAAGATGCGGGCGTCCAACGCTTTTAGCCTCTGATGAAACTCTCCTCACACTGGGAGGTTCTGATCAGGAGCAGCTCAGTGACCCGCCCTGACATACATTGTTCTGATCAGGAGCAGCTCAGTGACCCGCCCTGACATACATTGTGGGTATTTACTTTTTAACATTTACCTCACGTGCACTTTCACTATACTTCTATTATCCTGGTCCTGAAGAAGCGCCAACGACCCCTGTGGCAACATAGGCGCGAAACATGTTGACCTATCATATGACCTATCATATCTGGGCACACGATGCCCACCTGGATTACACCATACTGACAGGCTTTTTTACTCTGCCACAGAGTGCCGTTATAATTAACATCTTTTTCTGGTAAACCTGTGGCAGTTTTTTATTTTTTATTCACTATGCATGCACCCTTTTACCCTCACATAGGACCCACACCCCACACACCCGCATGCACCATCCGGCAATATACAAAAGATCTCCGATAAAGTGACCCTTCGGGGGACCCGTAGGGCATTGCAGCGCCGGCCCTACGAGGAGCAAACTGCCCGATGATGAAGCATGACACCTCTCGGGGTGTGTGAGGGCAACAGGAGGCAAGACTTGTTCTTCCCCCTTACTAGTGGGTCCGTTTAACCTAGGATTCTATTCTATCTCTTTCTCTCTTTTCCTCCCTTTAAAGGCGCACAGGTTACTTTTTGCACCCCGTCTCAGGAACAGTGTCCTCCTGTTTGTTTAAATATAGTGTATGTGGAGCCTGGACACTGGACCGTAATTGGCTCCCTGGTCCCCCCCCTTTTTGTTGATAGAGCACACTGTCATTTACAGACAGCACATTTTCCATTGAAATGGCCACTACATTTGCACAGACATACAGTTTTACTTATCTTTTGTGAGCAATATAGTTTGTGTGGAAATCGGCCTTTGGAGAATATTTATCATTTGTGAATCACCAAGTAAAGGGTCTTGATTTGTTTTGATCCTATTAAAATCTTTGTTTCCATCACATGTCAGAATTTCAAAAAAAGTGCTTAATTTTTGCTTTCCTAACTGCTGAATATGTACAGTTTATTTACAGTTATGCATATTTTGTGTTACAAAAAATGACGACATACCGCTTATCCTTTAATACTCGCTGGCCCCCACCAGAACGGATGGACTTAATCTACATGTGGTTGGGTCAGCGGCTAGTTAGCAGTCTTGTGGGCCATTTATGAGAGACACCTGCAATCAGTGGAATACACATTTGTGTCACAGGTTGTGGACTTGCGCATCACTTTGAGTTTTCTCTGGAGTCTGTGGGAAGGAGACACTTGTAGTATTATGTCTGTGTCTTCCTTGATCTCACTGGAGGCTGGGGAAAAGTTTGCCTTTGTCTTATGGCTGCTTCTTCCTGTCTCTCCTGGGAATCTGGGTTAAGGAGGGCCTTGCTGTATCAGGGCTGTTATTTTCTGGGTCTAGCTAGAGAGTGGGATCACAGGGTCCTTACTTTAATCATGATTGCTTCTACCAGAGTTCCCTGCTGGAGTCTGAGAAGGAGGTCCTTGCTGTATCGTCGCTGCGTCGTCTTAGTGTCTAATGGGAGTCTGTTGGAAGTGGGTCTTGGAGGGAGTTTGTGGGAATGACGTCCTTGCTGTATCACAGCTGCTTCTGTTTGGGACCCCCGCTGGAGAATGCAGTAGGAAGTCCCTATTGTATCATGGCTGCTTACCTTTGGCTCTCGCTAGAGGCTCTGAGTGTGAGCCACGTGTTTTCTCATGTGTCCTCCTTTCTTGTCTTCCAGGTTGAGCCCAATGCCACCATTGCAGAGATTAAAAATATGTTCACTAAATCCTGTAGGTATAATAAAAACATATTTTCCTTTTTGGAATGGTTACTTGTACTGGCTCCTGATTTGGGCATGTCACAATTGTCTTCTTTCTTTTAGATCCTCAGTGGTATGCGGCACGCCAGTCTCTGCGGCTCGACCCCAGTAAGTACTCAACCTGAGATTTTATGCTTCTGTATGTGGACTGAATACATTGTTAGAGGCCCTTGTAAGAACGAGAGGGTATGGAGTTTTCTTTCAAACACAATAGTGAGCTAAAGTAGGTTTATGATTTGTATATCCGTTTATGCCATAATGTATTTTCAGACCACTGAAGCGAGTAGTGGGGTAAATAGATGAAACGGAACAGTCTACCAGGTAGCAAGAAGTGGAGGAAGCAAGATAGAGAGGGCATGGAAGCAGCTTGTGGTCTTATCCAAAATGTTAGTATCTCACCGGGAAGAGCAATATTTTGTCTCAGTAGCCAGCATTAGGCATCATAGTGACATGCTTAGAAAGAGACGTACAGGTATTTGAGGGTGCAGTGTGAGGGTTGAAGTAGGAGAGAGCAAGAGGAAACAGGAGAGTGGTTAAGGAATGGCAGTGAGACTTTGAAATCATGTTACTCTAGGATAGACAATAGATACCTATGTGCCACTGAGAACAATGCTGTATAGTGCACCAGGGCCGGATTGTGTTTCTTTAATGTTCAAGGGTGGTGCTGAGGTTGATTGTGTTGGACATAGCCCTGTCGTACCCCAATGAGATGGATACTGTGTGGGGAAACCATCATCTGTAGGTTCGGATGAGGTGGATTTTTTTCCCTTGCCCTGCAAGAGCCCATGTGGGAATGAAGATGGGGGGCAGAGGGGGGGGGAGCTGACAGCAGGACTGGCAGTTTTTGCTACCTAGATTGTGTTCGGTGTTGTGCGTGCGGCTATTTTGGGAGAGATTTCTGTCATAGGCGTTTGGCCTATGTGTGGTGTCCATATGGAACTGATGTTGTGTGGGGAACCTGGGCTGAGTTGTTAGATTCTATGAGGTCAAGCCTTGACAGTAAGCAGGATGTGTTTGATCCTGGAGCTCCACTGCCCCTGTAAAGTCGTACTACATTATACACCAAGCATGGATACTGTTTGAGCAAGGTGGTGTAGTGCCCCTTGTGGAAATGGTGCTGTGCGGAATAGCAGGGATTTGATTGCTGGTGTTTGACTTCTTGGAGTGCTGATGAGCTAAGTTGTATTATTGCAGTGTCCCTGTGGAAGCAATACTGTGTGGGTCACCAAGGCTAAACAGATGGTTTCTGTGAGGTCCGCCACTGTTGTGGAGTTGTATTTTGTTATTGCCAGGTGTTGTGGCGTCCCTGCAGGAGCGGTGTTTGGTGGATCACATGGGCTGGATTGGATTACGTAATGACTGGAGTACTCTTGGCTCGATTCTGTTTGCACCAATTGCTGTGCATTTCCTTTGGGAAATGACACGTGAGCTGGACTGTTGCAGTTGATGAGGTTTTGGGTGTAAGTATTTGTGTTTGTGCGAGGTGCGGCGCTGCTCTGTGGAGTGATGGTTTATGGGGACCAGGACTGATTAGGTTTGCGCAAGATGCTATGTTACCGCTGTGATGTTGGATGCTAGGGCTGTATTGTTTGTTTTGCCGAGGATTGCTGGCACTTGTCTAGGTTGTGTGTGCGTGAGGTACTGCAGTACCACTGTGGAAGTGATACTGGGTGAGACACCAGGGCTGGAATGTTGGCTTTGGTAATGTCCACTTATTCTGATTAGCTGGATTGTGTTTCCAGAGGGAAGATCACTGAAGGATGAAGACATTCTGCAGAACCTGCCTGTGGGGACCACTGCTACCCTATACTTCAGAGACCTAGGGGCGCAGATTAGCTGGGTGACGGTAAGCTCTTGGACTCTCATGTAACACCCTATCTCCAATAGTTTTGTGTTACACGGTCTTCCATCTTTCAAGAGATTGCCCCTTCACTTCTTTAAGAAGTCCTTTCTCTTCTCTCCCTGTAGATTATCTTTACTTAAGACAGCGTTTAGTTTCTCTTCTTTACCTTTCTCTGGCAGGAAGAATAATTATACTTCCTCCGCTTTATTCATGTACTCTCAAGGGGCACACTTTTGAAACAGTACGTGACTAATAATTGCCTTTTCCTCTCTTAAAAAGACTCTCTCAGTGAGTCATAGAGCATACTCACTTGGTGTCTCTTTTTGTATGTGTGCAGAATCTTTTATCAAAAGGACTCTATCCCTTGCTCACTGTTTTTACAGAGCCGGCTACGAACTCTCACTCTTTATGCCGGTTTTAAACTGAGAACACTTGGTTAGTCACTTCTGCACGATTTTTCTGCATGTTTTCTGCTACCATTCTCACTGTCTGACTCCCTACGTGTTTCCACATGTCAGCATTTCCCTGCACTCTCTTATACATGTTCTTTTTTATGTTCTACTCCCTGCCTCTTCCTTGTACACTCTTTTGGTTTTCCTGATTCCTTACTCTGTGTGCACTCTTTCTCTCTCTCTAGGTTTTTCTGACTGAGTATGCTGGTCCCTTGCTCATCTATTTACTTTTCTACTTCCGAGTTCCATTTATCTATGGCCCAAAGTACGACTTCATATCAAGCCAACATTCGGTGGTCCAGTAAGTATTTCGACTCTGGGTAGGCAGAGGATATGGTGGGACATACTGATGAAAGCATGGGTGGCTGGTAATCAATGTGTGTGAGTTTGTTCTCTTGAAGAGGCTGCCTGAGAAGTAATAGAAGACATGTCCTAATCCCTGCAGTTGAATCCACTCTTGTGAAGCAGCACTGTGTACCATAACTCCTCAATTATTTTCAGATGTAGCCTCATATGACTCCTTAGCAGGGCAAATGTGTTCCAGTACTTCTCCCTGGGTAGAAAAACACACTAGATCAGGCTTTGTATTCCAGGTCATATTCCAAGACTGTGTGTCCTAAAAGAAGTACTACAGTGATTGACAATATTCAAATCTGTGTCAGCCAGAATTTGCCATATGTCTGAACCCCTGCTTTCCAGGTAATTCTGCTAGGGTAAAACGGATCCTGAACATTAGCAAGCCATACTGTTGTCACTGCAAGGTTTAGTAGGCGCCTCACTTAAACAGAGGTGCCATAACTAGGATTATTCATGTGTTAGATTTTTTTATGTATTCAGGAGGTCTGTTTGAAACACCATACATACACATAAGTAGTGGTTTGCGTCGGATTCCTGTACCAACCTATCCACGTTAGTCTTATGAGAGCTGTCGACCTCTCACTACCATATTGAACGGTGAGAAGCAAAGGGCCTTATTGATGGTATGGGTTGTATTCCTTATGGAAATGTTAAGCTTTATGTGCATATGTATTATGACTTTCTCAGTTTCTTCTATTTATCGCTAAATACATGTTCAAGTGAACGTCAGTTCTATGGTACCCCCTTGCCTAAAACGTCTCTTGGCAGCATTCTATTTTAAGCATGAAAATGTATAGGCATTCACAGAAAAACAATTTACTTGTATAGAACAATCAACCGTCTCCATACCAAATATGTGGAATTGTCTCCACCTTACAAGCAGTCCCAGACACCTTTGCCAGAGCTGCATGCAGTAAGACCAGTGTTGCCAGCAGGGGTCTTGTAGGAGGCTTCACCTATGGAGCTTTGTTCAATTTTCTCGTTGTATGCGCATAATTGGGCAGCTTCGAAGGATGTCCCTGTCTGTTTGACAGCAAAACGCTACACTGTAGAATAGGTGACTGACTTTTTTGTTAGGCTTGGATCCAGTCTCCAGTGCACACGTTCCTGAAGCTCTTCAGAAACATACAACTTCTTTGTAGTACGTCATCACGGGGTGATCAGCACATGCAGCGTTGAAGCAGAGCAGTCACCATCAATACGTATTTATCCTTGGTTGTAGCCACTCCACAGCTCCCCTAGTAGGGTGCCAACCTTGCGACCACACCAGATTCCATTTTCTTTTCCACTAAGGGTCTGCGAGACCCAGTGATGCCTCTGCACGAGCATCAATCATTGCTCTTAAAGATGCCTGCTACTTCACCTTTCCTTATAAGAGAACAGCAAGTATAGATAAGAATCCACAGTCTCTACTAATCACTCTCCTTTCAGATGAGAAAGGTTTTGAGCTTGCGTCAAAGCGCCCAGAATTTTCTGACATTGCTGCAGAATAGACACTACATGATTTCCAAGCGCAAAAAGTGGATTTGATGGCCATTTCCTCATTCTTCCAGGAGTGCTACTTCTGAACCCACCTCCACATTACCAGCAGTTAACGCTTTTTAGGTCGAGCCTAAACAGTGCTTGTGCTGTCTCTTCGAGACATGTTGTATATACTTTGTGGGCTTACAGCCCGCCCACTGCTTTTCATTGGTTCGTTTCAGTGTCCTTTAAAAATCCTTGCTTCTAAATGGTTATTTTCCCTATTTGTCCCTCTGTTTTCGTTGTTTGTTTCTCTCCCATGGAGCAGGCCCAATTACTTGTAGCATTCCACTTGTCCCGTTTTAGTTAGTGGCTCAGGGACGTTATTGTTTTTTTTAATCAAGAGAGCGTTCCACACAGGTGTTCGTGTTTTGACTAGCTTGAGCTTTTCTGTAAACAGGGCTGTTCATTTTGGTCTTATCTTGTCAATTTTGCTGTTCTACTAAAGATTGAGATCAAATGTCAGAGGCTGTTTCCTGCTTGCGCATATTACTTTCTTTATTGGACTTCAAACTGAGAGAACCCGTGTTTTCAGGTCATGTTTGTCTTTTTTTTTATGCCAGATGAATACTAATAGTGTAACTGTTGAGAAATGCTTAAAATGTGACATTCTGTCTGTTTTGCTTGCTTGTCTGCAACTTTTGTGCCTTTGTTGCATTGCTTACGTCAACAGCTCTTAAACTCAATGCAATATGGGATTCTCTCTCATTGTAGTCCCTTTTTCAGCAAGTAAAGGCATTTCTAAGTATATTTAGACATTTTTCGACTGTGAAGAAGCGCCGTGGGTGGTTGGGTTAAGACTCGATGCAACATCCAATCATGTGGCGCACATGTCACAAAGGCATCACCAGTGCTTTAGTGTAAGGTACCTGAAGCAACACAGAACTTAGTTTTGAACGTTTCCTTTCAGGGCTATCCCTTGAAAATTGCTACGTTATTCAAATGCCCTACCCATGGCGCTGTTTAAATGGATAGATTTTTCAGTGCTGGGTGGGTGGGGAGAGATGATTCTAGCAGACAGTATCCACGTCCCCCAACCCTTTTAGGCATTCCTGGACTCCCATTGCGCTCTTGTGCTTACACTACAGGCTGCCTTGTTAACCATTGAGCGCCTTGGGAACAGTGTTCATGGCGTCCTTGCACAACTAGGGTGTTATTTACTCAGTATTGGAACTTTCATAGATTCACATGCTTGAATCATTCCCCATCGTCTAAATGGGAGTCCCAGGTACATCAAAATAGCAATGCAAAGCTATTACTAACTAGACCTAGGCCCATTTCAGTTTTGTAACATATCCACCTCTTTTTGTAAAATAAACCAAATAAAACACACAAGCAATCAGATCAGCCTCACCCTCTAGAACCCTCCTGAGAGAACCTCAGACCTTCATATTTTCTACCGCACGTTGTGCTAGGGGTCTCCACTGAGCTCTGCTCAGTTATTCCTTATTCTATTACTCTTGCGAGATATTTTCAACTATTTTATCTTCCAGATTACTCTACAACTTGGTTTTCCTTCTGGCAGACCAGGAGAAAAAGGGCCTTTTTAGAGCTTGTGCCACCTGCTCTAAGAAGAGGCTTTATGTGGATGACCCTCATAAGGACTGTATCTACTGCCTGTATCCTGACCACAGAGCTAAGGATTGCAATGTATGTTGTACCTTCTCCACTAAGACCTTGAGGGATCGTGAGGGACGTCTCCTTATCTGGCTCCAGAATTTAAAATCCAGGAGAGAGCCTGTTTCTAGTGACGACAGTGATGAGGCCTCATTTGCTTCGTCTTCTAGAAGATCTGCCAAAAGGGGAAGATCTGACCCCCATTCTTCAGAGGAGCGCCCTCAAAAAGCCTCTAAAAAGACCTCCCATGGGTCTGACAGGCTCAGTCCTACTAAATCTCCTCACCGAGGTGAAGAGGAAAGGACTTATGACAGGAGACAGTGAAGTAAGGAAGGCGAGCTCTGTTCCTCCTCCTTCTCCTGAAGGAAGAAAAACTTTCAAAAAACCCTCTTCTGTTCCTCTTGAGGAAAAACAGTCAAATTTCCGTCGTCGACGTAGCCGTCGATGAAGAAACCATCTTCGACATTGTCGACGCGGAGTGACAAAGGCCAGTCTCCTCAGCTTACAACAGTTCCGACAACTGGATCGTCGCCGAGAGCTCTACTGGTGTCGACGAATACGGTTCCGGCGCCATCGACGACGGGAGGCTACAATGGCAGTGACGACGAAGCTGTCGACAGCGATGAAGACAACGGCAATGGCGTCAACGGTAATGACGATAGTATCGACGACAGCGCCGTCTATGGCAATATCATCATCGTCGACGACCTCGTCGACTGGAGTGAAAATTTCTGGAGAAAGTCAGGAAGTGTCCGGTAACTCCTGAAGTCACTTCACCTAGCAAGGTGACTCCTTTACTACCTTCTCATCTCCTGGAAGAGGAGGATTCGGATGAGGAGGGACCTTTCGGTTATGCTCACAGCCCTTCAGAGTTGCTCGTTAAGTGCCAGGAGAACAATTCTGAAGAAGGATACGAAGGAGAACATTACTATGATTCTCCCCAGGAATACCATAGGCAATATCAGAAGGAGGTGGTCTGTATGCCTTCCGCTTTGATTTCCGACTTACAATACATGCTGTTGGACTACAAGAGAAGGTTTTCGACTCCATCCTCGATTCCGGAACAGGCATCAATTCCCCCAAGACAACACTCCGTACCTTCCACTTCTCGGGCACCACCATCACCACTGCAAATAATAGTGGAACCTCCACCAACGCCACCTTTTGTCCAACACCAAGATACCTCGGATGATGATCAGGGGGACACGGATCTTCCAGACCCACATAGGGAATGGGATGACTATATTATCCCCACTCCTTCTTCCCCTTCACCGGTTCCTGTGGATTCTCCGCCAGGGGACATAGGTGGTTTCCACAATCTACTGGAAAGGGCGGCCAAGAGGTTTGATCTGTCAATGCCATCTTCACAGACGGAGTGTTTTTTATATGACTTTAAGGAGCCCTTTAAGAAGACGGTGCGGGCCATTCCCATTGTCAGTTAATTATAGGATGAGGGGCTTAAGGTCATGAAAACCCCGGCCACGGTGGTCCTGGTTCTTCCACGATTGGAGAAAAAATATAAGGCACCAGAAGATAGCCCGGCTTGCCTAGTGAGACATCCGAAACCAGACTCGAATATATCGCAGGCAGCGCAGCGAAAGTCAAAGAATCCGGCAGCTCCTCTCACTACGCCTCCGGACAAGGAAGGTAGACGCCTGGACAACGCGGGCAAGAGATTCTCTTCTATGTCGGGTTTATTGGTCAGGGCAGCCAACGCTTTACCTATTCTCGGCCGCTACGACCGGCAGATGTGGTGTGATTTATCTCCTTACATCAACCATCTTCCAGAGGAATGTAAGACTAAAGCTAAGAAGATCCTCCAGGAAGGAGAGAGGGCTTCCTCAGAGGTCATAGATTGTGCAATGGACATCGCTACAACAGCTTTTCGGTCTCTGGCTGGAGCAGCGGTCCTACGTCGTCGGGGTTGGCTTAGAGCAACCTCGTTCAGACCAGAGGTCTAGAATAAAATACTGGATCTTCCATTCGATAGGGAAGCTCTCTTCGGAAAGCATGTGGATGACGCTCTCCAAGATATAAAAAAGGACACAGACACGGCGAAGTCGTTGGGGACGCTCCAATACCGTAAGGTTCCTTTTCGAGGAGCCCGGGGTAGAGGGCTTCCTTCGTACAGAGGAGGTTACCAACAATATAAGTATTCCTCTTATACACCTGCCACACAGTCTTATCGCCTGCAGTACAATCAGCGACAAGGTCAATCTGCAGCCTATTCGAAATCGGCGCCCAGAGGCAGAGCAGGACGTCGGGAAGAATCCATCAAGACGTCAATAGTGGCTTGCTGGCTCTGGCTACTGGCTTCCCGACACCAAACACCTGTATGGGGAAGGATTTCTTTGTGCTTACAAAATTTCCAAAAAATAACGACAGATCAATGGGTGCTAAACATAGTTCAATTTGGCCATACATTGGAATTTGTTCAGCCTCCTCCACCCACCCCTCCTCGCAGGCACATGACAAAACATCTACGTCTCCTGCTCCTTTAAGTCCAAATAATGTTACAGAAGGGGGCAATAGAACCAGTCCCGTTATCCCAGAGAGGAAAGGGATTCTACTCCTGATTATTTCTGGTTCGAAAGACTATCAAGAAGTGGCGTCCTATCCTAGACCTGAAAGAACTCAACCCCTATCTCATCAAGCAGTCGTTTCGAATGATCTCCTTACAGGACATACTTCTACTTCTAAATTCGGGAGATTTCATGGCCACTTTAGACCTAGAGGATGCCTATTTTCATGTTCCCATTCATCCATCGCACAGGAAGTTCCTTCGCTTTACGGTAGCCAAGAGCCACTTTCAATTCAAAGTTCTCCCTTTCGGCCTCAGATCAGCACCAAGGATCTTTACGAAAATGTTGGCTCCGGTAGCGGCCTTCCTCAGAAGACAGCAACACCAGGTATTTCCCTACCTAGACGACTGGCTGATAAAAGTACCTTCCAAGGAAACAGCCAGGAACTCTGTGACAGCCTGCACAAAGCTGTTCAACGATCTAGGTCTTACCCTCAACAGGGACAAGTCAAGCTTGCATCCTTCCAAGAACGCCGTTTTTCTGGGAGCCATATTGGACACGTCCCTGAACAGAGCGTTTCCATCACTAGAGAGGCAAGCCAAGCTGGTGTCAATGGCTATACTACTTCTAAAAAGAAAGTCACTTTCAGTTCGCCTCTACAAATCCCTTCTGGGATCCATGTTATCCTGCATTCCTCTGATACCCCACTGCAGGCTATGAATGCGACCTCTTCAGGAGCAACTGGACTTACAGTGGCGTCAAGTAGAAGGATCTTTCGAGGACATGATCACGGTAACTTCACCAATGAGACAAGCCGCTTCATGGTGGACTCACAGGGCGAACATTTCACAAGGGCTCTCTTTTCTGACCACCCCAGCTCCTCGGATAATTACAACAGATGCATCTCTAGAGGGTTAGGGAGCAGTCCTACAGGACCTTCAAATAAGTGGCCGATGGCAACAACATCATCGTCTTCTGCACATCAATCTGCTGGAGCTAAGAGCGATTCACCTAGCCCTACAGGCATTTCTCCCAGGGATCAGAAACTCATCGGTCCTTATCAGGACAGACAATATGACGGCTATGCATTACGTCAACAAACAAGGCAGCACAAGATCCCGTCTGTTGTCCTCGGAGGCTCAAACTATCTGGCAATGGGCGATCCAACATGGGGTTTCGCTGAAAGCCGAACATCTTCCGGGAAACTTCAACGAGACAGCAGATACTCTCAGCAGGCTAAAGTCGGTCTGCCACGAGTGGGAGCTGGATCAGCAGACACTAGACCGCATCTTCCGATTATGGGGCAAGCCATCCATAGATCTGTTCGCGACACAGGAGAACAAGAAATGCCGGTACTTCGCAAGCTGGCATCACCACCTGGGATCCTGGGGGAATGCGTTTTCGATGGCATGGTCAGACGCCTTTGTTTACGCTTTTCCCCCATTCCTCTTCTCCCAAGGCTTCTCATGAAGATGAAGGCGGAGCCCTGCAAGATGATCCTCATAGCTCCAGCTTGGCCTCGCCAGTATTGGTACACAGAGCTTCTTCTTCTATCGGTGGAGCGACCGATTCTCTTGGATCCTAACCCTTCATTGCTCACAATGTCCCAGGGCCAAGTACTGCATCCGGATCCCAAATCTCTTCAATTGTCAGCATGGCTCCTGAACACAGGGAGTTCCTCAACCTGAATCTGTCCACTGAGTGTAGAGACATTCTTTCTCAGGCTTGAGCTCAGAGTACGAACAAGACATATCGAATGAAGTGGAAAAGGTTCTGTCTCTGGTGCCAAGAATCAGGAGTTCATCCTTTCTCTTCTTCGGCTCACGAGATTCTTCCTTACATCCTTTCATTGGCCAAGGCTTGCTGGGATCACACATCCATTAAAGTTCATCTCGCAGCCATCTCTCGTTACAGAAGATCATCTTCAGGCCCTTCGCTATGGTTAGCGAGAATAATTAAACAGTTTATAAAAGGGCTTTTTAGAGCCTTTCCTCTGATCAAGCCTCCTCCAACATTATGGCACCTTAATGTGGTCTTGGCTCACCTCATGAAGCATCCCTTCGAACCTATCCACAAGGCAGAGTTAAAATTCCTATTGTGGAAAGTGGCTCTTCTTCTGGCGCTAACATCTGCGAGAAGGGTTAGCGAATTGCAGGCACTCACTATCTAGGAGCCTTTTCTTCAGTTAAAAAATGACAGAGTAGTACTTCGCACTAACCCCAAGTTTATCCCTAAGGTGCCTTCGGACTTTCACCTGAATGAACCTCTGGTTCTTAAGTCCTTTTTCCCTCAGCCTACAACTCCGACTGAGACATCGCTTCATTCGTTAGACATTCAGCGTTGTTTGAAATTCTATCTCCAAAGAACTGAACAATTTAGAAAGTCACCTCAGCTCTTTGTGGCTTATAGTGCTCCTCGTAAGGGTTTTCCCTTATCCAAACAAGGCATTGCATGTTGGATTTCCAGCTCTATCCAGTACTGTCATCAATTGGCTGGGAAACCCCTCCAGGGAAAGGTCCGTGCCCACTCCACGAGGGCAGTCTCTTCCTCTACGGCCCTCTTTGCTGGGGTACCTATCCGGGACATCTGCAGAGCAGCTGCCTGGAAGAGTACCCATACCTTTACCAGACATTACTGCTTGGATTCTTCGCGCAGTGATACTGCAGTGGGCCAGGCAGTCCTGAGGAACCTGTTTCAATAGAGGTGAGCTTTCCATCTCATCCCTCCTTCCTTTTCTTTCCTAAATCCTCGCACATTCTTTGATAAATGTATTTTGTTTTCTGACTATACTGTCTGTATATCAGCTTTGCACATTCTGGGGATGCCTAATGCTTGCTGCTAATTCTTTGAAATTACTGTATGATCACACTTAAGATTAAATGCTTGCCTCGATACTTAACAGAGTCTAAATTGAGGATACAATTTTCTCTTTTCTAATTTTTTCTATGCTTAAGTACTATTGTTAAAAAAGATCAGGACAAGAAATGTGCTCATAACTGCTAGCTACTCTGATTCAAGCATGTGAATCTATGAAAGTTCCAATACTGGAGTAATAAAATAAGTTACTTACCTGTAACTTTAGTTCTCCTGTATTGGAAGCTTTCATAGATACACATGCGACCCACCCTCCTCCCCTGGGAAAGCTCAACCTTTTTTGACTTTTATGGTTAACCAATGGCACTACTGCTACGAAAATCTGAAGGTCTGAGGTTCTCTCATGAGGGTTCTAGAGGGTGAGGCTGATCTGATTGGTTGTGTGTTTTATTTGGTCTCTTTTACAAAAAGAGGTGGATATGTTACAAAACTGAAATGGGCCTCAGCCTAGTTTGTAATAGCTTTGCATTGCTATTTTGATGTACCGGGGACTCCCATCTCGACGACGGGGAATGATTCAAGCATGTGAATTTATGAAAGCTTCCGATACTGGAGAACTAAAGTTACAGGTAAGTAACTTATTTTCTTATAACATCTGCTCATATTTGGAAGCCTGTGGCCTTCATCAGATGTTTTTCATTTTCTTCACTGAAAATAACATTTTCCACTTTCTTTTGTTTGATTCAAAGAGACCCCCTAAAGGGAAGTGCTTTGGGGGGGGCGGAGCTTGCCTGACTTCAAGATGGCCGCGATCTAGGGTAGCTCTCCCGATCGCCACCAACAATCCTACACAATCCTTGCATAAACTTCGCCAAAGTCTGCATTGAGAAGGGGGATTAGCTTGCTGGTGCTGAGCGCCACTCAGCGCACCTGCCGCCTTCGAAATCGGCGCGGCCCAACTGAAGATATCGGGAGTGACACTTCGGGAGCAGCGGTGCACAAGGCCCTCCGGCCACGTAGCTGGCTAACGTGCCCCCGCCGGAGACGAGAGTACCGGGCGAGCGATCCTGCGGTGAGGTATGGTGAGCCCTGCGGGGGAGATCAGTGGCGAGGCAGGCGCAATATAGACGCGTGCTGCCACACAGTGAAAGAAGTGTCTGGCGCTGCGGGGAGAGCAAAGAACCCTTGCACCTGTGCCGGGCGTTTCCACAGGGACACCCGCTACTGCAGAGAGCGGAACAAGCGGCGCCTATCACTCGGCAAGCGACCCGCTCCCGGGAGGGGCAGGACCACTGGAGGGAGCCTTGCCCAATTGCATCGGGGCAGCGCGAGTGCCCGGACTCACGAGGAAGGTAAATCAAGGTGGCCTCGTGGAGCACACAAATCCGTATCCAGAGCTGGCGCAGGCCCACGCACGATAGAGCGCGATAATCAAGACTGCAGACTGAGACCCCTGTGAGAGCAGGCACGGACACTGGGCACAGCTTGAGCCCTGGGGAGCCACGAGCATACACCAAAGAGGGACAGTAATGTGGGGGCAAGTTGATTCCACGCTGGCCTGTATGTAACTCACTACTACGAACGTGGGGAAAAAACGGCAGAGCGGTTGGTCAAGAGAGGCGTGGAGAAAGCCACCCATCCCCCCCATTGAAGAGCTTGAGCAATTTTAAAGGAGTGACCAAGAGCTTGCAGGGGAGTGCACCTGGGATCTTGCATGATCCTGATCTTTTGGCAATACCAGGCCCCCTGATAAGCACCGGTTTGTATTGGTGAGGCATCTTGACAGGCAAACCCACATCGCATAACTCTCTGCATTATGGGTCAAACGGACAAGCTTCAACCCAAACTGCACTTTGACTTACGCAAAACCCCTAGGTCGAAAGAACCCATGCATACTGAGCAAGATGCCACCTCAGATGATCCGGACGCAGGATCAGAAATAGACATGAAGCAGGCGTTCCGCACTATCCAACAAAGCCTCTCAAAGATAGACAGCAAAATTGACGCGCTACCGTTTCGCATGGACAGGATGTCAGAGAGGCTGGACAAGCATGGCGGCAGACTCGACGCGGCGGAACCGCAAATATCCGACATGGAGGACGTTATCAGAGCAGACGCAAAGACCGATAAAGAGAGAGACAAGATCTTGCAAGCTCTGCAGGCAAAGGCTGAAGATCTCGAAGCGAGATCCAGGCGTAACAATGTCCGTATTTTGGGGGTAGCTGAATCGTCAAATATTGGCAACATGGAGCAGTACATAGAGAAGTTACTTGTTAGCCTGCTGGGCCGTAACACCTTCTCTGAAAGACTAGTAGTAAAACAAGCACATCCGATACCAGATGCTGCCCCCGGCCTATAATAGCAAGACTTTTGAATTATAGGGATCGCGATGCGGCCTTGCGAAAAGCTCGAGAGCTGGGAACTCTTCGCCATGAGGGTGCGGAAATATCTTTGTTTCCCGACTTCACCATGCAGGTACAGGAAGCGCGACGGCTCTTCATCCCGGCGAAAAGGAAACTTCGGGACCTCAACCTGGAATACAGCATGCTGTACCCGGCGAAATTAAGGGTCAAAATGGACGGTAAAATGCATTTCTTCACTGATCCTAAAGCTGTTCTCCGCTTTATTAAAGAAAAAGAATAACGGATGAAACGACAGGGTTCACCAGCCGCCTCTCAATCAAACACGGAGGGCTCTCCCAGTGTCCGTGAAGAGCAAGAGTCAGATGAGTGATTGTCGGGGCAGCTCTGCGATGGACAACGCACAATACAGAAAGATCCACTGATGGTAACATGCGTGCACTACAGCATGGGGATAGGAGGCATTCGTTGACTCTGCAGCGTCTCGACGGCAAGGGCGGGAGATGACTAGAGGGAGGGGGGGTTAAACTCTCTAGGGGTAACACAGCGGACTGATTGACATCAGCATGGGCTCCATGGGCGCATAGAGTACAGCATGAAGCCCCTCACGTTGGTATTCGCTTGAATTATGCGATTCTATGTGTAATCGGGGTGGTGTAGGGAGTCTGCAAGGATGGCAACATCTGCCCCCACGTGTATTGCACTATCAGCATTGTTCTTTTTGGGGTTCTTGTTTGTTTCCGGGGATTTGGGAGGGGGGGGAGCCCAGATAGCCACGACTGTTGTGGGTTTTCGTGGCGTGGGAGGGAATGTTTGTTTAATCAGTAAGGGCGCGTGCATTGATGTTAGGAAGCAACAACAGTTACATACAGTACACACCACAGGCAAAGGGGTTCGCACACTGAAGTGGTTACTAATGCCAAATGACTGCGAAAGGTGAGGCTATGACGGTTCTTCAACTCATGACCTGGAATGTGCGTGGTTTAAACGACAACAGAAAGGTCAGAAGAGTGTGCACCTACTTAAAAAGACATTCCGTGGCTATTGCAATCCTGCAAGAGACACATTTTACTCCGGAGCGCAGTGGGGAAGTGCATCGCAAATTGCAAGGAATATGCTACTCTGCTGACTACACTTCCCATGCCAGGGGGGTCCTGATTTGGGTAGACAAAAAAGCTGGGGTAGAGATGACGGGCTTGCTCAGAGATCCGCAGGGTAGGTTCGTGGTGGCCCTCTGTAAGCGTGGCGACTTGAGGTTTCTCCTGGTGGGTGTGTATGGCCCGAATTATGATGATCCCCAATTCTACACTTCACTGGCAGCTAAATTAGTGCAATGGAAGGGTGTCTCGCAGTGTGGGGAGGCGATTTCAACTGTATATTAAACCCAAATATAGACAGATCCCAAGGCCCACCATGGCTTCCAGCGGCAGCCGCAGTCGCCTTACAAGACATTATGCATGCAGAAGGTCTCATAGATATCTGGAGACACAGATCCCCCGTTGAGAGGGGTTACACGCATTACTCCTCTGTCTACGACACTCACACTCGAATAGATTTCTGGCTATTATCTGGTGGGTTGGATTCCAGAGTTGTGGCATGTGCACACCTTCCACGAACATATTCTGACCACTCCCCAGTCCGGCTTGTCTTACGATACAGGGCACCACGAATTCCAGCATTCACATGGCGGTTCCCACCTTATTCACTTTTGGACACTGTATTCAAAGAAGGATTAGAACAGCGATAGAACATTTCTTCACTGACAACATAGGGTCAGTACAATCATTTGCCACAGTATGGGAAACATTTAAAGTTTATGTCAGAGGGGTAGTGATATCCACTCATGCAGGTGTGCTGCGCTCTATTCGGAGCAAATTGGAGACACTAGAACGGGAAATAGGTCGCCTGGAACAGGACCTGCACGGGGCGGGATCTGCCCAAACTACTGTAGAACTTAAACAGAAACTGGTAGAGTTCCTGGATGCTGCCAATGACGAAATTAAACACATGGGGAAATATGCAACAGCATGTTGCTACGGAGAGCGGGAAAGACCGGGTGCAGCTCTAGCAGGACTATTGAGGCCTAAGAGGGAATTGGATAATATGGTGGGCATGATGGACGAGAGTGGGAACCCATTGCGAGCCCCAGAGGAAATGGCTGCCCATTTTCGCTCTTATTACCAAAACTTGTACACTTCCCAAATCTCTCCAGACAGAGAGGCGCTAGAGGAATATCTGTCATATATTAAGATGGCGTGGCTATTGACCGAGCACAGGGAGCATCTGATGGCACCTCTAACATCTGATGAGATACGAGAAGCGCTGCGTGGAATGGCAGCTGGTAAGGCCCCGGGGCGGATGGTCTCACGGTAGCCTTTTATAAAGAATTTCAAGATCTACTGATTCCCTATCTTAAAATGCTTTATGAGGAAATGGCGGAGTCTGGTATCATGCCAACCTCTATGCGTGAAGCTGTCATTGTAACTCTGTTAAAACCAGGTAAGCCACCTAGTTGTTGCTCCTCGTACAGGCCTTTGTCCCTGCTTAATGTTGATGCCAAACTCTACGCTAAAATCCTGGCGAACAGACTGGCTTTATTATTACCTGGCATTATCAGACCAGAACAGGCGAGATTTGTCCCTAGTCGTAACCTCTCTCAAAATTTGATAACTTTGTTTGGTGTGGTACAGAATTTGAATCCAGAAGTCAAGGCAGCGGCAGTCTTTCTCGATGCCGAGAAAGCCTTTGATTCCGTTGAGTGGAGTTTTATGTTCGCGGTGCTACGTAAGATAGGGGTCGGGGATATTTTCCTCCGCTTAGTGTCAGTACTATACACATTGCCCACAGCCAGAGTGAGGATAGCCGATGAGGTTTCCCAGTCATTTCACATTACTCAGGGTACACGTCAGGGTTGACCCCTGTCCCCTCTCTAATATACGTGATAGTTTCCGAACCACTGGCCTGCGCCATCCGTTAGTATCACGCACATAGAGGGCTGAGATTTCCCAGGTACACACTGAACATTTCTGCCTATGCAGACGATTCTTTACTATATATTCACAGCCCAGAGATAAATCTGTCTCCAATACTGCGCGAGGTGGTTCAGTTTGGTGGTCACTGAGGACTGCGAATAAATTGGGATAAGTCCATCATATTCCCCCTCACTCCCAATACCACAGAGCCGACCATGGAGTTTCCGCTGCGCTGGACCACAGAGGCGGTACGATACTTGGGCATACAATTTCACACGGACCCTGCAATAGTGATGCGGGAAAATTATGGTAAGGCCACACAACGGCTGACGGAAAATGTAGATCAGTGGATTAGGCTTCCACTATCATTGATGGGGAGAATATCAATTATGAAAATGGTGATTTTACCGCGATTTCTCTTTTTATTCCAAAACATACCTATCCTCCTGCCGAAACACCTATTCAAATACTGGCGTACACAACTGATACGGCTCGCCTGGGCTGGTAAACAACCTCGTGTGCGGTGGGATTCACTCACTTTGCCCTAGGAGCTAGGCGGATTGGGAGCTCCAGATTTAGAGAAGTATTATAGAGCCGCGAATAGCATATTCGCCCACTATTGGATAGATTGCCCACAGGATACACCTTTTCTATATTTGGAAAGGATTGCGGCGGAACCCCTCTCTCTGCCCCAAATGCTTACCCACCCGTCCTCCAGGAGATTGCGAGTCTTTGATTCCATAGCTGTTACTACACAAGCTTGGCAAGCACTATTACACAGACAGACAGGGGCCTTCATTTATGCTCCGGAAATGCCCCTCCAGTGGTGTTTGTGGTTCCCGTTAGGCCAAGATGTTGGAGCAAGACAGGCACTGCACACTATAGGCATTGACACAATGGGCGATTTCTTTAAGGATGGTACATTAGTGTTCTGGGAGGCATTACAGCATCCAGACAAGCAACCAGTGGGCACAGCATTATTCCACTTCTTCAGAGCCCGGCATACTTGGCGTGCACTTATCGGCGAAGATCTGCTAGAGCCACAGGCCATGGGGACACTTACCACTCTTATCAAGGATGAGGAACCTCTTAAACTGATCACTAAATTCTACGCTAGCTTGCAAGACACTCGCACATCTGAAGTTCTAAGAGTTAGGTTGGAGTGGCAACGGGATTTGGGCACTCCCCTCAGTGACAAAGAGAGGCAGTATTGCTGCTCCCGCACCCGGTCGGTTTCCCTTAATGGGAGACCCAGACTTATCAATTTTAAATTCTTACACAGGGCTTACTGTACTCCCGAGCGCCAGTTTCGGTTTGGACTAGCCGAGAATTCCCACTGTTGCAGATGTGGTGTGGAGGACGCAGGATTCTGGCATTTAGCTTGGCAATGCCCGGGGATTCATGCATACTCTGGCAAAGTGTTCCAGGAATTGGGAACTATTATCAGCGCAGACTTGGAACCAGACCCTAAGATGGCACTTCTTGGGTGGGATCTCTCTGTAGATAAGAAAATGCGTCCGTTGCTAGCCATCAGACTTTTACTGGCCAAGCGCCAGGTGGCGCTGCGCTGGATGGGAGGTCCAATTCCACGAACCACAGAGTGGCACGCAGACATGCTGTATTGCAATACGCAGGCCGACGTATATAGTGAATTGCTTCCTCCCAGAGGTCGCCCTAGGAACTACTGGGGACCATACCAAACATACCTCTTAGGTAGAACTGATAATGCAGTATCAGATCCGCAGACTGCTCCCAATGTAGCATGGTCACAGGAGACAGGAACATAGACAATTGAGGGGCTCACAGTGGAAGTTGGACCGCATTAGCGGGGTTACTGAGTGGTAATCGGACCGCACACGGGACACCGGTCAGTAGAGCGACTTGTTAATACCACATGGATTGCTATTCCAACTGAGGAAGTAATTGTATGTTTGAAATTGCCTGAATCACACTTGTGGGATCTAATGATCTTTTCTACTGTAGTGATCTGTTGTACTGATATGCATGCCCATGATGCAACTGTTTTTTTAAAATATTGTATGTGCTTTGTTCCATAATGAAACTAATGAAAACAATAATAAAAAAAAAAAAGGGAAGCGCTTTAATTCACATATGCAACACTCCTGACCGCTCATTAAAACGTGGTCGTTAAACCAGGAAAGTAACATTCTGGGTCATTAGCCCCCTCAAGCTTTTGCAGCAGACTCGCAGTCGCATGACATGGCTGACGTGCTGCTTATGGCAGTATTTGCGGCAATCTGTGGAGGCTGCCTGCAGGCCTGGGCTCCCGATCACATGCCATCCTGTGTGTTGTGTAATCAACAAACGCTGCTCTACTAACACATCAGATACAGAGTGCCTGGCATAAACAGCAGTACAGCGTCCGTTTTCTACAACCTTAAACAGAACTAATTGTACACCAATCACTGTTGGGAAATATAAGCTTACATCTCAAACTCGTTTGAGTGGCCGAATGATTATTTTAATTTGGATAACCATTCTCACATGGATAAGTAAAATTACAGTTTTCACTCAGGTAATTACAATGTTTTCTCTGCCTTCCACACATGGTAAAATCCGTACCTGCAGGGTTTGGTCCTCCATTTTGTCTGTGGCAGATTGCTGAGCTAGCCTTACGTCTCGTGTTTACTCTTTACAAAATGAGTTTCCATTTGTGTTATTAGGGGTGTGATATTGTCTGTGATCATACTTGATAAACCTTTATTGACAAACTCCCAAATATTTTAATTGGGATGATTTCCAACAAAAGGAATATCCATCAATTGACGCTTTAGTGGTACCAGGCGAAATCGGAAGAGCCTCACTTGTACCCCAGTTCACTTTGTAACCAGAATCGGGGATGAGGAATTTGTATCGCCCGAGACATCTAGATTTATTACCAGGGCAAGAGGTTTTAATGTCTGTTTTGTCCGGAGGACAAGCGGACTTGATAATAGTTAAACTAGGAACAGAACTGCTACTTCCACGGGCTAACAGATAATCAAGAAATCCAAAGGAGATGCCTTGAATAACTAAAATGTTTAAAGGCCTATGATTCGCTGAATGCCACTGACTGTAGTCACTATTGGGACGGGCGTGAAATGAAATGAAATGAAATTAGGCATTTATAAAGCGCACGGATACTCACATAGAGTGTCCCGGCGCTAAGCTCCAAAACCAACAGGAAAAACCCCGCCCCACCTACCAACGTGTTATTGTTGGAACAGCCATGTTTTAAGTTGTTTCCTAAAGAACAGCAAGTCCCGAGTCAATCTGAGATGTAGAGGCAAGTCGTTCCATAGGCGAGCCGCTTGAACCTGAAAGGAACGACCTCCAATCCGAGATCGAGTGAATTTGGGAATCACCATCAGGGATTGTCCAGAGGACCTTAAGACTCGTTGAGGCTGATAGCGTTGGATCCTACTTCTCAGGTAAACCGCACCCGTATCGTAGAAGGCTCGATAAGCAAGCACCAAAGCCTTAAACTGAATCCTCGTTCTCACCGGGAGCCAGTGCAGCGCTTTCAGGTGGAGCGACATGCGCGTTCTGGGGTTTACCATAAGAATAGCTCTGGCTGCGGCGTTCTGGACAACCTGCAGCCGATTGAGCAAATATTCAGGAAGCCCCAGATACAAGATATTTACGTAATCCAACCTGGATGTAATTAGGGCTTGCACTACGATCTTACGGGATTCAGCCGGGAGTAGAGGAAGAAAGTTTTTACCATTCTAATCAGTCCGATACAGGTGCCAGCAACAGTTTGGATGTGGGACTTCATCGATAGACTAGTGTCCAGCTTAACTCCCAAGTTTTTTACTGTGCTAACTGGGGCCGCAGGAGGGGACATGTCGCACGGCCACCATAAGCTCCAGTCGACACATGGGGGGCCGCCCCAAAAAATAGTTTCAGATTTTTCTGGATTACACTTAAGTTGATTAAGTTGCATCCAGGAAAAGACCTCCGTTAGGCATCTGTTTATCTCCATTCCATGAAAATTCGCCCCTTTGTCACACGTGAACAGTAGTTGAGTGTCATCAGCGTAAGAAATAATCTTCGCTCCGTGTGACTCAGCCAGGCGTGCAAGTGGGGCCATATAGATATTAAAAAGTGTAGGACTCAAAATAGCGCCCTGGCGGACACCCACTTGCATTGGAGGAATAGCCGCTGTAAAGGGCGGAGACCAGATTTCCTGCTGCCGCTCAGACAGAAAAGAGGCAAACCAATTGTACACCGTGCCGCCAATGCCGCACTCCGCTAACCTGCACAAGAGCCGGTCATGGGGCACGGTGTCAAAGGCTGCGGATAAATCCAGCAGTATCAGCACCGCACTGCCCCCTTTGTCCACCTGTGTTTTAATAGTTTCCGAAACCTCCAGAAGGGCTGTCTCAGTGCTAAGAGAGGGTCTAAAGCCTGACTGACTGTCATGAAGCACATGGTTTCCTTCTATATAATCTGTTAGCACGGAGTTAACATACTTCTCAAGGACTTTAGAGAAGAAAGGCAACAGAGAAATGGGCCTATAGTTAGAAGCGACCTCAGGGTCCGCTGTGGGTTTCTTTAGGAGTGGAACAATTTTTGCCTTTTTCCAACAGCTGGGTACCATTCCCTGACCAAGCGAAGAATTAAGAACTGAATTAAATGCAGAATTTATAGGTTCCGCGATATTCTTCAGGATCTTTGCTGGACAGGGATCAGAAGGAGAACCCGACTTCAGTGTTACCATGATGTCAAGAGATTTTTCTAAGGAAATAGGAGGAAATTGGGTAAGAGAATAACTAACTCCCGAAGGCAGGGCATACGCATTCCACATAACACCAGTTTCAGCTGTGCCCCTAGAGGCAAATGACTGTTGAATCAGATAGATTTTGTCATGGAAAAAACTAGCCATCTGGTGAACCCAACTGGAGGTGGGGATAAATGCCTTGCTCACGGCGCTGGGGGATGAAAAATCCTTAACAATTTAAAAAATTTCTTTGCTTTTATTGGCAGCATCTTGTATTTTTAAGGTAAAGAAATTTTTCTTCTCAGTGCGCACATCATTATAATAAGCTTTTAAAGCTAGCTTATAGATGGCTTTATCCTTAGAATCAAACTTGGTTCGCCATGTTCTCTCTAGTCGTTTGCAGGCACTCCTGCCTGAGGCTGCTGTTAATGCAAAGTCAAGCAGCTTTTTCTGCAGACCTTAAATCGCACGTCATGGAGCAGGATAGCACAGCTCCCATCGAACTGTCAAATAAAAGACTGGAGAGCAGGGGAGGAGGGGAATGGAGGCCCTCTCAGTTCTTCCCCCTCGGTTTCCTGCCCGATTACCTTTGCTCCTCCTCGTGCATTTCCTTGGGCCTTGTCTCTTGCCCTTGCGCCCTCTCGGCCTTGTAGAATCATCAAAGTCTGCCAGTCGGGCATGTCTCTGGCATTTTGCTCCCTGGGCCGCTTGGAGCCAACACAAGTTTGCTCATAGTGGGCGTTTCCGTTATCTTTTACTTTCAGTGACCGTCATATCTGAGCTGATGTCGGAGGCAAACGCTATGCTTCCCATTACCCTCTTGTGCTTCCTGCTTGCCTGCGTTTTATGTACAGTAAGTGTAATTAGCAGAAAATCAGGGGCTTTGTAAAAACGATTTGTTCGGCAGTACTTCACACTTTGGCAGCATCTATGAAGAAATGGGATGCTAAAGAAAATATGAAAAGACAGCGCATACTTTTGCAGGTTTGCCTACAGACAGTTTTCCGATAGTACATTTTCCATTAATGCCATGTATTCAACTCATTGAGGGGCTTTGTAGGAGTTTCAGTGCAGTGCTGAACATATCTTTGCAGAGGCAGGACAGCAACAAACAGCTGCTGTCAATATAGGCGCCTCCCAATCCTCACAGGGACATAAGCTGGGAAACTTTAGGTCTCCGTGAGAAAACCATTTAAATAATGTTTTAAAAATGGTGGTGTTGTGTTCTCAAGTAGTTATATACACTTACGTAAATGCCAAGCTGTTTGGCATAACACATAGGCGTTAGCCTTTAGGCTTCAGCCAAGTGCAAGCAGTTTTGACAGGTAAAAGAATGGAGTCCCAGCAAAATAGAACATTTGCCCAAGATCACACATTGTAGTTAAGTGGGCAGCATTACAAATTTGGTTCCCTCGTTTGATCGCTAATCTACCAACTAGGATACATCTTAAGAAACATGATGTATTGTGTGCAATCAGAGGGCAAACACCTGGGCAGTAAGTATATCTCAGACATACCCCAAATGGAGCACTGTAAAATGCCCAACGATGCGTTAAAGCAACACATAACAAGCATTGGCATAGCCAATAGGTCTCGCTTTTGGGATCTTCTAAGTGTTTAGCCATGCAACACTTGGTGTTGTTTAATGAAGGATATTGTGCTGGATAACTAAACACTTAAAATGTCCCAAAGGCGAGACCTATTGGCTATGCATTGGGGCGCCTTTTAAGTGTTTAGGTAGAGCTATTGACTTTGCCAATGTTTCTAAGCTGTGCTGTAGAGAAGTGTGGCTGCTGTGCAGCATGCTAAGAAGTTGTAATTAAAAAGTGTAAGAAGCACGGAGTGATGCTGTGGTGGCCCTGAGTGATGCTGTGGTGGCCCTGAGTGATGCTGTGCTGGCCCTGAGTGATGCTGTGGTGGCCCTGAGTGATGCTGTGCTGGCCCTGAGTGATGCTATGCTGGCCCTGAGTGATGCTGTGCTGGCCCTGACTGATGCTGTGGTAGCGCATAGTGATGCTGTGGTGGTACTGAGTGATGCTGTGGTGGTGCTGAGTGATGCTGTGGTTGTGCTGAGTGATGCTGTGGTGAAGGCGAGTGATGATGTGATGGCCCTGAGTAATGCTGTGGTGGTGCTGACTGATGCTGTGGTGGTGCTGACTGATGCTGTGGTGGCCCTGAGTGATGCTGTGGTGGTGCTGAGTGACGCTGTGGTGGTGCTGACTGATGCTGTGGTGGCGTTGAGTGAATTTGTGCTGGCCCTGAGTGATGCTGTGGTGGCTCCGAGTGATGCTGTGGTGGTGCTGACTGTTGCTGTGGTGATGCTGATTGACGCTGTGGCGCTGCAGAGTGACGCTGTGGCGCTGCAGAGTGACGCTGTGGCGCTGCAGAGTGATGCTGTGGCGCTGCAGAGTGATGCTGTGGCGGTACTGAGTGATGCTGTGGCGGTACTGAGTGATGCTGTGGCGGTACTGAGTGATGCTGTGGCGGTACTGAGTGATGCTGTGGCGGTACTGAGTGATGCTGTGGTGGTACTGAGTGATGCTGTGGTGTTCCTGAGTGATGCTGTGGTGTTCCTGAGTGATGCTGTGGTGTTCCTGAGTGATGCTGTGGTGTTCCTGAGTGATGCTGGGGTGTTCCTGAGTGATGCTGGGGTGTTCCTGAGTGATGCTGGGGTGTTCCTGAGTGATGCTGTGGTGTTCCTGAGTGATGCTGTGGTGGTGCTGAGTGATGCTGTGGTGGTGCTGAGTGATGCTGTGGTGGTGCTGAGTGATGCTGTGGTGGTGCTGAGTGATGCTGTGGTGGTGCTGAGTGATGCTGTGGTGATGCTGTGGTGGTGCTGAGTGATGCTGTGGTGGTGCTGAGTGATGCTGTGGTGGTGCTGAGTGATGCTGTGGTGGTGCTGAGTGATGCTGTGGTGGTGCTGAGTGATGCTGTGGTGGTGCTGAGTGATGCTGTGGTGGTGCTGTGGTGGTGCTGTAGTGATGCTGTGGTGGTGCTGAGTGATGCTGTGGTGGTGCTGAGTGATGCTGTGGTGGTGCTGAGTGATGCTGTGGTGGTGCTGAGTGATGCTGTGTTGTTGCTGAGTGATGCAGTGTTGGCCCTGCTGAACTGTGTACTGCTGCACCCGTGAGATAGCGCTTAATGCCACAGCTCTATCCATTCCAAAATGTAGTACATTGACAACTTTAACACTACCAAATGTAATGACTATATTTATTCTCCTCTCGGGGATGAAGGTGTGGGGGCGTTTGACCTTGTTAGGAACTTGTGACCCTACAGGGCACAGAGAGATAGAGGGCGGAAGGAAAGGAGGAACGAGAGAAGCTTTAGAGCGGGAGACTTGGGGCAATGAAGAGAGGGAGACCATGAAAAGGGAGAGGGCTAGAGAGATTAATGGAGATGTGGTATACAATGAAACAGAAATCGGGCAAAGGAGGGTCGATAGTGATAAAGATGGACTCATGGAAAGGGGGAGAAAGCTTTAAAATGGAAGGCAGAAAGAGACATGGTGATAGTGAAGCGAGAGAAGGTGAAGAGAGGAAGAGGGCCCGATATAACGAAGTACAGCGAGGGGGGGGTGGGTTAGGCAATTAACGAAAGAGTGAAGAAAGAAAGGAAAAGGGGGTTTGTGAAAGAATGGTTAACGCAGCAAAGGAGGCTTAGGGAGGTCGGGAGCCGGAGGGGTAACGTGGAGAAGGAGGAGATACAGGGAAAGGGGGAGAATGATGGACGGGGCAAAGAGAGCAATAAAGAAATAAAGGGAGTGGGGGCCAAGACATGCGCTGCTGACGATGCTCGGACTGGCAGCCTCTTTATAGCATCCAGTTCGGGTGGGGGGGGGTGAGGGTGGGGGCGGCAGGGCTTTCATTTTCAGCATTTCTTGGAGAGTCCTGCCTCAGTGAGGTGGAGTTGATCCTAGTAGTAATGACTGGGGTGTTGGCGCGTAAGTTTAGGAGAAATGACTATTACTGGTAAGTGATGACAACATTCTTTACAGAACACAGGAAGATACTGGTAGGAATATACCTACTTTGTACAACACACGGGTACAGTAACCTGTGCATGACCTCTGGACATTCTGGAGCTTTCTATTAGGGAGAGGCCATTTCAGTCAGTATGAAAAAGAATGGGATAGAAGGGCTGGGGCTAATGAAGCAATTTACATCCAAGGAGCAGCCTGCCAAAGGGACGATGTGCACGTGGCCAGTATATGTATATAAGCTTGGGGCAGAACCAAGTAAAAACGAAGAGGGAGGGGGAGGAGGGGGGAGTGCGAGCAGAGGAGCATTCACCGCGATAGAAGACACAAACGAAGCTGACCAGGAGGGAGGGGGAAAAGGGAGGGGGTAGTGCAAGCAGAGGAGCCTGATTACAGCAATAAAAACACAGATGGCAGCTGTGCACGTGCACGCGCTCGTGAACGCAAGCTGGAGGCCAGCAAAAGCCTCTGGTGGCACTTTTAAAAGCCACTTACTAAATGTCTCGAAGAGACAGCGCATGAGGCGAGACCTAAAAAGGAGTTTCTTTAAAATGGCCCTGGAGAACTGGCTTTAGTTGTGGAGGGAGCGTGATGGGTCTGAAGTGTCCAACTCAGTCTCTTGCTTGTAGTGGATATATTAACGAGGCCCAGGTTTTCTTTCACATCACTAAGGCTTAAAAGTGCCTTGCTGTCAGGCTGTAAACACTTCCGTATGTCTTGCAGTCTGTCCTTTAACTTGGCTCCTCCCCCCAGTGCTTTTAGTGCTCCAACACCTACACCTTGCAATGGGGTTGACCTTTAAAAATCACCACAGAGCACACAGGCTTTTAACCCCCAGACAGGCCGCACTGAAGCTATTGTGTTTAAAACATATTGCACATAAATTAGGTAAATACAAGCAGAAGCCTGTTAAAAGAAATTAAATCTAGTACAGAGGTCTTCAAACTGGGGGGCGCCAGGCTCATGCAGATGAGTGCTTTGTTTCAAGTTGAAAAAATGAGTATCAGTAAGCAACTCTGTAAAGGGCCATCACTAACCCCTTTTGTCATTTATATATTGGCTCAGAGTAGGTGTCAAAAATGAAGGGATTCCAAATATTCCTTAAACCTCCCCCTCCCACCACTACTGATAATCACAATTTGGATACTTTCAAACTTTATTAAGGCCTGGCTAACCAGAATAGAATGTTTGGCAATCATGTATTTGACTGCTTTTTTAAAAAAGGATAACATATCTTAACTGCAATATTTAAATGTTAGACATATAGAAATATTTAAACATTGCAAATTTATTAGAATAATTGTTAAAAACTCTTGGAGGCCCGTTTTTTTTTTTTTTGTAAGTTTGAAGACCACTGGTAAAGGAAGAACCAACATGTCAATGCTCAGTCCAGTAATTCAGTAGGATAGTAGCCAGAAAACAAAATGGATGCATTTACGTAGTGTTCTTCACAGAGACTACCAGCTTTGTGGAAAAAACAACGAAGGCACCAAAACTAGCCCGTGCCCTGCCTAACCCCTCCACCATATCTATTCACGTCTAACACACCTATCTTCTCATGCACCATAGCAAATTCTTGAACCATTTCTATCCACATCTGACTCTTTCCTGTCTCTTGCACTCAATCAACCCCAACCTTTCTCCCATCTCTAGTTCCTAGTGTAACCCTTTCACCATGCCTTCAGGACTTCAACTCCCAACTCTTCTCTTTCTTCTTATCTAAAGCCTACTGCTATTTTTTAGTTCCCTGTTTAATGCCCCTCCATTCTCTAACTCTATAGCTAACCTCTCAATCATCCCTCACTCTTCTCCAGCCACCAGCCTAACACCACATGTAACCACAAAGCCATCAACGGCTTCCCAGGGACACTCAAGCCATTTCTAGCTGAGAATCACTGGGCCACTACTGACTCTCTTTATAAATCCTACACTTCATAGGCTCCCGGTGTAACTCCATCAAGACATCCCTGGGTTCCTGTGTAACCCCTCAGTTCCGATTGGCTACCCGTGGCTCTCCATGAAATCCCTTACCAATCTATAGATTCCCCCTCAAAACTGCCTCTCTTGACTAATTGTGATGTGAATGTCTTGAAGTATCTTTGGTTTTGTCATACATTTAATGACACAAGTGTCACATGATTGTGTGTCGGGCGTGCGTGGATCATATAATGTACAGAGAGAACAAATCCCTTGCATTTACCCTCCCTACTTTAGTGCACAGGCTCTGCACCAAAATCTGTAGTCTCTTGTACTTGTTATTTAGCTGCTGTCCTCAGGAAGACACTGCCACAGTTTGAAAAGCTGAGGATGCAGTCAGTTTTTGGATGTTGGAAACTGGTGTAACCTCTTCATACAAACATGAGGACTACTGTATGTGGCAAATACCGTTACCTCCAACCCAGATACTTTCTGTGTCATTTCTTTTCCTGTAAATTCCCTAAAACTTCCACTCTCCCCCTTCTCTACTCCTCCCCATATTATCTTCTTACCCTCCACCACACCATTCTTTCTTAAAGCTGCCAGTGGTGTCTTGCATATAAATAAGGTATCAAATTTCCCTCTGAGTAACCCTGTCTCCTAACATGCAATGCTCAATGTAAAACCGATTCACAAGCCCATGTATGGCTGGTCTCTCCTTTGCCAACCCCAAATCCAGGCCCACAAAGCCCCAGCATCCTCTCAATCACCCTCCACTCAACAGCTGAGGAATGTTTGAGGGCACAGGATCATTTAAGCTTTTTAGCTTAGAGATTTCTCCGACCAGCCACCTTCTTCATGCTCCTTCCTGAGCTCCTGCCAAAACCATAGTGTATCTGAATCTAGAAATGCCAGACTCTGTGTCCATTTCTTGATAACCTGCAGGTATCAAGAAATGGACCTTTCTTGATCCCTGCAGTGGTGTTTGGGCCAGATCACGATGCAGACATGATCCCCGTTTGATCCTTTAAAAGTAGATCAGGAAAAAATGTCTATTGTGCTTTGTCTTATGAGGTTACACTGGACCTGGAGAAAGTGATCTGTGTTTTCTTACCGGGCAGACTACCCTCACTGGAGAATAGAGGTTGTGGTAAATGCTGACCACTCCTGCTAGGAGCTTACTAAAAACGACATTGAGTAGTCCATGCACAGTAATTTTGCAGCTGGCCCCGTGGAATTGTTGTGTTAAATTTGCTGCAGAAGTCTAATTATGCCACTGCACTGTAACTATTGCTGGCGAAACCTCACAGCTGCAACCACAGCTGTTTTGAAAGCGCTGGCATTTCTTCCGATATGTTGTCCATAGTTATAACGGGATTTATGCAGCAGTTCATCACAAGCATACCAATGCATTTTCATAGACCAAATTCCTTGCAGTTTGTATCATGGGACATTAAAATCTTGTCAGGATTGACAAGATTCACAAGAGAAGGATTTTCACATCCTTGGCTCTGATGCCAGCTACTTGCAGGAGTTTAGTCATTTCAGATGTCCTCACTGCTGCTGCACAACCTGTTATTGTGTACTTTTACTTAGCTAACATAGGTAAGGTAAATGGTTCTGGAATCTACTGAAACCTTCCAAGACTTTCAATCCACTGTTTCATATGGGAAGACTTGGACATCCTTTTTGTGCATCTGTAACACAAATTGGGCTTTGTTGAAGATCCTACTGACTCCTCACCAAGTTTAATGGTGCACTCTCTCTCTTTGGGATTGCTGGTAAGACTGTCATAACTTAGGCATAAACCTGAGCCTCCCTCCCTGGCTGCTTGCTCAACAATGGGCCCAGGCCCAAGAGTTCTCTTTATTACCATTATGTATTGAAATGTCACAGTCACCCAAATGAAAATCTTTCACATCATGTGAGATGATGCTTTGATGTTAATTGGACTGAAATCTGCAGTGCTGTCTCGTAAGAAGAAAGGATTTCTGACTCCTGTCCTTCACTGATGAAATAGAAAAACATCCTTTGTTCTGCTGAAGAAAACATAGCTCTGGTTGAGGCATACTGAAGAATGGCATTTATGTCCATCTCTGACTTGGGGCTGGATCCCAGATGTTTTGTAGAGATCAGCTTGGGTCTTCAATGTTTGTTACTGTATTTTATTTGCCAATATCTAATGCAAAATGTATATTGTAATATAGTTTTTTCCCCAGTACATGCACATCAAGTACATTTATAACAGATACTGTTTTCCCCAATCAAAAGTCAAAGGCGTCAGTGTGTAAAGTCAATAGTACCATAGTCTCCACTACAAGTAATAGGCACTTTCTTTGGAAGCTCATCTAATTGAATTAAGCAATACGCTGGGCAAGTTGGTTTCTTTGCAGGGCAAGTAGATTTCTGTAGCATGTTGTCCCTTGGACAAGTACATTTTAAAAAATATTCCACATCCCTGCAGAATGGGTCGCAAAACCATCAATGATCGTAAGTAAAGCTGGTAAAGAGTGAGGGAGATCTTTTAACGTGAGTAGAATATCATCAGCATACAAGTACAGTTTGGAAGTGCCTCCTGCTATAGGTATGCCTTGAATGTGTGGTGAAGACCGAATGAGTGAGGCAAGAGGCTCTATCGCTAGTAAGAATAAAAGGGGGGAAAGAGGGCAACCTTGGCGGGTACCTCGCTGAATTGGAAAGGAATCGGATAGAAACCCACCAAAATTGATTTGGGCTGTCGGAGTGTCATATAAGAGACTAACTTTAGAGATAAACTGATCACCTAGGCCAAATCGTTTCATAGCTGCAAAAAGGTATTTCCAGTCAATGCGGTCGAATGCTTTTTCTGCATCTAGTGAGAGGGCCACAGCATCTTCCGTCATCTTATTTGCAGACCATAAAGTGTGAGCCAGAGTTCGGAAATGATTCCTGGAAGAGCGACCTGGGACAAAACCAACCTGTGAGTGATGTATGAGAGAGGGAATAACTTTACGTAAACGTGCCGCTAAAATACTTGCCAACATTTTGACATCACTTTATGAGGGAGATAGGTCGGTAACTACTAGAGGCAAGCGGGTCTTTACCGGGTTTGGGAATAACTGCGATCAACGCTTTGTTAGAAATAGGACCAAGTGACTGTGTTTGAACCGCCTCCTGAAAGGCAGTAAATAAAGTATCAACCGTTTCTGTCCCGGTCCATTTGTAAAATTCTGCAGGGAAACCGTCTTCTCCTGGAGATTTGTGATAAGGCAGTTTGGTGATGGCTGCAGCAATTTCTTCTTTGCTAATGTCACTACCAAGCAGTGCTCTACGTATTTACTCTTTAGAGGGATCCTATATGCATGCCCGGAGGTGTGATTCTCTGCCCTTTCCTGTGATAATTAAATAGCTTAGTCCTCAGGCCATGGTAAAGTACAGAGAAGCCCCATAGCCGCATGCGAGGCTCCAAATAATCATCTGCTTATTTTTAACGTCTCTGGAGTGTGTTACATGGGAACATGTGGCCCATTTCTCTGTTCTAAATACAAGCGAATGATAGTCCTATGCCATTTAGACCATATATCGCATTTATACTGACCAGGACACCAGCTTATGGACGGGTGTAAGTTGGCTCTGGAGAGCCAAAAGCAGGATTTTAGGCACAACGTGATCTTGCCAGTACAGGGCAAAATTACATTTTCCCTG
Source organism: Calotriton arnoldi (assembly GCA_963921515.1). Taxonomy (NCBI): domain Eukaryota; kingdom Metazoa; phylum Chordata; class Amphibia; order Caudata; family Salamandridae; genus Calotriton; species Calotriton arnoldi. The sequence goes on along the minus strand of CAWUFW010001871.1, from coordinate 2,229,436 downwards.
AAATTAGTGCGCTTTTGCTAGCAATACTTTACTGACTGAATCAGATTAGGTTAAGGGTCACTTATATTTGTGGTTATTCAGTAGGAGATATAGAAAATAATTTTCAAGATACTATCTAATTAATTAATGTTCATTCATAAATCAATATCTTTATGGGGGCGCATTTTATTATATATTGAGTTACTTATTTCTGTGATTTTAGGCTTGCCCAAACAGACTCTCAAGATAAAATGTTATCAAATGGCGCATACAGCTCCACGCAGACTGACCAAAGTAGAGACTCACTTATTCAGACAGAGCCCTCACATACAGAAAGAAGAGCAGGCTAGTGAAAATTATTAATAGTTATTATTCTACAGAGGGCCTCACACCCTACAAGGGGTAAAAGGCCCTACGTACATTTTTCAGCCCAATACATGACTATATTTTTACTGACTTGCACTTGTTTTTTTACTTAAACAATTGTGCTGCTATTGTACTGTTATCAAGTTGATTTTATATATAACAGAGAGCCACCGTTTGTAAATATTTTAAATTGTAGGTTTGATGCAGAATAGCCCATTTTTTCTGTGCTCATTTGAAACTCATTGGAGAACAGTTTTGCTGCAAGCCAGTGTTACTGTATAACCAGTTAGGCAAATCGTTATGACTATTAAAGGGGGCAGTGTCCAACATTTCATCCCATGATACGGAGAAAGGGCAAAGTCCCCTATTTTATCCTATACACCGAAATAGGAAAGTTTTGTCTGATATGAATTTCACGAACATGCGTCAACCCTTCAAGAACTGAGGCTTTTTCACCCAGTGCTGAACCCTTTATTTGATTTTGGGGCAGTTTACACTCAAGACTTCATAACTTTTTTTAATTTTTTTATTCAAAAGATATCAAAGCCAAACTTGTGAATTTTTTTCCTACATGTTGGGGCCTTTAAAGGTACCCTGGTTTTTCGATTACCCTGGAGGGAAACAAGAAAACAGCCAAAATGGAGTAAAACTTTTTTAAAGAAAAATGAGGAGAAAAATGCTCTGCAAGAAAATCTTCCTTTTTTTCCAAAATGATATCAACAACAGGTTTGCTTGCCAAAATTGCCGCCTTCTCAGGTATGAGGAACAGGCAGAATAGTATAAAAAAGGTAATTCTTTCCAGTTTTGATTAAGTTGCAAGTCAATATTTCCTGTTTTGTGGTTTCTAAGTAATTCAGTTTGTGAGGGAAAGCGGTGTGAAACCAGTGAGCTGATCATTTTTAACAAGCACACAAGTCCAAATTCAGCAAGGAGTCAGTTGATCGCTCGTGGTTTTCCCAAAGAATCTAATTGTTGAAATAAAACACTAATGATTGTAAGTTGGAACGAGCATTGGCAAAGCGGGTAGGTCTCGCCTATGAGAAATCTATTGACTTTGTCAGTGGGTTTTTTTGTTTGTTTTCTTGGCCATGTTTTACAGCAGCACAGCTGCAGTGCAGAATGACGGACAGTTAAAAAAAAAAAAATCTGGAAAGCGGTCAACACTGACTGCGTCATAGCATTTTTTTCCCTGTTTTTGTTTAACTTTTAGTCATGCTGCACAGTAGCCGCGCGCTCCTGTACAACATGAATAAACAAAACATTGACAAAGCCAGTAGCTCCTACATAGGCGAGACCTATTGGCTTTGCCAATTATTTGTTTTTTTCATGCCCGGATGCGACAGGGCAGCCAACTGTGGGAGGAGGAATGCAGGTGGGACGGGGCAAGCAAAAACCGGGGGTGGGGGGGGGAATTAGGACGGGTCAAACGGGGGTGGGCGGGGGAAGAAACAACGGGCCAGCAGTAACGTACATGGATGGAGGGAAGGACTGATGCAGAGAGATGGGTGAGGGCAGAGAAGAATGGATGGAAGGACTGATGGAGAGAACAATGGCTCATGGATTGCTGTGTGAAGAGGAGGACAGCTGGAAGGAAGTTGGTAAAAGACGGAATGAAGGATGGAGAGGGATGAATTGATAAGACTGGATTGAGAGAGGAGATGATGAACTGAAAAAATGAAGATGAGAAAGATTTGCGGATCGATGAGAAAGAAGGGTAGAGAAGCTGGAGTTCAGGGCACGAGTCGGGGGTACACGCGGGTAGCCGTCGTCCACCCACTATTTTCACAGGGTGGACGCCGTCCACCCTGCCAAGAAGTTGGGCCCCACTGAAAAATATGCTGAATGCGTCCCGGTGTAATTTGCAAACACCGAGACACATTCAGCAGCGCCTGCACACAGTCTACTCTCGCTCGCAACAACGTGCAGGTGGGGAGGGAGCTTTCGTAGTTCAGACTGCTGCTGGGCCCATAACAAAGGCCGAATCTGAGGGATCATCAGGCCTCCATTTGTTGGAGTGTCCTGGCTGGCAGCAGTCAGGAGCATCACACCTAGAAGTAAATGAGGCAGAGGGGAAACAAAGGCTTACACCTTGTTAGCACTTCACACATACTTTGGAGAGGCAGCTTTTCACTTTGTTCAGGCTCTGTTTAGGAGATAAAGCAAACACAAGGAGATGATGGACGGAGCGCTGAAACTTTTCAGACACTCACCCCCAGTCGCAGATCTGGGTTGAATCCATCATCGTTCTTTAGCTCACTTCGCCACCCCAGTCCAGAGACAGATATATGCAAATCATTCTTGACCCTGTGCCTCATGGGAACAGTCCAGACCGAACTGCCAAGCCATGTCTTCCCTGGACCGGAAACAAGCAACCTGGGACCAGTTTCGGGCTAACAGCCCTCATCAGCCAGGCTAGCTTGAAACCAGTGGCAAAGTGAGCAAGGGACACACGTCTGGGCATACCCTGCCAAATTAGGACGAAAAAAGCAAACACAAGGAGATGATGGACGGAGTTTCAGCGCTCCGTCCATCATCTCCTTGTGTTTGCTTTGTTCGCCCTAAATTGGCAGGGTATGCACAGGCGTGGCTCCCTTGCTCACTTTGCCACTGGATTCAAGCTAGCCTGGCTGATGAAGGTGTTACCCAGAAACCGGTCCCAGGATGCTTGTTTCGGTTCAGAAGACCTAGCTTGGCAGTTCGAGCTGGACGGTTCCCATGAGGCACAGGGTCAAGACTGATTGCATATAGCTGGTCTGAACTGAGGTGGCGCAGTGAGCTAAAGAATGATGATGGATTCAACTCAGATCTGTGACTGGGGGTGAGTGTCTGAAAAGTTTCAGCGCTCCGTCCATCATCTCCTTGTGTTTGCCCTGTTTAGGAGATATGCATGCACTGTAAGAATGTCAGCTATGTTGGTCTTTCCCAGTATATACACAAAATAAATAGCATTTATATCTTGCTTACTATCCCTGAGGAGGCGTTGTAATAATTTATATATCACTATTTTTTCTTGTAAAGCACAATGGGTAGAGGAAGTTTACGCTGACAAAAGGCAACAATATTTAATGTGTAACTTACAAAAGTGTGAATCTTCTGCCTAAATCAGGAGGGTTCCCTGCATACTCGAAATGTGCTTGAATGTACTCATGATAGACATGTTAAACATATATGTGAGGGCCGAAGATCTGATGTCACTTCTTATGATGCCACTTCCTGTAATGTCACGCGCTGTGATGTCACGCGCTGTGATGTCACGCCCTGTGATGTCACTTGCATACTGATTAACTAGGTTAGTCCCCCCACTTCTTTTTTTAGGACTTGTGCCGTGCTGGAGTTGATGGACAAAACACAGAAAGAAGAGCAGAGGAAAGAAAGGCCAATCAAGGGTGGGAAAATGACAAAGAATGTAAAAAGGAAGGATGAAAAAAGGAATTAAGTAAAGGAGAAATTAAAGATGAGAACAGAGGGAAACAAATGATAGAAGAGATATGGAAGTGGGAATGTCATAATGCAGCCCCATTTTTCACAATGTTCTTCAATATCACTAGGAAAGGCAGTGGCAGCTTTTGATTAATTTAATTACGTCATGAGTGCCCAGACAATTTCCTGGAAAGCCTCTACGAATTTGGCTAGGTTCACCTTTTGAAATGTTGTTTCAGAGTACCCGAGAGTGAGCGGAAGAAAGCTGCTCAGAAGGACGCTTGGGGCCTCGCGTTGGCTGTAGCTGAACTGGTTTTGCCATTGGGCCGTAGAGCAGAGGTGGTACTTGATCTGTAGATCAGCTTGTCACCACAGACCAGCCAATACAGGCAGACACCACCAACCCCCACAGGAAGATCCACCCAAGGAACTCAAGGGTACCCCTGAAAGGCTGAAGGGTGCAGGGGAGCCCCTAAGGTGGTGCAACATTCAGGGAAATGCAAAAGGGCCTTCAGAGGGCAGGAGGCCACAGGAAGACCAATAGCAATCTAGAGGATGCACGGCACCTCTAAGAGATTACACAATGGAGGGAGATCAAGGAATGACTTGAGAATTCTCTGCGACCCAAGAGAATCTGCAGAGAGACTGGTGAAAGACTGATGTGAAAACTGCAGGGAACCCAGGACAGACTGCAGGGAGACCGCTAGAAGACACGTATGAAACTGCAGGACGTAGGGGGACCATTCAGAGACTGGTGAGTGACTGCTGTATGCAGGGAGTTGAGGTTACATGCATGATGTAAAGAGCCCAGAGAGACTGTAGGGAGACCAATCAGAGAGACTGATGAGAGCATGCAGGGAGCCCACGACAGAATGCGGGGAGACCGCTGAGAGACTGCAGGGAAACTAACGTGAGACAGGCTGCAGAAGGGCCAATCAGAGGCTGGTGAGAAGCTGTGGGATGCAGGGAACCCAAAACGGGATGCATGGAGACCTACACGAGACTACTGGACGCATGGAAACCAAGAGAAGACTGCAAGATGCAGGAGGCCCCTGAGAGTGCAGAGGGGACCTTTGGGAGACCTCAGGATGTAGGGTCTCTTAACCCACTTTACCCCTGCTGAGCGGATTTTACACAGCTCTGACCCTTCTTACAGACCCCTCCACTGTTCCAGACACCTCACTGTTCCAGACACAGTTTTGGGTAATGGGGGATGTGAGGGGAGGGAGGGAGAACAGAAAACAGGGTGATTGTCAGAAGTCAGAGAAACGTCAGTGGAGCAGGTAGAGGTGAACCCGACATGCTGTCTTTTTAAAAATCATTGTATATCTTTCGAGAAACGTTTCACAGCATAACCTCGGGTGTGTTTTTAAATACAATCTTTGATTTACATGTTTTAAACCTGGAGGCTTGTTTTTTTTTTTAATCTGAGCGTTGACCAGAGGCTAGCGGACCCTGCACTGACAGCTGAAGTCAGTCAGAGCTGCCGAGCGGCCCCACTTCACGTGTCACACAGTGACCAGCCCTGTTTCCCCCAACCGCAAATGCATCTTGGGACATGTAGTTTCGCTTTTAACTTGTACGTATGGGCTCACAAATTATAGTATGCAAAATGCTGATGAGGGGGCAGCTCCCTCTGGACTGCCGTTGTTTTTGCAGCTTGCCTGGCGTTCTGGTTTATATAAAACAGAAATAAAAACCCATCACACACCGACAGCCACAGATCACCACTCGACGTGCATTTAATGACACTGGTGTTTCAACTCGGAGAGTTTTTAACGGAGAGAAAGAACAGAGTGGTCTGCATTTCAGTGAAACGTCAAGCTCAATCTTACTTCTTACAAAGAATGAAAAATAAATCAAATGTGTTCACGTTGGGGGACACCGTTAAATTTGTCTTTAGTGTGTTTGTTTCCTTTTTGACTCGGTGTGCATGTTTTTGTACAGCTGGGGAGAGTAGTCGTGCGAGTGCGCACTTGTACATGGGCCTCAGTTTGTTGACGTACACTGCATGGGCTACCTGGGTGTGTTTGTGGGGGTGCAAGTGTATGTGTGCTAGTGAAGGGCGAGTATGAGTGCTAGTGTGCGCGCAGTGGCCACTGGAGTAGTACAATGCCTCGCACCACAGTTCGAACAGGCATAAAAAATGGAAAAAGAATGAAAGGGGGATGGAGTTGAAGCTGAAGGGAGCACCACAGTGAAACGAAACCAGCTGCCACTGGCCAAAGGAAGCATAATAAATGAGTGACGACGAAGTCAACCAAAGGTAAATAATGGGCAGGCTCAAAGCCTCTTTATAGAGGTTTTTTTTGTTAAAGAAACAATAGATTGTTGCAAGTGACTGTGCATGCGCAGTCTCAGGCGAGACCTAAAAAATTGACGGAGGTGATAGTGCTCTCATCTGTAATTTATTAGGCCAAATGCTGATCTTCAAAAGTAACATACAGCTATGTTTGTCAGACTCTTCCGGTCATAGGGATGTATACTGTTTGTTGGTTGTCCGAAAACCTGAGATACCCAAAGACATCAGCCGAGCTTCAGCTTCATGTGTACCAAACATGAATGCGTTCATAAGGTAAAATCTAATAAAGGAACAATGGCTTTGAAGGAAAGCTGTGCATTTTCAAAATGTACCCAAGATTAGTGGTATAGTGGATTCAGAATTTGGGGCTACCCATGTCGCGGGATTTAGAGTTATACAAAATGTATTGTTTCTTGCACACTGACTTGCGTTTGTGTAGTGGTGATGTATTTGAATGGCGTTACCTTATCCTTTTGTATACTTGTCATTGGAATGCTGTGTAGGTAATGTGGAATGTCTTGATTAGAATGTAGGACGTGGAGTCTTCCTCGGTTCGGGGTTCGATGGGCTGAGGCAGTTGCTGATCGGGCTGAGGAGGCGCTCCTTGTCGTGGGTGAAGTACCTTGCAATAAACTTCTTATTAATCACCTTTCAAAGTCTCACGCGTAATGACTAAGTGAATCATTACATTTGGCGACGATCGGGATTTTGTCGCTTCACCCACCGACCGAACGACCCACGCAGAGCTGCTAACTGCGAGACCTTCTGACCCCTGGACACACCTTAAGCTGAATTGGCGTGCCCAGAGGGACTTTGACTGTGTCGTCGGCACCTCTCCACCGGATTGCTGTGACTATTTAAGGCATTGCTGTGGTCGCGGAATTACGGTAGGATTTGTCTAAGCAAGTGGTTGTGTGCGCTCGACTGAGGCCCTTTCCTGCTACCGGTGAAGGATTGGTGGATTGACCCTGCTGACTGTTGGGGACTGCGCTCTGAGAACTGAGTTCTCTGTGGCCTGAAAGCTCTTACATGGTCGGATTCTCCCGGCCGGTGGTGATCCCCTAACTGCCTTCATTATTTAAAAAATTTCACGGAGCACGAGTCATTACCTGCATTCCCCTGACTCCGACGCGCTGTTGGTTCTCAGCTCCCTCTGTGACGCGCTCCTGCTTCTTGGCTTCTGTGACGTCCAGACGCTTGGCATTGCTGAAGGACGCTCTGCTGTTCTAGCGTGCCGTGAGCCTTCCGGAACGAACGTCGGGGGAACGTGCCGCCATATTGGGATTGGCGTCTTGCTTCAGTGGCCTCATTTGCCAACCACGTTTTTGTAACTTGAAGCGCGAAGAGTTTAGAAAGCGTTTTTCTTCAAGTTTGAACCGCTAAGCAAGTAAAGCTGGCACAGGATTACGCTCTGAACATTCCTGTGTACTAAAGAATAGTGTTCAGCATGCGTGTCGAAAATTTAAAAAAAAAATATATATATATTTTTTTTAACTCTTCGGTGACACGCACACCTTAAATTTAAAGTGCACCTCTAGTACGATATTAAGGAGTGTCTCGGTGATTCACTCACCAGTTCAAACAGTTACAGGATCTGTTAACTTGAGTGTTCGGTGATACACTCACCTCTATAATTCTACAGGGAGCAATTTTAATATGGCTTCAGCACGAGAAGTCACTCAACCTCCTCCATTCTTGGACAAACCTGGTAAACCAGTTATGTTATGGGCAGAGTGGTTAGGTTTATTTCAGAACCATCTAGTGGCTATAGATGCGTCCGAATATTCCCCTCCCCGAAAATTTGCTTTATTGTTTGGCAGTTTAGGTCTAGCTGCCCAACGCATTTTTAAGAGTTTAACGCCGATTCCTCCTCCTTCTGGTCAATCAGGAGACGGCCAATGGGACGTCTATTTAGAAGCAATTGCCAGATTAAAAAAACAATTTGAGGAATCTCCTAATATTATGCTCGAAAGGCATAATTTTTATAAGCGTAAACAGAAGGAGGATGAAAAGGTCGAGGAATATGTTTCCGCCCTGAGAGTTTTGGCAATTTCATGTGATTTTGGTCCCCTACTGGAGAATTACATAAGAGATCAGTTTGTATTTAATTGTTCTTCGTCTAAAATTAAGGAAAGAATCCTTAGTTGCAAAAATACTCCACTCTCAGAGGTAATAGACCTGGCGTTAAGCATTGAAAGATCTGTAATTTCAACTAAGGCAATGCTGCCGGAATCAATCCCTAAGGTAAACATGGTTTCAGAAGAATATAACGAGGGTTTGTATGCAATTGGTTCTAAAGATAAATCTTTGAAACCAATTCAATCTAAAGTTCAAAATTTCTGCTACAGATGTGGTTCTAAATTTCACATCGGCAATTTTAGAGGCTGCCCAGCTTTGAGTAAACGCTGTTCCATATGTAAAAAGATTGGCCATTTTCAAAAAGTCTGTAGAAATCAAAAGAAACCTGTAAAGATAAGCAGTGTCGATATGGATATGTGTTCAGAGTCACTTGACAATCTTTTATTGACTCTTGATTTGGAGGATGAGCCAATTCAAATTAAGGGTCCTTTGTGTGAGTCTACCATCAATGGAATTAATCTGGAAGTCATGGCAGACTCTGGTTCGCCTATCACCATCCTTCGAGACTCTACTTTTTATGAAAAATGGGGCAAAGGTATTAGTTTACTGGAAACAGATGTGAATCCCAAAGCCTTTGGTGAAAAGGATATTGAAATGTTGGGGTTTTTCATGGGCACCTTACAGGTTTTGGAAAGATCGATATGTACAAAAATTTATGTGGCAATTAAGGGAAAAAACATTGTGGGGTGGAAAGACCTGGCAAAAATGGGACTGTATTTAGTACCAGGGGATGAAAATCCCATAAGAGCAAGGGATTTGTCTATTTGCAATGTGGAGGAACCTAAAATCGATCGCAAGGATCTGTTATACGAATTTAAAAATGTATTTAATGACAAAGTGGGCTTAGTAAAAGGTGTGGAACATAAGATTAGGTTATTACCTGGAGCGTCTCCTGTTGCACATAGAGTTCGCCCGGTGCCGTTAAGTGTCAGGGGGGAGTTAAAAAAAATGCTAGAAGATTTGTGTTCCCTAGGGATAATACAACCCACAGAGTCATCCCAATGGGTCGCTCCCATCGTCGTAACTCGTAAAAAGACTGGCGAAATTAGGTTATGTGCGGATCTTAGGGGTTTAAATAAAAACATTAAAGTGGACTGCCACCCCCTTCCGAGAATCCACGAACTTTTGGCGAATTTGGGGGGGGCCAAATGGTTCTCGTTAATCGATTTAAAATCCGCATATCATCAAGTTCCTTTGTCCAAAGAATCACAAGAACTGACAACCTTTGTTACTCCGTTTGGGGCTTACAAGTTCCTGAGGCTTCCTTTCGGACTGGCATCGGCAGCCAGCGTGTTTCAAAGACTTATGGATACCTTATTTAAGGATTTGAAAGGGGTTCAGGCTTACTTGGACGATATTTTGATTTTTTGCAAAAAGTCTGGAGGAACATAATGGATTAGTGAAAAAGGTTCTGTCCTTATTAGGGAACGAGGTATGACAGTCAGAGAGGATAAGTGCAGGTTTGGTGTGAAGCGAATTAGAGTATTTAGGCCACACAATATCAGAATCGGGAATTAAACCAAAATTTTCAGTGGTCAGGGCTTTAAAAGAAGCGAGGGCACCTTGTGATAAGGATTCTCTGCGGTCATTTTTGGGGCTTGCAGAGTATTATGCAAGATTTGTGGTCAATTACGCTCAAGTGGTGGAACCACTAAGAGCTTTATTAAAAAAGGGTCAGAAGTTTGTGTGGTCCAGAGAGTTGGATGAAACCTTTGCAAAAGTGAAGGAGCTGATTGTTTCAGCACAAGCACTTCACGCCTTTAGAGATGACTGTACCTCAGTCATTTCTGTGGATGCAAGCATGAATGGTTTAGGGGCAGTGTTAAGCCAGGAAGTTAATGGTAAGGAGCAAACAGTAGCTTTTGCTTCAAGGTCACTTAGACAGTTTGAGCGACACTATAGCACTATCGAACGTGAGGCTTTGGCTTGCGTTTGGGCTGCACAAAAATTTAAAATGTATATTTGGGGACGTAAATTTGTAATTTTTTCAGATCACAAACCTCTTTCGTTTATTTTCAGCAAGGTGGCTGGTAATAATAATTTGTCACCAAGATTAACTAGACTAGTGTCTAAACTCCAGGAGTACAACTTTGAAATGAAACATATTTCCGGAGGGAGAAATTTTCGGGCAGATTGCCTTTCAAGGATGTTAATGGAAAAAGATGATGAGGATGATTTGATTGAGGAGGATGTTGAATGTGTGGCGGTGGTGGATGCTATTGATGAATGGAGTTTGACAATTTCAGAGAATGAGTGGAAAGAGGCTAGCTTGAAAGATACAGTTCTATCTAAAGCAATGGAATTTTCAACCAAAATCTGGCCCGAGGCAAGAAATTTGACTGGAGAATTGAGAAACTTTGCTCAAGTGGCAGATGAGCTGTCCGTAAAGGACCACATCCTTTTAAGGGGCGATAAATTTGTTCCGCCATCTGAACTAAGGAATACGATAGTGAAAATGGCTCATAAAGGTCATTTGGGGATTCCCAAAACTTGTATGAGAATTAAACTGCACTATTGGTGGCCTGGCATAGATGCACAGGTTAGGGCGGTGGTGAATAATTGTGAGGAGTGCTTGTTGTCTGATAAACACTGGAAAACTTCTTCTGCTCCACTACATCCCACTCAATTTCCTGCTTCAGCATGGGAAAAAGTAGGATTGGATTTTTCAGGTCCTTATAATATTTTACCAGAAGGAATGAGGTATCTCATCTTAGCAATGGACTATTATTCAAAATGGATGTACTATAAATTTGTAGATGCGCCTGATTCAGACAATACCATCTTATTTTTAAAAAAGTATTTTTGTTAGAAGGGGCTCCTCATGTTCTAGTAACAGACAATGGGACACATTTTGTATCGGAGAAAATGCATAAGTTTTTAGATTTGCAAGACATTAAGCATTTTAAAGTAGCACTCTACTCTCCTTCTAATGGGCTGGTGGAACGCGGTAACAAGATTATGAAGGAAGGGATTCAGACTGCTATTGCTTCAGGTCTTGATGTGGGAAAATTTCTCGAGGAAAAGGTGTGGAATTATAATACATCTCCTCATTGTACCACTGAAGTCACTCCTTTCGAGCTATTAAGAGGTAGAAAAGCACACTCTACTTTATTTCCCTCTTGGTTAGACAAGAAAAGTATAAATGTTATAAAAGAAAAGGTCTGACAGAGAAATGTTGGTAAACAAAGTTAAAGAGAAACAAGATCACATGAAGAAAAATTATGATAAAAAGAATTATTTAAGGAATGTGGAAATCTCAGTTGGTGACTGGGTAATGATTAAAAAACCTTGTAAGGTTTCAAAAGGGAGTTCGGTATTTTCAAATCCAGTTCAAGTTAGCAAAACCAGCAAAGGAGCTGCTTTTTTGAATGAGAAGGGTTGGTGGAACAAAAGACAATTGGTAAAAATGTCTCAAGAGCAAGCCAAGCTTGTTAGTTGTAGGAAAGACAATTTGGGTTCTGAAAGCTGCGGGTGGACACATTGGTTACAATCGGATGTGAAAACTGTACCTGTTTCCAGAAATGAAAATGTTGGTTCTGCCAGTGGTTCTCTCACTGCTTCATTTAGTCGTTGCGGCAGGTTGAGAAGAGCTCCGGCTAGATATAATGAGTTCATTGCATATTAAATTGTTAATGAGTTTATTGAATTTTAAATTGTTTTATGATAAAGGGGGAGGTGATGTAGTGGTGATGTATTTGAATGGCGTTACCTTATCCTTTTGTATACTTGTCATTGGAATGCTGTGTAGGTAATGTGGAATGTCTTGATTAGAATGTAGGACGTGGAGTCTTCCTCGGTTCGGGGTTCGATGGGCTGAGGCAGTTGCTGATCGGACTTCGGGCTGAGGAGGAGCTCCTTGTCGTGGGTGAAGTACCTTGCAATAAACTTCTTATTAATCACCTTTCAAAGTCTCACGCGTAATGACTAAGTGAATCATTACAGTTTGTAACCCAAAAATTGAAAGGAATTCAGTAGATAATAACAAACGTTTTACTATTCTGTGTTCCCACATTTCTCTTGATAAAACCGGTATCCCACTTGTGTTGGTGGGCCTGCCACCCGGTTGTATTGTACTTTATTGCTCTGTGGGTGGCGTGGTGCCACGCGACTCACAGCCTTGTTATGCCTTATCTGCATTCTCGAGCGTTGCTGCTCGGCTATTGAGGGTTCCCTGGTAACGCCATTCCTGGCGTTGGATTCCCAGCAGCTGGACGGCTCCGGTCGTGGGTGCAGGAGTTGCTTGAATAAACCCACAGAAAATTACTCCTGTCTCCTGTACTTCATTTAACAACTTGGTGACGAGCGGGAACCTTCTCCGCACCCACCGCCAAGATCCGGCTGTCAAGTTTTGCCTTCAACCTCACAGGACAGCAGTTACAGCTTCCTACATATCTGAAAACCCAGCGCAACTACTTTGAGCTGGCTCAGCTCTTCAAGGACCCCGACTTACGGTTGGATATATTCATTTACCTTACTTTCTGCTTTTCTTGCTTAATTTCTGCAGCGTGGCAGTTTGGTTTGGCTCTAGCTCCGGCGTGCATCACTGCGCACTTTGAATGTGCATGCACGCGCGTCTTTCTCTATTACGCAATAGAACGTGACGCAGCAAGCACTGTGCAGAGCAGTAAAAGCCCACTGAACATAGAAAATTTGCACAACTGTCGCCTTGGTAACGGCGTAAACACGTCAGGCGGCCATCTTTAAAAAAATAAATAAATTAGAGGATGTTTAAACCCTTCACTGCTAGGCCTCTCCCCCCCCCCGTGCTAAGCCTTTTTAGGTCTCTGCCTGCACCAGCACTTGCGCTGGTCTGGCCGAGAGTTTTAGTAAGCGGGTTTTGGAAGTGCAAACACTGGCTTTCGGCTGGCGACCAGCTTGAGTTCACGATGGCGTGCACGCGCAGCTGGCATCTGGGTTTCCTATCTCTTCCTCATTTCCTCGTCATGGCTCATTAACTCTCTGGACTCTGATGTTTCAATCGCAGCAGCAGCTCACATTACCAACTGAGGGCCCTGGACTACAGTCACATGAAAAACAACAGCGATTAGCATTGAAATGCAAGCTTTTTTTTGTCTAGTTAGAAATGTTGCTTCGGTGGGTTGATTTCACCTTATATCACTATTTGTTTTATATTGGGAGTCACAGCCTAATTAGCAGTATTTTTGTCTCTCACTGTTTTTTTAAAAATATTTATTCGCGCCAAGCACAAAGCTATATTTAAGGTTACTTTTTCTGCATCACTTCACTCTATTTAAACTCCACACCCCCACTCTTATTGTCTCTCTCCTTCTCTCTCTCTCCCTCTCTAATTCTCTCTCTACTTAATTAACTCTCCCCTCTCTATCTTTTTAGCCTTTCATTCTCTCACCCCTTTATCTGTTTCTCTTTCAAACTCCTTCATTCACTCTCTCTCCCCTTCTTTCTCTCTCTCTAATCCGCTCCACTATTTATTCTATGTACACTCTTTCTCTCTCTTTCTCTCTCACCACCCTCTCTAATTGGGCATTATATCTTCACTCTATCTCTCACTCGGCAACACCACAGCATCACTCAGCGCAACCACAGCATCAATCAGAGCCAGCACAGCATCAATCAGAGCCAGCACAGCATCACTCAGCACCAACACAACATCTCTCAACGCCATCACAGCATCACTCAACGCCATCACAGCATCACTCAACGCCATCACAGCATCACTCAACGCCATCACAGCATCACTCAACGCCATCACAGCATCACTCAACGCCATCACAGCATCACTCAACGCCATCACAGCATCACTCAGTGCAACCACAGCATCACTCAGTGCAACCACAGCATCACTCAGTGCAACCACAGCATCACTCAGTGCAACCACAGCATCACTCAGCACAACCACAGCATCACTCAGCACAACCACAGCATTACTCAGCAGAACCACAGCATCACTTAGCGCCACCACAGCATCAGCGCCACCACAGCATCACTCAGCGCCACCACAGCATCACTCAGCGCCACCACAACATCACTCCGCGCCACCACAGCATTACTCAGCGACACCACATCATCACTCAGGGCCAACACTGCATCACTCAGCACCACCACAGGATGACTCCGCACCACCACAGCATCGCTCAGCACCACCACAGACACTGCATCACTCAGCACCACCACAGGATGACTCCGCACCACCACAGCATCGCTCAGCACCACCACAGCATCGCTCAGCACCACCACAGCATCACTCGGCACCACCACAGCATCGCTCAGCGCCACCACAGCATTGCTCAGCGCCACCACAGCATCGCTCAGCGCCACCACAGCATCGCTCAGCGCCACCACAGCATCGCTCAGCGCCACCACAGCATCGCTCAGCGCCACCACAGCATCGCTCAGCACCACCACAGCATCGCTCAGCGTCACCACAGCATCGCTCAGCGCCACCACAGCATCGCTCAGCGCCGCCACAGCATCGCTCAGCGCCGCCACAGCATCGCTCAGCGCCGCCACAGCATCGCTCAGCGCCGCCACAGCATCGCTCAGCACCGCCACTGCATCGCTCAGCACCGCCACTGCATCGCTCACCGCCACTGCATCGCTCACCGCCACCACAGCATCGCTCACCGCCACCACAGCATCACTCAGGGCCGCCACAGCATCACTCAGCGTCGCCACAGCATCACTCAGCGCCGCCACAGCATCACTCAGCGCCAAGACAATATCACTCAGCACCACCACAGCATCACTCAGCGCCAAGACAATATCACTCAGCACCACCACAGCATCACTCAGCACCACAGCAGTATCACTCAGCAACACCTGAGTATCATTCAGCATCACCTCAGCATCGTCTCCGCAACAGTCACCACCACCACCACTACCACCTCAGCATCACTCAGCACCACCTCAGCCTGCTCGCGGAATCTGGCATCTGTTAATTCTCCCCTAGCGTCTGGCCGCTGCTAGTGTTATAATACAGGTACTAGTTCCCAACCTTCACCCTCCGATTGTTTATGCCCCCTCAAAAAAAAAAGCTTTAACAAACAACCATTGCCAGCATTGCAAGAACAAAAGAAAACTGAGGACATTTTTTATTGTAAATACTTTTTTTAATATGGTCGTTCAGTTTTACATAATGCCTTCTTGGTCATATATAAAGTAACAAAAATGCTTCTGACACTTTTTTATTATAACTTTTCAGCATGCCGCACAGCAGCCACACTTCTCTACAGCACAGCTTGAAGACCTTGGCAAAGTCAATAGCTCTGGCTAAACACTTATAAGGCCCCAAAGGCGAGACCTATTGGCTATGCCAATGCTTGTTTAGGTCTCGGCCTGCACCAGCGCTTGCGCTGGTCTGGCCGAGAGTTTTAGTAAGTGGGTTTTGGAAGTGCAAACACTGGCTTTCGGCTGGCGACCAGCTTGCGTTCACTATGGACGTGCACGCGCGCAGCTGCCATCTGGGGTTTCCTATCTCTTCCTCATTTCCTCGTCATGGCTCATTAACTCTCTGGACTCTGATGTTTCAATCGCAGCAGCAGCTCACATTACCAACTGACGGCCCTGGACTACAGTCACATGAAAAACAACAGCGATTAGCATTGAAATGCAAGCTTTTTTTTGTCTACTTAGAAATATTGCTTCGGTGGGTTGATTTCACCTTATATCGCTATTTGTTTTATATTGGGAGTCACAGCCTAATTACCAGTATTTTTGTCTCACTCTGTTTTATTTTTTTTAATATTTATTCGCGCAAAGCACAAAGCTATATTTAAGGTTACTTTTTCCGCGTCACTTCTTCACTCTATTTAAACTCCACCCCCCCACTCTTATTGTCTCTCTCCTTCTCTCTCTCTCCCCCTCTCTAATTCTCTCTCTACTTAATTAACTCTCCCCTCTATCTTTTTTAGCCTTTCATTCTCTCACCCCTTTATCTGTTTCTCTTTCAAACTCCTTCATTCACTCTCTCTCCCTTCTTTCTCTCTCTCTATCTCGCTCCACTCTTTATTCTATGTACACCCTTTCTCTCTCTTTCTCTCTCACCACCCTCTCTAATTGGGCATTATATCTTCACTCTATCTCTCACTCGGCAACAGCACAGCATCACTCAGCGCAACCACAGCATCAATCAGAGCAAGCACAGCATCAATCAGAGCCAGCACAGCATCACTCAGCACCAACACATCACTCAACGCCATCACAGCATCACTCAACGCCATCACAGCATCACTCAACGCCATCACAGCATCACTCAACGCCATCACAGCATCACTCAACGCCATCACAGCATCACTCAACGCCATCACAGCATCACTCCGTGCAACCACAGCATCACTCAGCGCAACCACAGCATCACTCAGCGCAACCACAGCATCACTCAGCGCAACCACAGCATCACTCAGCCTAACCACAGCATCACTTAGCGCCACAACAGCATTACTCAGCAGCACCACAACATCACTCCGCGCCACCACAGCATCACTCAGCACCACCATAGCTTCACTCAGCGACACCACGTCATCACTCAGGGCCAACACTGCATCACTCAGCACCACCACAGGATGACTCAGCACCACCACAGGATGACTCAGCACCACCACAGGATGACTCAGCACCACCACAGGATGACTCAGCACCACCACAGGATGACTCAGCACCACCACAGGATGACTCAGCACCACCACAGGATGACTCAGCACCACCACAGGATGACTCCGCACCACCACAGGATGACTCCGCACCACCACAGGATGACTCCGCACCACCACAGGATGACTCCGCACCACCACAGGATGACTCCGCACCACCACAGGATGACTCCGCACCACCACAGCATCGCTCAGCGCCACCACAGCATCGCTCAGCGCCACCACAGCATCGCTCAGCGCGACCACAGCATCGCTCAGGGCAACCACAGCATCACTCAGGGCCACCACAGCATCATTCAGCACCACCACAGCATCACTCAGCACCACCACAGCATCACTCAGGGCCACCACAGCATCACTCGGGGCCACCACAGCATCACTCGGGGCCGCCACAGCATCACTCGGCGCCAGACAATATCACTCAGCACCACCACAGCATCACTCAGCGCCAAGACAATTTCACTCAGCACCACCACAGCATCACTCAGCACCACAGCAGTATCACTCAGCAACACCTGAGTATCATTCAGCATCACCTCAGCATCGTCTCCGCAACAGTCACCACCACCACCACTACCACCTCAGCATCACTCAGCACCACCTCAGCTTGCTCTCCGAATCTGGCATCTGTTGATTCTCCCCTAGCGTCTGGCCGCTGCTAGTGTTATAATACAGGTACTAGTTCCCAACCTTCACCCTCCGATTGTTTATGCCCCCTCAAAAAAAAGCTTTCACAAACAACCATTGCAATAGGCAGAAACAAGTTGCCAGCATTGCAAGAACAAAAGAAAACTGAGGAAATTTTTTATTGTAAATACTTTTTTTAATATGGTCGTTCAGTTTTACATAATGCCTTCTTGGTCATATATAAAGTAACAAAAATGCTTCTGACACTTTTTTATTATAACTTTTCAGCATGCTGCACAGCAGCCACACTTCTCTACAGCACAGCTTGAAGACATTGGCAAAGTCAATAGCTCTGGCTAAACACTTATAAGGCCCCAAAGGCGAGACCTATTGGCTATGCCAATGCTTGTTTGGCTATTTGGGGTAGTGCGCGCTTAGGCCCCTGTAACTTTTTGACCACATAAGGTATCCACGCCAAATTTGCGTCCTTTTTTTCTAACATCATGGGGATTGTAAAGGTACCCATTGTTTGTGGATTCCCTTGGAGGGGACCCAGAAATTAGCCAAAATACAGCAAAATTTTGTTTTTTGGGGGAAAAATGCGAAAAAAGGGCTACAGATGAAAGCGTCTTGGTTTTTCCCTGCAAATGGCATCAAAAAAGGGGTTGTGGTGCTGAAATCACCATCTTCCCAGCTTTCAGGGACAAGCAGACTTTTGTCAGAAAACCAACTTTTTTTACAGTTTGGGCATTTTTCTGGGACATAGCCTATTTTTGCTATTTTTTGTGCTTTCAACCTCCTTCTAGTTAATGGTAGAAATGGGTATGAAACCAATAATGGATCCTGGAAAGCCATACATCTCTGAAAAGTAGACAAAATTCTGTATTCAGCAAGGGGTCATTTGTGTAGATCCTTAAAGTTTTCCTTTTAGAAACTAACAGTTAAATGAAGGAAAAATTGAAAATTAGTTGAAAAAAACAGCCATCTGTGTCAACGTTTTCACCTGTAACTTCTTCTAATTATGACAGCTATTTGAAAGCAATATACTGTTATATCCACTGGACCTTTCTGGTTGTGGGGATATATAGGACTTGTAGGTTTACCAAGAACCCGACGAACCCAGAGCCAATATCTGAGCAGCGTCTTGCAATGGTTTTTTATTATGTACCGGGTATATAGCAATTATTTTGGGAAAATGTATACATGGAAAAATTGTTATGAAAGACACCTATGTATTTCTGAAATGGGAGCAAAATGTAGATGTTAGAAACAGTAGATATTTGCACATTTCCGAAATTGGGAGTACCCATACTAGCATGAGAATTATAGGTCATTTTTCAAAATGACTTATTTTTTACACATTGTCTTTCATTTGGAAGGCAGAAATGCATCGAAAGTCAATAGGTAATAACAGTTGCTCTACAATTCTGTGTTACCCTAAGTCTCCCGATAAAAATGGTACCTCACTGGTGTGGGTAGGCCTTGTGCCCACAACAGGAAATGGCTGAAAATGCAACGTGGACGCACCACATTTTCACAGTGAAAAATGACCCTTTTTTTGCAAAGTGCCTAGCTGTAGTTTTTGAACCCTAGCTCTGCCGGCACTTAGGGAATCCTAGCAAACCTATACATTTTTGAAAAGTAGACACCCAGGGGAATCCAGGATGGGGTGACTTGACTGGCTCTCACCAGGTTCTGTTACCCAGAATCCCTTGCAAACCTAAAAATTGGCAAAAAAAACACATTTTCCTCACTTTTCTGTGGTGGAAAGTTCTGGAATCTGCGTGGATCCACAAAATTCCACCCACCCCGCGTTCCCCAAGGTCTTCCGAAAAAAATGGTACCTCACTTGTGTGGGTAGGCCTAGTGCCCGCGACAGGAAGCAGCGCAAAACGCAACGTGGACGCACCACATTTTCACAGTGAAAAATGACCCTTTTTTTGCAGAGTGCGTAGCTGTAGTTTTGAACCCTAGCTCTGCCGGCACCTAGGGAAACCTACCAAACCCACACTTTTCTGAAAAGTAGACACCCGGGGGATTCCAGGGAGGTATTGCTTGCGTGGATACCCCAACGTTTTCTTACCCAGAATCCCCTGCAAACCTGACATTTTGCTGAAAAACACTTTTTTCACACATTTTTGTGTGGTAAAGTTGTGGCATCACGGGGCTGACACAAATTTCCTACCACCCAGCGTTCCCCCAGGTCTCCCGATAAAAATGGTGCCTCACTCGGGTGGGAGGCCCAAGTACCCGCGACAGGCAAGGGCCCACAACATTTTGTGATTGGCAATTTTAATGTCGCCTCAATACGTTGTGGGCCCTTGCCTGTCGCGGGTACTTGGGCCTCCCACCCGAGTGAGGCACCATTTTTATCGGGAGACCTGGGGGACGCTGGGTGGTAGGAAATTTGTGTCTGCCCACGATGCCACAACTTACCACACAAAAATGTGTGAAAAAGTGGGTTTTTTTCAGCAAAATGTCAGGTTTGCAGGGATTCTGGGTAAGAAACATTGGGGTATCCACGCAAGCCATACCTCCCTGGAATCCCAGGTGTCTACTTTTCAGAAATGTGTGGGTTTGGTAGGTTTCCCTAGGTGGCCGCCGAGCCCGGGCCAAAAACCCAGGTGACTCCCCTTGCAAAACCAGGTCGTTTTGAGATAATGTGTTGTTTATTTCTGCAGCGTGAACATTTTGGCACAATATTGCAAGGAAAATGTGACAGACATTTTGAGGTTTGCAGGACATTGTGGGTAACATAACTTGTTGGGATCCACAAGAGAGATATCACCATGTACTCCCATGGGTGTTTCGTTTACGACAATATCTACATTTGGTAGGTTATTCTTAGATGGAATGTACACCTTGGCAGACAGACTAAAAAGACAAAGATTACTGCACAGCCATCTATTACTCAAGCACACACACATACTGGTTGGATTTGGCACGAGGGCAAGTGATGGTTCAGTATATACAATTTTATTAACAAGAGATTTCACAAAAATGAAATGCACCGTCAATAATTGAAAGGACAAAAAACTGAACCAGTGACTCGCAGCTCGTGAGCTGTAAAGCCACGTCAAGGCCCCAACCGCATTACAGGCCATTCACACACCTTTCATACGTGATACACACAAGACCATTCACACCACCAGGCACGAAACAAACACATTACAACATTCACAAAAAGGGACAAGGTACACCCTGCTTGAGAAAGACAAAAAAAAATATTACTGCACAGCCATCTAATCCTCAAGCACACACACATACTGGTTGGATTTGGCACGAGGGTGAGTGATGGTTCAGTATATACAATTGTATTAACAAGTGATTTCACAAAAATGAAATGCACTGTTTATAATTGAAAGGACGAGAAACTGAACCATTGACTCAGCTCGTGAGCTGTAAAGCCACGACAAGGCACCAACCTCTTTACAGGCTATTCATACACCTTTCATACGTGTGACCATAGAAAACCATTCACACCACCAGCCGCGGGCCCATCACATTACAACACTCACACCAGCAGACAGCGCCATTCAAGGGCCCATCACTTTCACACGCCCACATTCCTAACACAGCAACCACACAAGCTGATGGATTGCGTGGAGTGTCGCTCGGCTAGCAGTGTGTGTAGTGACCAGCAGCAAGTCACTACTCACACCGCCAGCCGAGCGCCAGTCCACGCACACCGCCAGCCGAGCGCCAGTCCACGCACACCGCCAGCCAAGCGCCACTCCACGCACACCGCCAGCCAAGCGCCACTCCACGCACACCGCCAGCCAAGCGCCACTCCACGCACACCGCCAGCCAAGCGCCACTCCACGCACACCGCCAGCCAAGCGCCACTCCACGCACACCGCCAGCCAAGCGCCACTCCACGCACACCGCCAGCCAAGCGCCACTCCACGCACACCGCCAGCCAAGAGCCACTCCACGCACACCGCCAGCCAAGCACCAGCCTACACACACCACCATCACATTTAGGATTTTTTATACAAAAAAGAAAACACAAACAAATTGCAAATAGATACAAATCTACTAACACAAAATCAGAAACTAAATACGTTGCACTAATGCCAACCTTGAAACAGAACAACAATTCTTAAACATTACAGACCAGGCAGTTCACTTTACCACTCATGGTTGCTCCCAATAATTCTTTTGCTTGTGGTACGCTCTATAACAAGCAGGCACACACAGCCCAGGGTTAGAAGGACACTCAGGGCAGTACATACGAGTCTCCTTCCGCGTACCTCTTCGCCAACAGACTCTACATCTTCTAGTGGGAAAGTCTTTTGAGGGTGTAGGAGGAATGTGATCAGGAAAGTGGCGATCTTTCAATCGAGCTACATCCTCCACCACTCCAACTCTAGGAACACTTGCCTGTTCCACAACAACAAGGCTGCCTATGACAGACTCCTGAAACTGAACAAAAGTCAACTTTGACGCAGGAGAACACTCCTTGAACACAACAAAAGCATTGAAAGTTGCTAAATTGAAGAGATGGATGGCCAACTTCTTCTACCAAATGTAAGCCTTACGAATAGCAGTGTAAGGTTCCAACCTCTGATCTACTCTATCAACACCACCCATGTGCTTATTGTAGTCTAAAATGCACACAGGTTTGCGCACTTCAGCAATCTGACCCCAAACAGCCACAGGTGAAGTTCTCTCATCATGGATGGTAGTCAGCATGTACACATCCCTCCTGTCCACAAATTTCACAGCTAGTAGTTCATCACTACGCAAGGAACTGCACTGTCCCCTCTGAAGTTTTTTGCAAACAAGCTCTTTTGGATAACCTTTACGGTTAGAGCGGATTGTGCCACCAGCAAAAGTGTCCACTTTGAACAATTCCTTAAACAATTGCACAGCAGTGTAGAAGTTATCAAGGTACAAATGGTGGCCTCTGTTAAACAGACCTCTAGCAAGATCCCACACAATTTTCTCTGAAACTCCAAAAGTGGACGGACAACCAGGGGGGTCAATAGTGGAATCCCTACCAGTGTACACACGGAAATTAAAAACATATCCTGTCCTACTCTGACAACATATACAGCTTAATTCCATAGCGTGCCCTCTTGCTAGGAATGTACTGCCTAAAAACCAAATGGCCCTTGAACAGGACCAAAGACTCATCAATAGATATTTCTTTCCCTGGAGTATAGATCTCTGAAAATCGATCTACAAAGTGATCAAGAACAGGCCGAATCTTAAAAAGACGGTCACATTCAGGGTGATCTTGTGGCAACGCCAAAGCATTATCAACAAAATGCAGCATCCGAAGCAAAAGTAAATACCGATCACGAGTCATAACTGCAGGAAATATGGCCGTTGCCATCAAGGGACTGGTAGACCAATATGAACCCATGGACGGCTTCCTTATCAAACCCAAAAACGTCTTCATCTCTTCCAGATTTGTGGGACTCCACCGGGTAGCTCTAGAGTGGGGCCTAAGTCTGGCACTGTTGTCCCTCAAAAACTGTTCAGCATACAAATTAGTCTGCTCAACAATCTCACCCAAAAATACATCATCCATAAACAACTGAAAATACTGTAGAGGCAAATAATGTTCACAATCCACTCTACACCCTGCATAACCACTAAAGGCAGGCAACACCGGCTGCACCATGTTTGGATCAGCCCAGAGTCCAGCACTTCCAGTAGGAAGCCTAGCAGCCCCAGGCTGCAAACCAGATGCCTCTTGCAACATCGGCACAGTAGTATCCTCCTCTAAAACAGGCACTTCATCCGCACTGAGAGTAGATTCATCCACACCGAGAGTAGCTTCATCTGCACTGAGAGTACCTTCATCATCCGATGATTCCATGTGGAGAGAACTCACTGCCTGAATCTTCCCCTTCCTCCTCTCCCTCAGACGCACTGTCAGTCTCATAATCCTGCTCAGAGGAAGATTCAAGAAGCAAACCAACCACCTGCTAAGCAGTCATTCTACGGCTAGCCATAATGCTTACTAATAAAGGTTACTTGTCAAACAAGTCAACAACAAACAACCCTTTGTAAAAAAAGAAATAAACAAAATGTAGCTTTATCACAAAGACCTATACACTCCAACACTATACCACTCACGTGACAGAAGCAGCTAGACTCACCACCACCTACTCTGCACAGACACAGTGAAGATCAACAATATCCCACTAAAAAAGAAGAAAAAAATTACACATAAGACAATGCAAAACACATCGCAAAGAATTTCATGCTCTGAACACTTAACAAATATGCTGCCATTATGACACCACTTACAAAAAAATTCATTCATGCATGACAATAATACTCATTTGGAGTAAACACAACAAAAATATTTTTCTTACCAAATAAATGCAATTACGCAAAACTGCAGAACAACCACTGCCGAAACCGCAAACAGGAATCAAAAGCTTTACACTAGAATAAAAAGGAGAAAAAAAACATTACAATCACATATGCAAATAATGCACCAGTCCACACACAATCCACCAGCCAAGCTAAGGGGTAGGTGGGCCGAAGAGTATAAATAAAATATTCACCCCGTAAAAGGGAGCAACCCTTGCCCTTTTGGCCACTCTCCAACACAAAAATTTAAAAAAACTGGTGTCTAGTGGCTTCTGCCCTCCTTGGGGGCAGATGGGCCTAAAAACATACTGCTATTCTGCCACCCAAAGAGGGCAGAAATGGCCACAATCATCCTCCCATAAAGGGCGCGACCCTTGCCCAAGGGGCCGCTCCCCAACATAAAAAAAAACCCTGGTGGCCTAGTGGACCTACAAAAAAACAAATCAGCCGATCTGCCCCTCAGGATGGCAGTAACGGCCAAATTAATGCTCCCCAAAGGGTAGCAACCCTTGCCCAAGGGGCCACTACCCAAAAACAAATCCCTGGTGGTCTAGTGGGCCAAATATAAAAAAAATGGCGACATCTGCCCCCCCCCCCCCATGGGGGCAGACAGCCACAAACAATGCCCCCAAGGGGGAGCAACCCTTGCCCAAGGGGCCACTCCACACAAAAAATCCCTGGTGGCCTAGTGGCCATACAAAAAAATCAGCCGATCTGCCCACCCAGGGGGCAGAAACGGCCAAATTAATGCTCCCCATGGGGAGCGACCCTTGCCCAAGGGGCCACTCCCCTCAAACAAATCCCTGGTGGTCTAGTGGGCCCAATTTTTAAAAAACATGGCGATCTGCCCTCCTGGGGGGCAGACACAGCCACAAATATTACCCCCAAAGGAGAGTGACCCTTGCCCAAGGGGTCACTCTCCACAAATAAATACCTGGGGATCTAGTGGGCACTATTTGGCCGATCTGCCCCCCCCCCCATGGGGGCAGACAGCCACAAACAATGCCCCCAAAGGGGGAGTGACCCTTGCCCAAGGGGCCACTCCCCACCGTTTTTCCCTGGTGGTCTAGTGGGCTGCAATATGAAAACTGCCCTCCCCGGGGGGCAAAGCACCAAAACATATGGCCTCCAAAGGGGAGCGACCCTTGCCCAAGGGGCGCTCCCCAAACAGTATTTTCAATTTAGATTTAAAAAAAAAAAATCCCTGGTGTCTAGTGGGCATTCCTGCTGCACGATCGCATGATCGTGCAGCAGGAATGTACAAAGAGGCATCTGGGGAAAGGAAAACCCTTTCCTTTCCCTCGATGCCTTTTTTTTTTTTTTTTTTTAAACCCCCCTCCCCGGAGCCAAAACTCACCTTAATTCTCTGACGCGCTGGAAGCAAATGGCTTCTAGCGCGTCAGGGAAGAAAGGGAAACCCCCAATGACGTCAGCGCGCCTCGCGCGCTGACGTCATTGATGGGGGGGGTGGGGTGGGGAGAGGCAGGGGAAGGGCTTCCCCTGCCTTTCCCCCCCAAAAAACAACGATCGGATTCCCACGGGGGGAGCGGAGCGCCAGCGCTTCCCCGTGGGTGGGTCCCATGACTAGCTGGGCTCGTCATGAGCACACGACCACTGTGTGCCATGACGAGTCCAGCTCGTCATAAGCATGGAAGGGGTTAAACGACGTGTACAACTTTGTTTATAAAGCGATAGGCATGCTTTCAAGAGCAGCGATAGGCACGCTTATCCTCATTCCCACAAAGCCTATTGCGCTTTCATTTAATCGCATTTTCTGATTATCAGTCACGCTTTCATGAACAGCGATATGCACGCTTTCATTCTCACTTTTACAAAGCCTATTGCGTTTCTATTCATCAGTGATAGGCACGCTTTCATAATTAAAGCCTATTACGCTTCCATTCATCAGCGATAGGCACGCTTCTACAATTATCTACAGATTTATTTCCCACTCTACAAAGCCTATTGCACTTCCATTCTTCTGCGATAGGCACGCTTTTACCATTATCTACAGTTTATCATTGCTTATTGTCACAATTATTTACAAAATTACTATTTTCTATCACACTCGTACTGCTTTTAACTTTATATACAGAAGACCATTGTTATACCTACTTTTCAGCGATAAGCACGCTTTGACTATTATTTTAAGAGCTTATTGCACATATTTTCATAGTGATAAGCACTTTCTTAAGATTGTATATACCTTGTGACATAAGCTTATTATAAGTCGTATTCTTTTACTCTGAAACTATGGCTTCTTCTCAACAGTTTCAAACACCAGTTCCTTTTTTACAAAACCCTGGCAAACCGGCACTTAAATGGCGGCAGTGGCTCAAAGGATTTGAAAACTACCTTGTCGCAATTGACGCTGTAAAGTATGCTCCTGCACGCAAAGTAGCTATTTTATACGGTTGTCTAGGTGTAGCAGCACAACAAGTATTTGAGAACCTCCCTGTGATTCCAGCTCCTGCTGATTCAGGTGACAGTTGGGACACTTACCAAGAAGCTCTTGCACGTTTAAACAAACAGTACTCTGATGAGCCCAGCATTGTTTTGGAACGTCACAATCTCTTTAAACGCAAACAAAATTTAGAGGAAAGTGTTGAGGATTACATTGCTGTACTCAGAATTTTGGCTTCCACCTGTGAATTCGGTGAGAGTACAGACGTGTATGAGGGACCAATTTATTTTTTCTTGATTCTCAAAAAAAATCCAAGAGCGTCTACGGAGTTGTAAAAATCCCTCTCTATCTGAAACAGTTGATATCACCAAGGGCATAGAACGTGCAACCATCTCTTCAAAAATCTTACAAGAAAGCAATAGTCAACAAAGTGTTCACATGATTTGACGAATGCTCTTCTTCCACTTGTTCCGTCAATCTCGTCAACAAATCTTCTAAGCAGTTGTCAAGGAAACCTACGATCTGTTACAGATGTGGCTCCTGGAGCCACATAGGCAATTTTCCCAATTGCCCCGCATCGGGCAAAAGATGCTCTTCCTGAAAAAAAATTGGACACTTTCAAGCCGTATGTAGAGGGGGTAAGAGATTCTCTAGGATCAACAGCATTGAAGTCAATGAAAATTTAGACACGTGTTCTGAAAAACTCAACAATGTACTATTATTCATATGAGTGTGACTCTGTTGATCTCTCAAAAGTCAAAGGACCATGGTGTGAACTCCTAATTGGTGAAATTACTTTACAGGTCAAAGCTGATTCAGGTTCGCCCATCACAATATTGTCGGACTCCACGTTTCGTACAAACTGGGGCAGTCGTATTTCTCTAATTAAATCAGATGTAAATCCCAAAGCTTATGGTGAAAAGGAAATAGACATGTTGGGCTACTTTCATTCGAGGGTGGAATGTCTTGGTATACCCACTTTTACCAAAGTGTATGTAGCTCTCAAAGGTCGAAACATTCTTGGTTGGCTTGATCTAGCCAAAATGGGTTTGTACCTTAAACCTGGTTCTGATCAACCCGTCTGTCTAGGAGACATTCCACCCGATTATTATAGTTACCATGAATGTGAGAATGTCAATGTTTCAAATCTGTCTATTTCTGATTCTAATGTTGATGCTATTCTTAAACAATTTCCTTTTGTGTTTGAGAACAAGGTTGGTAATGTTTTAGGCTTTGAGCATGAAATCCGCCTCAAATCTAATGCTCAACCTGTCATCCATAAGGTTCGTCCACTTACTTTGAGTGCAAGAGATGAATTGAAAGAAGTACTGAAAAACTTATGTGATGAAAAGATAATTACACCCTGCAATTCCTCTGAATGGGTTTCTCCAATAGTTCTAGTTCGCAAAAGTTCAGGTGAGGTCAGGTTATGCGCCGACTTGCGCTCCCTTAATAACAATATCATCGTGGATTGCCATCCATTACCCAAGATCCACGATTTATTAGCTAACTTGAGTGGCGCCAGGTACTTCTCCCTACTTGACCTAAAATCGGCGTATCACCAAATTCCGCTTTCAATGAAATCTCAAGTGTTGACCACATTCATCACACCATTTCGTGCCTATAAATATTTTCGGTTACCCTTTTGCCTGGCTTCCGCAGCCAGTGTATTAAAAAAATTAATGGACACCATTTTATCTGACATTCCTGGGGTACAGGCCTAGCAGGACGATATCCTAGTGTATGCTGGTAATGCCAAGGAACATGACAAAACCCTGGTCAGAGTTTTGCAAGCTCTCGAGAAAGCCGGAATGACCGTTCGGCAAAATAAGTGTAAATTTGCCGTTCAAGAACTAGAATATTTAGGTCATACCCACTCACCGGATGGCATTAAACCTAAGTTTTCTCTTATAAAGGCCATCAGAGATGCCACACCTCCCAATGACAGAGATGCTTTGCGCTCATTCCTTGGACTAGCAGAGTACTATGCTAGATTCGTGCAAGGTTATGCACAAATTGTGGAACCTCTGAGAGCCCTTCTAAGGAAAGGGGTAAAATTGACATGGTCTGAGGAATTACAGAAAGTTTTTGAACAAATTAAGAAACTCATTGAGAACTCTCCTGCTTTACGTCCATTTTCGGATGGTCATTAATGTTTTCTCACTGTCTATGCCAGCCTTACCGGCTTGGGAGCTGTGTTGGGACAATGGGTTGCGGGCAAAGAACATACCGTTGCTTTTGCCTCAAGGGCACTTCAATTAGCTGAGACCAGGTACAGTACCATTGACTGGGAAGCTCTGGCTTGTGTTTGGGCCATTCAGAAATTCAAGTCTTACATTTGGGGTCGTGAGTTTGAGATCTACACCAATCATAAGCCACTTATGCATATGCTTTCCAATAGCACCTCTAACAAAGCATCCGCCAGACTTGTTCGCCTACTTTCTAAATTGCAAGAGTTCCACTTTGTTATCAAACATATTCCTGGCGGAAAAAACTTCAGGGCTGACTGTCTATCAAGGATGTCTTTAAATGAGGTTCCTGAAGAAACTGATGATGTTGAGTGTGTGGTTGCAGCTATTGACGCCGTCTCGGTTTGTCCACTCATTTCTGAAAGTGAATGGAACACTGCTTATGATAATGACACTACACTCTCCAAAGTTAAAGAATTTATTTCCAACAAATAGCCTGAACGCAGGATTTTATCTCCTGAGTTGAGGTCCTTTGCAAATATAGCTGATGAGTTATCTGTGGTTCATAACATGGTTATGCGTCACGACTTGTTCGTTCCACCAGAGGTTTTACACAGTACCATTATTCAAATGGCTCATCAAGGTCACTTAGGTGTTACTAAAACGTGTCAAAGAATTAACCAATTTTATTGGTGGCCCTCCGTGGACGCACAGGTCAAGAAGATGGTTGATTCTTGCACTGAGTGTCTTCTTTCGGACAAACATTGGAAGACTCTTGCTACCCCCCTACATCCTGTTCCCCTTCCCGAGAATCCCTGGGATAAAGTAGGCTTAGATTTTTCAGACCCGTATGAGATTTTACCCAGTGAGAACAAGTATTTAATCTTACTAATTGATTATCACACCAAATGGCTGTACTATTGTTTTTGCAAGGGGCCCACAACTGAAAACGCAATCAAGTTTTTACAGGATGTATTTGATGTTGAAGGTTTTCCCAGGGTTATTGTAACCGACAATGGCACACATTTTGTCTCTTAGAAAATGTGTTCTTTTCTCAAAATGCGTGACATCTCTCATTTTAAAGTTTCTCTATATTCACCCTCTTCTAATGGTCTGGTTGAGAGGGGAAACCGGATCATTAAGGAGGGTATACAAATCGCAATTTCGTCCAGGCAAGACCCATTTGCTTTTGTACATGATAAAGTGTGGGCATACAACACCACTCCACATTCAACAACAGGTGTTGCACCATTCACTCTTCTTAGAAAGAGAAAAGTACACACTCTCTTGAATCCCAGCTGGTTGTACGAGACAGGTATACAAAATTATGATTCCACACATGATGGTTCTATTCCTTTTAAAGAGTTTGTTAAGGCTAAACAAGTGTCCATGAAAACACGTTTTGATGCTGGTAAACATTCCACTGACCAACCTTTAAAAAAGGGAGACTGGGTTCGCATTAAAAACCCTAGAATGGTTCCTAAAGGTTGTTCCAGGTTCTCTTCACCTGTTTTGGTTCTACAAGTGAGTAAAGGGTCAGCTCTTTTAGAAAATAAGGGTTGGTGGAACAAGAGAGCTCTTGTCAAGGTATCCTCTTCTCAGGCAGTTGTTATTGGTAAACATACTGATTCTGAGACTGAACATTGTGACTGGTTTGATTTGCATTAGGTCAAAGAGTCCACTCCCAATACTGCTTCAGAGGCGGATATCGTTCAACCTGCCCAACTTCTAGTTCCTGATTTAAATGATTCATGTGGAGCTTCTTGCAAAAGAGTTTCACGTCCTAAGCAAATTCCTTGCAAATTGAAGGATTACATTTTGCAGTGACTTTCTTACCTTGTTGTATCTTACTTTCACATGCTTTAGTTGTTATGCTTTATTTCAATTTTATTTTCCTTCACACATGTATTCCTCCTGCATTTTTCTTTCTGTTTAAAAGGAGGGAGGTGTTGTAATGGTTGTATTGTACTTTATTGCTCTGTGGGTCGCGTGGTGCCGAACGCGACTCACAGCCTTGTTGTTATGCCTTATCTGCATTCTCGAGCGTTGCTGCTCGGCTGTTGAGGGTTCCCTGGTAATGCCATTCCTGGCGTTGGATTCCCAGCAGCTGGACAGCTCCGGTCGTGAGTGCAGGAGTTGCTTGAATAAACCCACAGAAAATTACTCCTGTCTCCTGTACTTCATTTAACACACCCACAGCAGAAAAACTCTCAAAATCAAATGTGGAGACATCAAAATTTTCCCTTGGAATTCATCTTTTTTGTGTACGTGGGTAGCCACATTATTTGTGCCGGTGTTCAGCTGGCATCCAGGAAATCTAGCAACCCCACAAATTTTCTAAAACTAGACACCCGGAGGAGTCCAGGGTGGTGTGGCTTATGTGGATTCCAACATATTTTCTTACCCATAATGCCCTGTAAACAAACCACTTGGGCTAGAATAACATCATTTTCCAAATTCTTCTGAGAGGGAAAGATCCAGAATCTGCAGGGATTGACAAAACCCCTACCATCAAGCATTCCCACACTTCCCCCGATGAACAGTGCCCCACTTGTGGTGTGGCTGCTGCCCACGACAAAATGTGCCCCAAAAGACATCATCTTTATTGGGCAGATTAGGGACAAATTCCACCAGTTCGCCCACACAACAAGGGCAAACAGACTCCAGGGGACCTTTCAAATCTAAACTAAAAAGAAGACAAGGTTTTGGTATTGTAGACATTTTGACTTTGAGGACCAAAGACAATGGCTTCCAGTGTTTTTGAAATGTGGCCTAATAACACGTTATTTGGAAGAAGTGCACTAATAAACGTAAAATGAGACATTTATTAGTACAATGCAAATGTCAATTCCAGTGCTGTTGCGACAGTACAGCTTAACTGACTTCGGAAAACAAAGGTTAATTTCCCAGAGATTTCCATTCTAGAATGACATTATACAAGAAAACCTCTGAGGCCGTACTGACAAGAACTAGATTTTCTGATTATACCTTACTGTACGGATAAAACCCTTTGCTTTTTGTTTATGCTTAAATAACTTTGCTCATAACCAATGTAAGTGTGAAAACAGGTTGACAAAAACCATACAAGCAGATGCGGAGAGTTCTGTTTATTACCATTGTCCTGGCAGAGGAAAGACTTTCTGACCCACACGAGAATTTTCGTTTTGTGAGTCAAGGCCCACCCCTCACTTATGATGGTAATAAGTAGCATGTTACAAACCACAGGCACACACCCTCTCCACCCCCATCCCTCCCCCCTGTTTGCAGTAGTAATTTTACCTAGCCAGAGATCTATTGTTGCCAGTAGATATTTTTTCTTCCCTTCTCAGCCCGACAATTACATTTATAACATTTTAAAATATTCATAATGTGCTTTAGCCCATAACATCCAAGTGCTAGTGGTAATACCCACCATAGCTGCAGATCATTTAGAAAAGTATTCTTTTGATTTTCTTTCTCCAAGGCGGTAATTTAATATTATTACGTTTTGTCAGGCAAGGAATTTCAAAGTTCGCTCGTAGGGGATTTCCATTTATAGTCATAAGCACTGAATAGTCCCTCCCACGTGCGGGGATCCCGGAGCACTTCAGTATATCTTCTTAAGTGTAGACTTTTACCTTTCTTGAGTAAGGCCTGCATAGACACTTAAGAAAGAGACAGACTATGCAGCCTATATACCTAGGCTATAATGGCCACATTCTTCTTCATGAAGACAAAAAAGGGCCAAGATAAAGTTAATAAAGACAACTTGAGATGATTTGCAAGCAGCATAAATCCCCCTCACAAACCCTTTTTAGGTCTCGCGCCTAGCGTTGCACTGCGCAGCGCGAGACATTTTGTAGGGGAAAAACGGGGATTTAGCACTGACCTAGGAATCGCACATGCTCGTGCGTGTGCGATTCCTTTTGTGCTACCCCATTGGCCTTTTCGTGCGTCTTATTGTAAAAGACTGCACGCAATTGGCCAAAGGCGGGCGCATTGCTCCGCCCATGGCCTATTGGTGTCTATTACGCGCTGGTGCGCGTAATAGACACCAATAGGCCATGTGGTTTCAATTATCGTGCCCAGACACGGGCGCGATAATGGAAACCAGATGGCTCGCTGTGGCGCGCGCGCACCACTCGCGGGCGTGCTTTTGCGATCGCTTTCACTGCCGCTCGTTTTCATCTGTGGTAGGCGGAAGTAAATCAGCAAAATTTGCTGAATCATAGTCGATCCACTCATGTTTATTTATTTTATTTAGGCACCGGGACATTACATTCATGTTTTTTTTTTGGGTTTAAGCACGGGGCCATTAAGCAATTTGCTCAGAATCACAGGTTATTCAGCGCCGCCGGGACTCAAACCTGGCTCCCCAGTAAGCGGTCTCTCGATTGTATACCCCATGTGCCCATTCTGAGTGCAAATTTAGAACTCATGTGACACTGTAGATGAAAGAAACGGCACAGGTTTGTGCACACAATCTCCTGATCCATATGTGCATAAGATGAGGGAGGGATGCAGGCAGAAACGGTGCTATCAGATTCAATCTGGATGTATAATACCAAAGTGCAGCACGGATAGTAGACGGGTGCTCTTTGTCTGAGATATGCGCTCCCCTGCGCCGCGTCGAGTATCCGGGCACAACGTAGACATGCCACTGGTAATCGTCCAGACTGCTGTGCTCTAGTAACAGAACCGATGTGTTGTACATCAGAGTGCTTCTATTAAGAACACTAGTGTGCAGAGAGTTGAGATAGTTATCAATGGCATGTCTCGTGTGCGCCTGGCAGTGAGGGCCGGGTCTGCACCCTGCACTGCCCAGCGCTCTAAGAAAGCATAGCACGTCTCACTGTGAGCATAAAGCCTCTATGCCGCATGCTGCTGCTCATTGTGCAGCACAGAGTGAAGTACAGTCACAGAGTGGATATCATCACGGAATGCACACTACCAGCACTTTATACAAACACGAGATGTGTTTTTGAACCCCGAAGGATTCATCTAGTTTATTTTAGCCCGTCGCTGTGCCCTTCCAGACAAACGCAGAATTTCCCTGTTTGCAGAGAGGCCCCAACACGTGCGTCGCTTTCGTATCCAGCTCCTTTTGAATAACAGCATCCACTACTTGCTCAGCGAATTCTGGATTTACAAACACGGTAACTTTAACAGCTGTCTTGTAGCATACATAACGTGTAAATAGAAATGTGTGATTTGCAACATGCCAACGAATTGTAGGTTCTTATCAGCATCGCCAGAGCCTGGCATCAGCGTTTACAGGATTGTGTTTCCCTCCACGTGTGCTGGCTCAAGATAAACCATGCCCACCACAGCGTGAAATATTTTGAATGGTGTACACTTCTTTAAATAAGTCAGCCACATACCTCCATTTAGTCTCCTTCTCTTGTGTGTAAAATGTCTTTCCCCTTAATTTAAACTTACGGTCTGTGACCACTTGTCTGTGCCTAAGAGATTTTTGCGCTCCTTGCTTGTAATAAAACAGTCACGATATTTCAGAGCTTTAATTCTAAAGTAAACGGTTGTAACCCTGAAATATTATTTGCTTCTCGTAATTTGTTCCTTGGATCTAATAATTTAACTAATCGAGTGCAAATGTTACATATGGAAAAGGACACACTAAAGATAGATAAAGCAGAACAAACCATATAACCCCTGACCTCCATCTTACGGTTTTCCATTTTCACATGTTCATGGCTGCATAACTCAAGACTCTTTCAGTGTTGTTAGTGATGAGTCATAATAAATCTGTGCAATTATTTCAAATAAACCAGTGCTTGCATTTGTCTTCAGCTCCTAATCAGCTACTGCCAGGTAGGTGTTAGTTCAGACATTCGAGGGAGAAACTAACAAAGTCCCTTTTAGAGTAGCCATGTAAGTTACCTGTCATCGATCTTGGAGCTGACAAGTGTCAGGAAACCGGGCAAATGTGGATATATATTATGCGGAGAAATCAAGCAACACAAATAGTTGTTCAGTTTTACACCGTACACATATTACGCGTGTGACCATGTTTTGCTAGCAATGCTGCACTTGTTTGTTTAGCATTTTACATAACCCAAATTTGGAATCAACTGGTTTTCTGATCCAGGCTGGTGACGTCGGGTGACAGTGTCACCAGTGCGTACGTACATTTCAATTTGCACCAGTGCTGCATGTCACATATTATAATTCTAAAAGCACTTCATCTTTATGTCCCTCTCCCTTCACATGCTGAAGTTCGTTAGGTGTGGAGTCAAGGGAATCTGTTTAAGATTTCCTGACAGGAGGTATGAACAAATTTTGAACCTTACACCAACACTCCTTACATCAGCATTACCACAAACATTTCTGTTTTATTGTCTGGAATGCTTTAAAAGCAGTATGCTGGAACTGTCCGTATTCCTGCAATGGATCACATGGTGCACAGTGGAACATTAAAAGGCACAGGCAATTAGATCTGACATCCGTGGTCTGGTATTTCCCCAAATATTTTGCCTTCATGCTGCCTGTTTTGGTGAATTTGTTCTTTGTTGGCTTTAGGACTGTGCACACTTTACCATTGCTAACCACTACTAAAGTGCTTGTGCTCTCTCCTTCAAACATGGTAACATTGCCTTACACCTAATTAGGAGATTTGATTTACTTGTAAGTCCCTAGAAAAGTGGTACTACCTTTACTCATGGTTTGCAGTACTCATTGTGCCACCCACTAAAGTAGATATCACTCAGGCCTGCTACTGCAGCCTTTAGAGCAGTTTTAACTGTCATTTCAACCTGGCAAAATAAACCCTTTGCCAGCCTTAAACCTGTCCTTTTTAATGCATATTAGTCACCCTAAGGTAGGAGCTATAGGCACATAGGGCATGGTGCATAGTATTTAACAAGCATTTGCAATGCAATAGGTTTCACATTTGCGAGAGTTTGAGCTATTGGCACTGTAAATGACAATCACACACACTAGCCCTAGTTGTTATCTAGGGATGGGAACTAGAGGCACCGGGCCTAGGGACTAGCCAGCCTCCAATCTGACATGTAGACACAAATGGGGCTGTCCCTAGTTGGGATTCCTATAGGATTTCTAGAGATGCGTGTCCAGTGGGGGCATCTCACAAAAAGTGAAGGACTGGCCTCACACACCACCTGGTGTCATGCTTCATCATAGGCCGTCCTCGCCCTCTAAAAACTCCGTTTGATAGAGGGCGGGCATACACCTGGAGACAGGGATGCACTTCTAAACTAAGTGGTGGCCCGTGAATTTGTGAAAGGTGATCTAAAAACCATTATAGTTGTCAATAACTAATTTAATTAAAGGGACAACTGCGTGGTATTAAAAGGAAGTGGGCGGTGATTTGGGAACTAATTATCCCATCACCGTGCTAAATATGGTCAACATGTTTCTGCTTAGGGTCCCCAGAGGGTACATAGCATTCGTCAGGACATATGTAAATGACAATGCCTTTTATTTGTGTTTTCAAACCTGCAAGTGGTGTGTAAACACACACTTTGTACTTATAGTGGTTGCTTATGAGATGCACGCTTTTCTGCCAGCCTTGATTCTCGTAAGCAAGGACTGTAAGTACAAAGTGTGTGTTTACACACCGCTTGCAGCTTTTCAAAACATATAAATAAAAGCACTATCATTTACAATGCCAATAGCTCAAACTCTCGCAAATGCGAGACCTATTGCATTGCAAATGCTTGTTTATGATAGAGATGAAGAAGAACAGGACCGAGTAGCCTCATAGGCTGTCATTATCTGGCTAAAAAAGAAACTGCGCCTTTAAGAACCCAGAGACCACCAGTATCCCATCATGCTCAGCAGATGACAGTTGCTTCAGTTCTTTTTTCCGGCTCCTGCTGACAGGATCCTGGAGCACTGAGCTCAGTATTTTTAGTTTTTTTATCTTAAAAGAAAAACTTTGTTTTCTTTTGGTTTCAACTTCATTCGACGTTTTTCATCTCTCCCTTGCAGTTCCTGACTTTTTCTGACAAAAATTGTGGGGTTTTTGTCAAATAAAATGCTCCCTTTTTTTGTCCAAAGGACCTGCCTGGGGGAGCAAGACTCTGCCTTCTAGGCAGCATCTCTCTGAAGAATTTCTGCACATACTTTGAAGAAAAGAATATCGTCTGAAGGTAAGACTTCAGAGCGAGGAGAGGGTCAGTCCTCTACCAGGGCTCTGCCATTTACCTTTGAAGACCGAGGAGAGGGTCAGTCCTCTACCAGGGCTCTACCATTTACTTCTAAAGGATGTGGAAGGTCCAAACTGAGGCTTTCAGCCCAAAAACATATTTTCTGGTCATCGACATCATGACCCTCGACGTCATGGGCTTCGAACGTCATGGGCTTCGAACGTCATGGGCTTTGAACATCATGACCATCGACGTCAAGGTCAGAGTTGACGTTGAGGAATGGGTCAGCGTCGAGGCGAAACAGGAGGTCCACGATGAGGCGTATACCGACTTTGAGATATATCAACGTTGAGGCGTTGTTACAGGAGGTCAGCGTCGTGGAGCATGTCTCCATCTAAAGTGCCGACGAGCGCTGATGTCAGTCATTAAAAGCTCTGTTCCTCCCCCTCCTCTACCGTCGGTTCTCAGAGCCATTCTGGTGCTAATACTGCCTGGAACTGCTTTTTTCCTCCAAAAAAGAAATAAATAAAATAAAATATTAATAATAAATAAATAAAATATGCACCATTGTGTGCGCCATCACATCTTACAGGCATTTTCACCTCCGAAGTCATGTGTCTTGATCAAGCCAGATCACGCACATAATCTAGGCGTCAATCACAATACACTTCCTCCATTTCTACAGGGAGAGTTATGCCAACTCTGTTGGACTCTCCACCATCTCGCTTTTCTTAGGTTGCCGGCATTACAGGTGTCAGTTTCGTTGTCTTTGGCTTCAGTAATAGTTTGAGGCTCTTCTCCTTCCAGACGGTTCTGGAAAGAGATGCAGCACCACTTAACATATCATGTTCAGCGTCATGACCGTTACGTTCTTTAGTACCGGTGCTCTTAAGCTAGCATAGGAATTGTGTTACATCTTGCCTCTGCTATATCGGTTTCTCCCGAGTGGGATTCTCTTTTCCTCTGCTCTGAATCTTCGGTCTCACAGATCGTATTGACCATCAACCACGGCCGCAACCACCAGGAAAGATATCCGTACAAGAGGCTGTTATGAGACAGCGCTCTTGGAATCTATTGAGAAGTTGGCAAATGCTCTTCCCAGGGTACAATGGGAAGTCTTCCTACAAATAGTCAATACAGGCTTCATAGTGCTTAATAAGGTCATCCATGCAGCAACTGATTCCTCCTTTTGCACAGCACAGGCATAGTTTCCAAAAACATTCTAGGCTCCGTCTTAGGGCTCCTACTCCAGAGTCACAGCAGACAATACTCGAATTTTCAGATTCAGAATCTTCCCCTGTTCGGTAACTAGATGCCGCACATAGAATATATAAATGGAGAATCGTACGGCGCTCGGCCTAGAAAGGCTCAAGGAACAAAAACTTTCCCTCAAGCTTACCATAGCCAGTTTTATCCTCCGAGGGTTAATTTATCCATTTAGTGTCAAGCAAGGGACAACAGACAATAGGCACTAAACCATTAACTTTTTGTTCCCACTCTTCTGTTACTATCTCCAGTAGAGGGCACCATCTCACAAATCTTCAACCAGAAGCCAGCTGCAAAGCATGTAATTGAGGTCGCTCCTAAAATTCGGCAAGATCATTATCAGTATTGCGTACTTCCATTTGGCCTGAAGACATCAATCAGGACATTCTCCAAGTGCATGGCAGTAGCTGCTGCCCTTTGGAGACACAAAATATTTGTCTACCCATAATTAGACGATTGGCTGATCAAAGCGTCCATCCCTCAAGAAGCTCAGCTTCATTTTCACTGGACTTGCAGTCTCCTCCAAAGGTCGGGCCTTCTGGTCAACCACAAGTCAACACCTCTCTGGGTCCAGACTATACACTATCGGGGTGCCTCCATCGGCACTATACAGGCAAGAGTGTGTCCTTTGGAGGAGAGACGTTATAGATCCTTAGGAAGTGTCAGGTTTTCAAGAAAGCCTCTCATCCTATGGTGAGAACAGTGTCCTTGCCCCTCGGCTCAATAGCTTCCAACATCTTTCTCGCTCTGAATGCCTGTCTCCACAGTCGCCCTCTGCAGGAATGTCTAGTGGACCAGTGGGTCCAACTGGCAAGCAATTGAGAAGACGGGATAAATCTGTCCCCTCATTCTAAGCTTTCCCTCAAGGGTGGTGCTCTCCAACCAACCTACTTCGAAGTACGCCATTTCATCAGAGGATCCCTCCTCAAACGATGGTCACGGATATCTCACTACTGGATTGGGGAGCCCACATATATCACCTCCAAATCCAAGGCAACAGGGCACAGAGGGAATCTGCATACATCCTCGAGCTGCGCGCAGTCCATCTAGCACTGAAGGCATTTAATCCGTCCTTCAGATCCCACTCCCTGCTGTTTCAGACGGGCAATACAACAACCATGTAGTACCTCAACAAGCAGGGAGGGACGAGGTCCAGGCTCTTGTCACATAAGGCCCAGACAATCTGAAAATGGCTTCTAGCCAGGGACCTCACAATCACAGCCGCTCACCTTCCAGGTGTACAAAATGCTCAGGCAGGCTCTCAGCAGACTCTTGCAAGAGAACCACGAGTGGGTCTTAAACGACGACGTTGTCCAAATCACCTTCCTAAGGTGGGGAACTTCAGCCATTGACTTCTTCGTCACTACGCACAACAGAAAATACAGAAGCTTCTCCTCGAGGTACTTCCAACCTAGCACACTAAGAAATGCCCTATGAGTCTACTGGTCCGGCAAATTTCTTTTCGCTTTTCCGCCGATTCACCTGATCCCAACAGTCTTCCTCGAATTGTCCCAATCAAGATGATCCTCATACCTCAGGAGTGGCTACCTCAGTGGTGGTTCATGGGCTTCCTTCTCCGGTCCGTCCACAGACCAGACCTGCTAGCGAAGTTCAGTGGCCAGATGGGACATCCCGATCTCTCCTCTTATATTTGACAGCATAGCTTCTGAGCTAGTGCAGTGCGGACAATTAGTTCGGCCGCAAGTCTGCATGGGCATTCTTGAAGTGGCTAAGTGGCCTTCCACAGGTGTCGCTTATGCCTTGAAATGAAAGAGATTTTGCATATGATCATCTAAGAATGTGGACCCTACACCTTGCCAGGAAAATGTCATTCCCCCATACTTACTCCAGTTGGTTCAATCTGGCTTGCAATTCTCTTCTAGAAAGGTTCCCCTAGTAGCCTTTATTTCCTACAGAAAACGTCCTTCAAAACCTTGTTTTCTTCCGAATTCCCGTCAAGGATTTTCTAAAGGGGTTGAAGAAAGTTTTTCTATCCCATTCTGTGCCCTTCCCCTCCAGGGGAACTTACTGTAGTCCTTGTACGCTTTATACAGGACCCCTCTTGGGTCCATACACAAAGCATCTCTCCAACATCTATCTTGGGAAACTGTTTTCCTTGTGGCGATCACATCTGCCTGCACGGTTAATGAGAGCCAAACTCTATGCTCTCATGAACCATACACCGTTTTTTCACTCTAGCAAAGTGGATCTAAGAACTCACCCAATATTCCTCCCTAAGGTTATTTCAGACTTTCATGTCTACCAGAATGTCATTACCTACATTCTTTCAGAATCCCTCTACTCCAGTGGAAAGAACTCTTCATTGCCTGGATGTGAGGAGAAAACATGGGATATCCACAGATCGCACCAATTGTTTTTCAACTATGATCCGGTCTGTACAGGTTTAGCCACCTACAAGCAATCCTATTCCTGTTGGATAATTTTCTTGTATCCTATTGTGCTATCAAAAAGCTAACAAAACACTCTCACCTAACCCTAAAGCACACTCCACTAGGGGTGAGCTGGCTACTGCTGCTTTATGGCGGAACATGCCAATTCCAGAAATGTGTACAGCAACCTCTTGGAAATCAGTTCATACGTTCACAAAGCATTACTGCCTAGACTCTGATGCTAGAGCAGATGCTCAAGTAGAACAGGCTTCCCTCAAATATCTTTGCTTGATCATCCTGGTTCGTCCTCTGTCCCCTCCACCGCTCTCAGTGGGGATGGGCTTGCTATTCTATTCAGTGCTTATGACTATAAATGTAAATCCCCTACGAGAGAAGGAATAGTTTCTTACCTGTAACTTCAGTTCTCTCGTAGCGGTATTTCCATTATAGTCCTAAGCAACCCTCCCTCCTCCCCGGTGGAATGGACAGAGGTATTTATGCAATATACATATGCTCTCACACCAGCTTCAAAAAGAACTGAAGAAACTGCCATCTGCTGAGCATGATGTGATACTGGTGGTCTCTGGGTTCTTAAAGGCGCAGTTTCTTTTTTAGCCAGATAATGACAGCCTATGAGGCTACTCTGTCCTGCTCTCCTTCATCTCTAGCATAAAAAAAGGTTTGTGAGGGGGATTTATGCTGCTTGCAAGTGATTTCAAGTTGTCCTTATTTACATTATCTTGGCCCTTTTTTGTCTTCATGAAGAAGAATGTGGCCATTGTAGCCTAGGTATATAGGCTGCATAATCGGTCTATTTCTTAAGTGTCTATGCAGGCCTTCCTCAAGAAAGGTAAAAATCTACACTTAAGAAGATACATTGAAGTGCTCCGGGGTCCCCTCACGTGGGCGGGAGTATTCAGTGCTTATGACTATAATGGAAATACCCCTACGAGAGAACTGGAGTTACAGGTAAGAAACTATTCCTTTTCTTCCCTGGGTATCGGTCATTGTTCTCTTTGTCCTATGAGGCACAGCTATGTTTTTCCGGCCTGACCTCTAGTCTTCACCTGGTTGGTGTATCTGAAATCTTTGTTTAAGGGTTTGGGGCCTTGCCATGCACTGCAGTCCATGTTAATATTTGAAGTCTTACTCTGGCCTGTACAATAAGCTAGTGTATTTCCCTCAGGAATGCAGTTGTGTATTCAGCAGTGAGCATCCGTTACTTTTCTGGTTGCCTCATTTTAAAGTGTTTGTACTTTCTTCTAGTAACCTGGTTTGACGTTGGACCTTTTTTCTTTCAGCCTTGCTTGCATCTGCCACTCTTTCCACTACGTCAAACGACTTCTAGAGACCTTATTTGTCCATCGATTTTCTCATGGCACCATGCCGCTACGTAACATATTCAAGGTAAGTTTGCAGAATGGCTTTGTATAGCGAGAATTCAGCCTTGGTTGGTAATGTACAGCCTCCAAGTAGAGAGTGCTAAAAAAGAAATGTACTGTTACGGTTCTGACTTTAAAATAATGAATGGCCGATGACTGTTAGGTGGAGGCTTGGGTGGGTTAATAGTGAATGTCACTATTGGTGAATAAATCAGTTTTTTGTTTTTTCTCTTTGTTTTATTTTAGAACTGTACATACTACTGGGGATTCACTGCTTGGATGGCATATTACATAAACCACCCACTGTACACTCCACCACGTGAGTAGGGTCCTTCTTTAATGCCTTGCCTACACTGCAGCATGTGGACTTTTCAAAGGTCTTACAATGCCTTTTCTCACCATGCTCTTTATAGTTTGTGTTTCTCATTGGGAAGTGTCCTATGTGATGGCTGGCGAGCAGTGCATGGCTTGAAAGATCTTCAAAGCATATGAGGCTTTCATAGCTGAGAAAATGGTACAAAGTCTTGTATTGCATGATCTGATGCACAAGCTGAATATCACACAATATGGGGAGTATTTCGCCTCTTGGCTGCAGTCAGTGATAGATTGTGCATAGTGGTAAGGTGGGGCATGTATGTACACTGCTAAGGGGAGTGTACACTGACATCCAAAAGGGGCTGTTTTTGGCCCACTCCCATTAGAAAATGACATTGTTCAGCACTTTGCTGCTTGGAATTGTTGAAGATGAAAGGTTGGTGGAGGTAAATGCATTGTTCGCAGCATGTGTTGCTGTCGATACACATGCTCTGCATACCCTGACGTTAGGAAGTTGTGTCTCTTCGAAGAAGTCTTTTATGTCATGAGGTATAGTGACTCCTCCCTTAGTTGGCAATGCCCATCAACTCTGTTACATTGTTTTTTTCCCTCCATCGGGTTTGGATGTGTACAGACAGGACTCCGTGTTAAGCGACTTGCAGTGATTTCCTTCTGGCCCAGTCTGTCATTTCAATTTCAGGATGAATAGAAGAAACTCGGCAAACTTAAGATCTTTGACTTCACTGGGTTCTCCATATGCTGTTCCACAGATACCGGCCTTTCATCAATGCCTTACTTTGGCCCTTTGTGGTGCTCCGTGCCTCTCACCCCATAGAACCTTGTTGTGGAGAATGCGCATAAAGTAATGGAAAGGGCTTCTTTCTAGTATTGTCCCCATTGCAGCTCGAAATTCCTGTGGACCCACAACCGTGAGCCCGGTTAATCAAACTGATCCCTAAAATGCTCCTTATGACTCAGTGCCTACTGACTGCCCTTGGGATGAGTGTCATTCTCCCATACGATACAGATCTGTACCCAGCTAGGCCATCTACACCCACCCCCAGATGATGCTACAGCATATCTTAAAATGATACAGAGGGCATCCACGTTCCACCAGGTGGACCTGCCTTTTCCTCCAGGGGGACGGTGACTTTCTAATGGAGAAGCTATCTAAGACTCAGCGCAGAGTGCAGTTCCTTTCACGTTCCAGGGTATGCTCAAAATCACCACAGACACCTTCAATGAGCCTATCAAAGCAAGAGCACTAACACCTTGGTAGATAAAAAATATATGCCCTCTCCAAGCTACCTACCCTACATATGTTACAATGTACCCCCTGACTCCCTCGTGGTCCACACTGCACGTAAGCATGCAAACACCAGGATATGGTCTCCCCCAGACAAGGAGTTCAAAAAAATAAATGCTGCCGGGAAAAGGTTAGTGGTGCAGGCAGCTACACACTGGAGAAATGCCAATGTCGATACGACAGGGTGCATTGAAATGAGATGAAGGACCTCCTTAAGCACCTCCATTAGGAGTATAGGCAAAATGGGGAGGAATATGTGATGGAAGGGAAGACCATCTTCAATGCAACCATCTGCTGTGCTCTGGATGCCGCTGACACTGCTGCCTGAGGAGTTAACATTAGCATACTGGTAAGAAGCCACGAATGACTCGTGTCTCTGGTTTTAAGCCGGAAGTGCAACTGCATCTGCTCAACCTGCCCTTCGATGGCGAACATCTTTCTTCGGCCTACAGGTTGGCCAGATGCTGAAAGAATTAAAAAAGGAAACAGCCAAGGCCATGGTTGCCCTCCAAACATCCACCACTGGGGGTCCTTTTGGAGGCTGCAGTACAGGGCAGGTAGGAAGACCAACTCCCCAGATCCTCCTCCCTCCTATCGGAGACAACTGCAAGCCTACCAACAGCAGCTTCCAGGGAGGCTACTCCGGAAGGCCTACAGAGGCAACCATAAAAGGGGCAGTGGTAAAGGAGATTCTTGTGAAGGGGCTTCCACTTCCAAATATGGACTTCCCTCGCCTCCCTCAGATCATACAACACCTGTCGGGGGAAGGCTTCAATCACACCAGACAAGTGGGTATTAGTGGTAGTTCAGCATGGCTACTGCTTGCAACTTTTCACATCCCCACCCAACATTCCACCCTCCAGGCTCGTGGTCAGCAGGAAATATATCCATCTTTTAGAGGAAGCGGTCCAAGCGCTCCTTCAAAAAGGTGCCATCCAGCCAGTACCTATGCACCAACAGGGTAAAGGAGTGTATTCACTTTGCTTCCATATTCAAAAGGACTGCTCACCTAGACTTATTCTGGACCTAGGCCCCTCAACAGAAACATTCTTTCAGAATGTTTCCTCATGGTGATGCTGCAGGATGATATACCTCTACTCCAGCAAGGTGACTGACTACATGGTGGCATTAGACCTCAAGGAAGCCTACTTCCATATCTCTATCCATCCCACCCACCGTTACCTGCATTTTGTGGTAAGTAACTGACATTATCGGTTCAAATAACTTCCTTTTTGTGTCACCACTGCTCCAAGGGTCTTCGCCAAGTGCCTGGCAGTTGTGCTGTTCACTTATGGAGAGGGGACATCCATTTTTTCCCCTATCTCGATGACTGGCTGATCAAGAGTGCAAGCAACCAACAGTGCCCACAGCACACACATGCGACCATCTCACTTCTTCACAGCCTTAGTTTCACCGTAAAGGTGGGTAAGTCAAATCTACAACCCCTCCAAATCCAACCATTTCTAGGGGATGTTGAACTTCGTTACTGTCAAAGCCTACCC
This sequence comes from Calotriton arnoldi, assembly GCA_963921515.1. Taxonomy (NCBI): domain Eukaryota; kingdom Metazoa; phylum Chordata; class Amphibia; order Caudata; family Salamandridae; genus Calotriton; species Calotriton arnoldi. The sequence goes on along the minus strand of CAWUFW010001871.1, from coordinate 2,184,784 downwards.
AAGCCCCCAAAGGTTTGCAACCTTCGACCAGCTTGTACCTATTTATTGGCTACAATGACGTCTCACAGTCAGAACTATAATGTGCCTCTTGGGTTTTATGGCCTTCTGTATTTCTAACGTACCTCAAGGCTGGCTACACATGCTCCCATTGCAACAGTGCTTCTCAGCACAATGGTCACAAGTGTAGGGTCAGATGGAGAACCAATGACTATTGCTCTCTTCAGTGGTAGAACAGCTGCCTTGCCTAGACCCAATTCTGCAAGTCACCATCACCATGGATGCCTCTCAAGCTGGGTGGGGAGCTCATCTCCATCAAGCCACAGTGCAGGGTGCATCCATCCCCCAGCAGCAGAGCCACCACATCAACTACAACTATCTCAAGCTCCTGGCGATGCAACTCACTCTGAAGGCTTTCCTACCCCTCATCCAGCGTAAGGTAATTCTGGTCAGGACAGACATGACCACCATGTACTACTTACAAAAGCAGAGGGCACCCACTCACTCTCACTTTCCCTGCTAGCTAAGGCAATCTGGCAGTGGGCGATTCACCACCACATTCTCCTGATGTCACAGTACGTCCCGAGGGTGGACAACGACTTGTCAGAGCTGCTAAGCAGGACAAATCAACAAGTCCATTAGTGGGAACTCTAGCCGCAAGTCCTGCTCCAACACTTCCGGCGTTGGGGCACTCTGGACGTAGACCTCTTCGCAGCCCCTGAGAAAGCAAAATGCCAAAACTTTACCACCAAGTTCCCACACCCACAGTCCATGGGCAGTGTACTATGGATTACCTGGTCAGGGATCTTTGCTCATGCTTTTCTGTCTCTCGCTCCTTCCATTGGTGGTGCGGCAAACATCTAAGACCTGGTGGTGCGGTAGATGCGGCAAACATCTAAGACCTAGCCCTCAAGTGGGTCAGGTAGCCCTGGTATTCTGCCCTACATGAGATGTCAGTCAGCCCACACGAGAAGCTCCCCAATAGGCTGCACTTTCTCACCAGGAATCAAGGTCAGATCAGGCACCCAGTACCCAAGCAACTAAATATAGCGATCTGCTGCCTGAGATTTTAGAATTTGGTTATCCCTTAGGAGTGCATGTATATCTTACGAGAGTCCTGCAGACTTACTACACACGCATGTTACATGGCAAAGCGGAAAAGATTTATCCACTACTACATTGCAAGGAAGCTAGACTCTCTAAAATCTGCAGTCCAGGATATCATCAGCTACCTGCTCCACCTCCAAAAGTCAGTCCTAGTTTATGCTTCAGTACGATTTCATCTAGCGGCTATAGCTACATACCTGCAAAAAAGGGAACACTCCTACCTCTTCCACATACCTGTAATCAAGGTATACTTGGTATATATGGAAGGTATTAAAAGGGTCATACCTCCCAGTGTTCCCCTGTTGGAAGCTGGCTCAATCTGATATACCATGTAGAGTCCAGGGGTTCCCATTATAAGCGGACAGGGGCTTACTATGCAATCCCAAAGTGCTCTGCTAGGGGATAGTGTGGCCGAGCAGCCTTCGGCTTAACACTGAGGTGTACAAGACATTTGCAAATACACACAATAATCAATAAATGGCACACACACAACTCAAGAAGGAGATCCACACCAACTTATAAAAATATCTAGTATCTTTATATATGTTTAGGCATCAGAGAAAAATCATTCAGGTAAGTACGTTTTTAAATATAAATTCGTTTCACTTCAAAAAGTGGACACTGCAATTTGTGAGTTCTGCAATGTTATCCTATGGAAGGAAGAAAAGGTTCTGCAAACAGGTACAGTACAGCGACTTACGGGACCAATCTCCAAGAGTTAAGGTGAGTGGTGGGCAAGGTCCAAGGCAGCATCAGCAGTACACCACCAGCAGCATAGGGACGGCTGGGTGCAGGGTACAGAACAGCATCAGGAGCCCAATAGGTTTCTTTGGAGATCGGTCACTGCGAAAAGAGGCTGCAGGCTCTGGCTGGAAGGCCAGTCCGGTTGAACCAACAGGGGGGGTTCAAGTCTTTCGATGCTCAGGGACGTAAGGATCACCTCGGGTGCTCTTCTCCACGGCCCGGGGATGACAAATGTAGATGGGACTTTAGGTAACAGGTTTTCTCACCAGGAGCAGTTGCGGTCGAGGTGGCCTGCGTGCAGAGGCTGCAGGCGGCGTTTGGGCGTCCACAAGGGGTAAAACCACAATGGACTCTAGCTCTGGAGGGTTGGGGGACCTTGCTGACACCGTTGGCCAACTCCAACTAGGGCCGGGGGCGACGGGTGCAGTGGTTGCTTCAGGTGTCTGGTTTTGGTGGTCAGGAGGCCTCATAGTCTTGCTTTGGAGATTCTGCAGGATGCAGGAGAACAGGACCGCTGTTCACGGTAGGTCTTGGGTCTTTATCAAAGACAGGTAGTCCTTCCAAGGTTCTGGAGTCAACAGCTGTAGGATGAGTCGACTTTGGCGCAGTTTTCAATGAGGGATGCAGAAAGGCGGCAGGGTTGTTACCAGGTCAGCTGCTTCTTCTCTCCTCTCTGCTTCTGCGGCTCTTCGTTGTCCTCTCTCTTCTTAGATCATCAGGATCGGCTTCTCTGGTGACAGGGGTGCCCCTAAATACTCAATTTAGGGGAGTGTAGGGTAGTAGCTAATGGGCTACTGACCCTTGGGGCCATTACTCCCCTATGTGACCCCTTCCTGTGGGAAGTGGGCATAGCCCTGTCCCAGATTTCCTAAGTATGCCATCACAAAGATGGCTGCTTCTGATAATTCGTGTCCACCTCAAATCAAATCAAATATAGCTTTATTCGATTTTTTTGTCATTAAAAATCATAAAAGCACAGTTCATATAAACAGTCAATTACACAATAAAAATAATCTCATTATATATACATATCCAACAGAGTAAAAATACTTGAGATCTAATACTATTTTACATTGTATTCCTGTACCTAATAGCACTTTTTAGAAAAGCAACAATGGTCATTGTATGCAACTGATTTTCTAGGCACTGCAGCTTCAAATAAGCTGTTCTACATTGTCGCAAATTCATACTCTTCAGGATTGGTAATAAAAACATCTTCCTAGGGAACGCATAAAATTTACAAAATAAAAGGATATGCATAGTAGATTGAGATGATAAATCATCACATGGACACGGGAGTAAATTTCTCGACCAATCATTAACCTCAGGAACGTGAGCATTCTATAAAAAGTACCGAAGCGAAGGCGAGTTAAAAGCATACGATCAAAACTTCTCTCAACTTGTTTGAGATATGGTTGTATACCTGGAGTAGTTAACATTATTTGGTTTACCATAACTGACTTTTTTGCCCTTTCTTTCAACCAACGTTGGTTTTCTAAAAACGTCATACACTCTATTTTTAAAGACTTTCTTGAGATATCAACCATACTCTCCGGGGCCGCAAATAATTCTGGTCGTCCAATATCATTGGCCATTCCTTTAATATAGCCAAGCCAGGGTATACGCGTGCCTCTATCAAGTTTTAAGCAGTCCATGATGATATCATGATTAAAACTGGTTTCTGTTGTTACCCAGACCTTATGCCAAAGTAATTGGGGATTGGTTCTGATAGTATCAGTAATAAAATGTAATCCAAGCTCCGAATGGCAAATAAAATTAGCTGTTGAGCTTGGTACTGCCAATAAATATCGAATAAATAAATTCTCACAGGTTTGTAGATGTTGCACATCAGCAAATCCCCATATGCCTGCCCCATATGTGGCCGTTGATAAGCATTTTGATTTATATATAGCCAATAACTCTGGGACCGGTCTGCAGCCTAGTTTCCTGGAGAAATTAATCAATGCACCTATAGCTCTGGAAAACATTAATTTTCTTGCTTGGGTAGCCGCATTCCAAGAGCCTTTGCGATCAAAATTTATTCCCAGATAAGAGAATTTATCTGTGCTTTCAATTTTTTTGTTATTAATAAAAATATTGCATTTTTTTTCGCTTTTTTTCCCACATTGCATTGTATAAATTTTACCAATATTCACGTTTAAACCCCTGTCAGACATAAAATCTACAAACTTGTCGACTGTTCTTTGCAACCCTATTTGCGAAAATAAAGTACTAGATTGTTCCTGTATTTTATATTTAGGAACTAGTAAGCTGGTACTCCCAATATGTGCCTCACCCCTCACCTCCTGAACCAATGGTCAATCTATATCCTCGAGTGAGGCTAACAGTTCATAATGATTACGTATCGGAATGTTACTTAGACTCTTTATCTTATCATCCCTTACGTAATTTTTTTGATAATTCCTGGTTTGGGGCTGGTAGAAATAGCCAAGTGGTAATGCATTAATTTCAGTATGACTAAGCCATGCATTCCCCGCCCTTGTTAAGACCGCGTGTACTAGCCTAGGATCACTAAATGTCAAGACAATGCAGTCACCCTGAGATGACTTTCTGCCATTTCCCACCCATTTAACACGTCTTACCATTTTGAACTTTTCAAAAAGGGAATTTATTAGACCAGTTTTATTACCAAGCCAGTACAGTGACTTATTTCGCAGTCCCTCCCATGTTTCATGCACAGACTTGTGTAAACAAGGAACATTTGTTAAAATTACTATGTATGGGGTGGCATCTGGTGGTAAATCCAGATGTCTATACATCTCGTCACCTGCGTACTCCCTGGTCTCGGTTATGTGCCCTGCTATGTATTTGTTGTCACTCTCCTTATCCAATACGAGTTTGCTATTATCACCACCTTCCATATTGTATTGTATTGTAAATAGTATTTATAAAGCGCAACAAACACCCAACGGGTACCCTGGCGCTGAGAGTACATGTATACAAACCAACAACAAGCAGGAATGACAGAGCCAAATAAACATTGTTTAAAAGGAAGACAAGAACGCTATCTGGGGAACAGCCAGGTTTTGATCCTTTTCCTGAACACAGACAGGGTACTGCATTGTCTGATTTCAGATGGGAGTGTATTCCAAAGCTTTGCAGCAGCAACACTGAAAGACCTTCCTCCTGACCTGACCTTGTTGAACCTAGGTATCTTTGCCAAATAGGCAGAGGAGGAACGAAGGGTCCGGGTGGGAGTATACCAGACCAATTTCTGCTGCAGCGGCCTAGGACCAAGTCCATGTAGCGCCCTGAACCCCATACAGAGAGATTTAAAAGAATTCTTTGCTGCACGGGGAGCCAATGTAGCTCCGATAGGCACAGTGAAGCAGAAAAGCTACGTGGTCTGGACAAGGCCAGTTTCGCAGCCGTGTTCTGGACACGCTGCAGTCTCTGTATCAGATACTTAGGAGACTCCAGCAACAGAGCATTACAGTAATCAAGTCTGCTTAGAATAGCGCCTTGAACAACTAAAGCTCTGGCCGAAATTGGAAGCAATGGAAGAATCCTCCTCAAAGCCCTAATGAGGCCAAAACAACACCCCACCAGCTTGTTCACTTGCGTCTCCAGAGATAGGTCAGAATTGAACACAACTCCCAAATTTCGCACCGTCTTAGATGGCACCAAAACGGTAGATGGGCCGAGGGGCCAGAAGTTGTGGGGAAGAGGCCGATGGACCTTCCCAACTGCGCAGTGAACAATTTCGGTTTTATCCTAGTTAAATTGCAGAGAGTTATTGCGTAGCCACTGCGCAGTGGCATGCATACATGCATGAACATCTTCCAGGGCATTGGGTGACGTTCTGTCAAGAGATATAATAATCTGAGTGTCATCAGCATAATTCACCAGTTTTACATTATGAGCTCGAATGATATTAATCAGTGGGCTCAGATAGATGTTGAATAAGATTGGGCTGATGGCGGACCCTTGTGGGACTCCATGACAGACATTGGTATACGCTGACCGGAAAGGGGGAAGGGCCACTGCTTGACACCTGCCAGATAGATAGGATCGAAACCAATCCAGGGCAATGCCCACTACTCCCACCTCCTCTAAACGTGTTAGCAAAATATCATGGTTGACCGTGTCGAAAGCGGCAGACAGGTCGAGCAAGATAAGTATTGCTGATTGTCCCCTGTCTGCCAGCAGACGCAGATCATCCAGCACGGTCACCAGGGCTGACTCGGTTCCGTGTTCTGGGCGGAAACCGAATTGTGCATCTGCCAGACAGTTGTTACGTTCTAAAAAGCCTGACAGAGATTTGCTAACCAAACGTTCAAGGATCTTCACTGGGTAGGGGAGGAGAGAGATGGGCCGATAGTTACCCGGACAGGTTGGATCAAGAGTGGCCTTCTTTAGGAGGGGGTGTAACTACGGCCTGTTTCCAGCCAGATGGTACAACTCCATTAGATAATGATTGAATACATATCTGTTGAAGTCTGGGGAAGAGTTCTGATGCAAATTCCTTCCAGATTTTGTGAGGAAGGGGGTCCAAAGGAGAGCCCGAAGAAACACCCATAGCAAGCCAATTGGAAGAGGTTGTCAAACTCCTTATAGGTGCTCTTGCCATTCCTGATTGCAAGTTTTTATTTAGATCATCTGCCACAGCAGCTGCAGCTGTTGTTTTAGCAACCCGATTCCCTCCTTGTCTAGTTGCAAGCAAGCTACTTTGATGATTTACATTAGGTTGGGCACAATCAATATGGGCGGTAACCCTATTATCATTTCTTATATAACCCTCAATTGCCTCAACCCTTTCTATTAACTTTTCCAGTGCTCCCATTACATATTTATGCAAGTCATCAATTTTTTTTGTGATGTTACCACAGTCAACCGTTTGGCCCTCAATTGGTGTATTTACAGTAGATCTCCCTGAGCCAGAGGGCCTTCTGGTTACCCCTATTTTTGGTTGTATAACCACACTTTTCCGTTTTTTGGTTGGCGCTTTTACAATAGTTTTACCAGTTTTTACAATTCTATTCTCATCATGAATTAATACTTTTGGCCCCTCAATTACATCAGGATTCTTATGTCGTTTAGGCGGAGGCTGAGGGTCATCATCCGGATCGCTCACACAGATTGTCTCTGGTATCTCCTGTATACACCCATTTTGTGCTCGCGGGGTCGTTTGACCAGCAGGTATAGTGACTGGGAGATTATTAGGGGACGTAACACAAATGTTATTTGCAGTTTGTGAACCCAGTATGCCTTGAGAAAGTGTCTCTTCCACAGTGTTTATTTGATCCTCAATGGCCCCCATCGCGCCAGTCAAATAGTTCATCAAGGATTGTTGTTTTCCCGACCCATAGTTATTGGCAGTTACGGGGCCAGACTTCCTTTTGCCCATGTTTTCCTAGGTTCAAATTATTCAACTTAAATGCTAATATATAAATCAAAAACAAAATGGGGGTAGTCCAGGTTGCTCAGGTTATTCGGGGTAAAACATACAAGAACATAGATAAAAACAAATCTCCAACCTTAGAGGGGTGGCCCAGCCCGGCCTCTGTCGGACTATGACGGGCTAAGACGGGCCCGTCTTGGCCCGGTCTTCGCCCGGGCGCGTCCCGCGCTGCGGGAACCACGACCGTCTTTTGTAGCGTTGCAGCCCCTCCAGGGGCTGTGTGCAAAGTGCAGTGCAGGTAGTTGGCAAGGGATCAAGGGCAAGGCTCAGCTAGCGGTCTCCCGCCCCGCGGGAGCCGCGACCGTCTTTTGTAGCGTTGCAGCCCCTCCAGGGGCTGTGTGCAAAGTGCAGTGCAGGTAGTTGGCAAGGGATCAAGGGCAAGGCTCAGCTAGCGGTCTCCCGCCCCGCGGGAGTCGCGACCGTCTTTTGTAGCGTTGCAGCCCCTCAAGGGGCTGTGTGCAAAGTGCAGTGCAGGTAGTTGGCAAGGGATCAAGAGCAAGGCTCAGCTAGCGGTCTCCCGCCCCGCGGGAGCCGCGACCGTCTTTTGTAGCGTTGCAGCCCCTCCATGGGCTGTGTGCAAAGTGCAGTGCAGGTAGTTGGCAAGGGATCAAGGGCAAGGCTCAGCTAGCGGTCTCCCGCCCCGCGGGAGCCGCGACCGTCTTTTGTAGCGGTGCAGCCCCTCCAGGGGCTGAGTGCAAAGTGCAGTGCAGGTAGTTGGCAAGGGATCAAGGGCAAGGCTCAGCTAGCGGTGTCCACCTCACAGTAGCCCACTTATGGGGTGATACTAGCCTGGAGGTGGCACGCCTACCTGACTAGCTAATTTTCCAGTCTGTCCGGGTGCAAAGAGGCCCCTGGACAAAGGGTACGGCTTCCTCTCCTGTGAGGGGGAGCCAGATTCGTATTTCAAAGGCAGCAGCCCTTTGAAGCTTGCCACCCAAGGAAGGCTAATCAGCAGGTCATCCTGTGGGAGGGGGTGTTACACCCTCTTCCCGGATAGGCTTTTGTTCTGGGTCTCCTGAGAGCAGAGGCTCTCACCCTAGGAGGTCAGAACAGTGTCTCGGGTAGCAGGCTGGCAGAAACCAGTCAGGGAGCACAACAGAGGCTGGTAGGTTTTCAGGAGGTCTAAGGTGCCCTCTGGGTGCATGTATTGGTAAATCCATCACTGGAATCAGTGTGGGTGTATCAATAGGACATGCCTATTTTCAGTGAAACCGTCATGTAGCTGGGGAACTCATTTTCACCAGTGTCCAGCACATGTTTTAAAATGGTTTCCCTGTCCACTTGCACTGGCAGTAATAGGATTGACCAGCTCAGGGGCATGTCTGCTCATGCTGGTATGGCCTCACTAGTAATATTCAGCACCTTGCCTAAGGGCTGTCAGGCCTGCTGTAGGGGTGACTTACAAATATTACATGTACTGTTAGGGGACATGGCACACAGGCATGTGTGACATGTCGTGTTTTCACTTTTGTCTGCACCAAGACATGCAGCCTTGAATGTGCTTGGTGAGGGGTCCCTTGGGGTGGCACAATTCGTGCTGCTGCCCTTAGAGAAACTTTTTAGTAACTCAGGCCCTAGGTACCAGAGGTACCATTTACTAGGGACTTGCAGAAGGTGCTAAAGGTTATGCTAATTGGGAAACAATTGTACAGTTTTGGGAAAGAGCTCTGGCACTGGGGACCTAGTTAGCAGGAACCCAGTGCACTTCGAAAACACATCAGCTACCAGGCAAAAAGGAGGGGTGACCATGTCGAAAAGGGCTACGTAACAACATAGGGCTCCCCCAGCACCAGTTTGGAACCTCAATATTGTCCTTTCAAGACTCCTGGCTCCCTCTTTTTAACCTTTATATACATACCTGATCCAGTACCACTCCTGGAATGTAGCCTTCTTAGTTGTGCTCACCTATTTTCAACGCATTAGTGAGTTGCAAGCCCTCACACTCCAGGGACCCTTCATCCAGGTCGACAAAGAGCAGTTCTCAGGACAAACCTTCAGTTCCCTCATGGGGTGGTTTCCTCTTTCCACCTTTTTAAAAAAAACATTTTTTTATGAGTTTCATATAGTGCAAACTAGACCTGAGACATCTGGTATCAGAGCGCTTTACATGAGCACCAGTTTTGTTACAGATGGACACATTCATTTTTGTTAGGCACGGAGAGATTAAGTGATTTGCCCAGAATCACAGGATGTTGAGCATCGTTTCCGAGACTCGAACCCGGGTCCCCAGCTTCGAGGTCGACCGCTCTAGCCGTAAGGCTACATCCTCTCCCCTTAACCAGACCATGGAGCTCCAAGTCCAGCCTTTGTAGAGAGTGCTTCCTAGTGTAGATATTAAATGCTCTCTCATACTGCATAGACAGAAAAAAACTTTTTGCAAAGCAAACCTGCTGTTTGTAGCTTTTGTGAAACCTCACAAGTGGCAACCTATATCTAATGCAGAAATTGCTGGATGGATAGTCGAGCTTATCCAAACTTGCTGTCAAAAAGCCAAGAGAACCCTCCCTGTCACCCAGAGGTTGCATTCTACTCGCAAGAAGATGAAAACCATGGCCTTCTTAGGAAATATCCCCCTAGCAGACTTATGTGAGGCAGCTACTTGATTAACCCCACACACATTTACTAAGAACTATTGTGTGGATGTTCCAGCCAGACAGCAGGCTATGGTTGGCCAGGCGGTCTTAGAGACCTTATTCCAGACATCTGCATCATCCACACACTAGCCACCGCTTGTGGAAGGGTACTGCTTTACAGTCTATGTGGAGCATGTGTATCTACAGCAACACAGGCTACAAATTGAAAGTGTTACTTACCTTGTTCGTAGCGTGTAGGGCTGTTGATTCACATGTGCCTACCATTCTCCCTGGATTCATATGGCTTTGATCACAGATCTCTTTTCTCTTTAGCTATCTTTTACATGAAGCACACATATGCATCACCACTCCATGCTACTCTCACCCACTGTGTGGAAAACGACCTAGCATGTAGTCCATGCCCATGCACATTGCCAACTAATGGGGGAGTCCCTATACATCCCGACTCAAAATACTTTTTTGTAGAAAAACAGCTTGCAGATGTCCTAGCCCAACTCTGTGAGTCAGTAATATGCAGAGCATGTGAGTCTACAGCACTACACGCTACAAACAGATGCTACAGGGTAAGTAACATTTTCCTTCTCTTTCATGTGATTCTTGTTTATGGTCCTACTTGTTGACTCTACTCGTATGTTGAATCCCAGCGCACCTCTGTAAGAAAAAATTCACCCAACCCCTTAAATAAACTCTTCCTTTATTATTATAGGTCTATTTGAAGGCTCAATTGAGTCCTTTATTATTGTTCTAAAAAGAGTAAAAAGGGACTCCGAAAGAATAGCTCCTTATAAATCCTTAAAATGTTCTATGCTGTTATGCACAGACCCCTTAGCTTTAATGGGTTACCTAGCATTGACAGTGTAAGGGGAGTTCTCTTTTATTTCCCCTTGTAGCGTCCTCTTCATATTCTTCATTTATCACCCCACTTCATATTTGGGAGTCAGATTGCTCGGGAGATCTAGGTATGCTGCGGGTCAGAGGGTGTTCAGAATTCAGCACCTCCCAGCTTTATCCTGGATTACTGAAATTATCTGCATTGTTCTAGAATTACCAATAAGTGGGACAATAAAAAAAGCTTTCTTTGATACTGCCACATCTGAGGTTCTGCTTTAGATTTATTGTTGTGGGTAAGGAAACTACGGTTTCAAGTTTCATTCTTTAGGCTCATCTCTTTAACTGTCTCGGAGAAAGAAGCCTTTCAAGGTGGTCCTCTTAGCCCAGGTGCTAACAGTGAGATTGGGACTGTTTAATAACTATTGATTTCAAAGAGACATATTTTGCTATTCCCACCTTGCGGATTCCTCATAGTTTGTACCTGGTGTGGGTCACTCTGTATACTGAATCCTCACGTGCATTAACAAAGTTATAAACTCAGTTGCTGCATATTTTTGCCTTCATAGACTACTGGCTGAACCTCTAAGGGGAACCGCATTAATCGTTATAAGGAACAAACAGTCGTGCTGCCCGAAAAATGGCAATATAGGCCAAATTTTATGTTGTTTTTAGGTTGAGCCTAGAGTAGCGCGTAAGCGCTGCTTCTGGCGAAGCATTATGTAGGGGGTTTTCAAAGCTGACCAGACGCTCGTGCGTCATGGCCTTTTTCGGGCGGTTATCCGCGCCGCCGACATCTGTTTCCCATTATCGTGCCCAGACGCGGGCGCGATAATTGGAAACACATGCCGGGAAAAGGCCATGACGCACGAGCGTCTGGTCAGCTGAGCAGGCTGCCGCGCTCGCTCGCCCCCGCTCCTCCATTGTTGTCCCTGTTGTTTTTAGGGCAAGGGGAGATGAAGTGATTTGCCCAAAATTACAGGCTGTTTAGCCGACGCCGAAACTCGAACCTGGTTCGACAGTTCCAAAGTCGGCAGCTCTGGCCATAATGTCACATCCTCTCCCAATCGAGAAAAGCATGCATGGAGCAGCCTCAGCAATTAAAAAAAAAAAAAGTCTGTCATCCAACCCAGAGGTCAGATTTGATTGTTCGCCGATAACAGAGCCCGCACAAACTTAAGATAATTAATTCCCACTCAAGACTGCATATAGTTCAACCATTAGACCATGCATAGCTGTCTTCTGACAACAAAAGGGGCAGGTCTCCAAACAAAACGTAACAGAAGTAATTGTCCATTAAGCTCGAGGAGCTTGTGGCTGCTTTTCCAATGCAAGTCGCACTCAGACTTTCCTCTAATTCCATTAGACACCTGGCACTCTCCCTCAATAAACAACAGGTGTCCGACTTCCCGCACCTCAGCCTCTGCGCATAAATCTTGAGCCGAAACAATATTATGAGAGCAGGGCAAAGGTTTGCAAAAATACGAAAAGTAGGTGCCAAATAAACGAGGTCTCACACGGGAAGGCTCGTGAGGCGTGCCATGAGTGTTTGGTGGCCGGTCTCGATCAGCGTTAGAGTCAAGTGTGACCAGAGCCATTGTATTCAGAAATGTAACACAGCATCTCGGTTAAGCTGCGGCGCTCCTGCGCTCGCTACAAGCGTCAGTCAACTGCTGCTGAGCCAAATAGGAGGAGCCCAGGATGCTGGTCTCTCCCAAGCAGCAACAGAAAAGGGCATTTTCTGGCATAGGGGTGGGTTTCATCAGTGACGAAAGGGAAGACCTACAAGAAGGAGTAGGCAAGAGACTGACACGACATAAAGGAAACAGAGCAAGCACACGAAGCGGCGACTATTAAAAACACATAAGAAATAATAAACATCTTTGTGCTACAGCAGGAAATGCTCCCCTCTCCCAAGCAAAAGTGGCTTCGGCTAAAAAGTTAGAACTGGCTGAAAGAGTTGCATGTGTGATGACGGGGCACTGTCAATTCTTTTCTTATACAGCTCTGTATTATGTTAGTCTTTCACGCCCCTCGCATGCATCCAGTGACACTGCCCGTGTGTTGCCCATTGCTACTTTTGCGTTGTTGCCTGGGGTTATTTATTGATTTTAAAAGTTTTATATAGCGCGAACAAGACCCATGAGAAGATCTCTAGGCCGGCATAACAAGGCACAATCAAACAGTCTAAGCATGTACTAGGGGTGAGAGACACGAGTCAGAGCAGAGTTCCTGGGTTTTGTATTTTTTTAAGGGGATGGACAGTCCAGCGGCCGTTCTGCATGACTACCCCTCCCATGCTGCACTGCACACGTCTCAGCCCTACATGCTCTTTGTTGTCTTCTGAAGGTGGCGTAGCACAAACGGAATTGTGAGGCTAACAAATAAATAAACACAGACCTGGCTGAAAACGGAGGGAGGCTGATGTGAGACCTACTGAAGTGAAGACACGAGTGCACGGAACTGCGAGGCTGATGAAAAAATAAACACAGATCTGCATAGTTGCCAGGTTTTCAGATTACTTATGTGTGACATTTTCAGAATTTCAGTGTAATTATAGGTGACAATCAGTGACTACGAGTGTCAATTTCTCGTGAGCAAAATCAAGCAATGAAGACAAGGGAAATGTATAAATATCAGAAATTGCACCCAATTGAGCAACGAGAAACTCTAAGATGATCTTAAAACTGCTGTAAAGCACCAGAAATGGAAGGGCACTGTCCTAGTAAAAAGAAGTAACTCTCAGCTATTCCTCATAAAATACAGTTTGGCAGATGTGTGTGGTTCATGTTCTGCATGAAACAAGTTAACTCCTGGTCTCAGTTTGTATATGTAAATTAAGAAAAGCATGCCTCATTAACTGTGGAAACTTACTGGAATCGCTGTCCTAGTGTGTTTAAGTACATGCTGCAGAGATCAGATGAACTTCAGAGTGCAGAGCCTGTAGACTGAGTGTGCGTGAATGAAGAGCGTTATTACAAGTGAGACAGCTGTTCGTGAGGTCGAGCTGAGGAAGAACAAAACTGCTCTTCGTGAATTTGCCTCATACTCCGAGCTTCGCGAGCAATGGACAACAAACATATTTGGCATTATGAAATAGACACTAGCACGCACCCCTGGGGCATTGAATTTGGGCAAGGCAGCTCAGGCTGAGGCACACAATTAAGCTCACAGCCCGCATCAGCCTCGAGCCAGAGCAGAATTCAGCTAGACAGTAACACTGACCCGGACCGGCAGGCAGCTGATCACGTGCTGCTGCTAAAAAGCAAATTTGTAGATTAACGCTAGGCTGGCACTTTCTCACAGTGACACTTACTTGCGAGGTTTAAGGGCTGGCTGCCTGCCTCCTCCTCCTCAAACTCCTGGCCGCTGCAACGACTCACTCCCTTTGCAAACGTGCATGGTGCGCCACACCCGGGCATCACTCTCACTAGGGCACAGCTGCTGCACAGTGGGCTCCAGCCTACCACAAACATAACTGTGTCTGGCAGCAGGACGTGACGTCCAGCGGCGCCTATGTCTGAATGTGTCACTCAACCTGAGGCGGCAGATGTCTGTCTCGGTAGTAGCCATTGGGCACTGCCTCGACGTGGGTGCCGCGTCCCGGGTGGGAAATCTCATCCTTCTATAGATATATTGTAGCAGCCAGAGTTAGCAGCTACTAGCTCAGTCAGCCTCCAAGCCTGCCAGGAGCAGGACGCATGCCATGGCGCGCTGCCAGCCGCTCAAGCTTAGTTTAATCAGCATAGCAGTGCTAACTTCTTGACAGCCGAGGCGCTATGCCTATCCGCGTGACGATGCACTACACTGTGTTGATGCAGACCGCCACACTAAAATGCGTTAGTCTCACACCTGATGCGTGGTACTTGGCAGGACTGGACCTGGCTGGAAAGGGAGGGGCAAGCAGAGAGGGGGTGGGGCACAGAACAGGCACCCTCTGAGAACATGATTTACAGCCCTGTTTACAGAAACAGCGCTCAAAGCGATTTCTAACACAAACGCTCTTAAGGAAGGCTTTTTTTTTTTTTAAACTAGGAATCTTTTTATTGGCAGATTTTAAAAGCAACAGGACATGTAACATAGCCTTCAGTAGCATATAAGGGTATCCAGCATGGGCAGTCTGGGATATCCTCTAATGAGCTAAATCGACTGGAGACAAAGGAACAAGCTTAACTTAATCCAAACTGGGAGAGAAGTCCAACACTGAAGCCTCACAAATGCTGGATCCGCATAGCAGTGTACAGAGAACATAAACAAACAAGCATTGGCATAGCCAATAGGTCTCGCTTTTGGGACCTTGTAAGTATTTAGTTATGCAGCACAATATCCTTGGTGCAACAACATCAACTGTTGCATGGCTAAGCACTTATAAGGTCCCAAAGGCGAGACCTATTGGCTATGCCAATGCTTGTTTTTTAATGTCGCTGACCTAAAGATAGTGACTAGGAAGATTTTTCACAAACTTCTTTTTTTTTTTTTTTTGTTACCAGAAAAGAAAAAAAGCTAAGTGTAGGAAGACAGATTTCAGAACCCATAGCCTGGAAAACTGGCACTGCACCTTTAAGGAATCGCAGTCTTCAAGTATCCCATGATGCTGTGTCAGAGCAGTTGGGTCAATTCTTTTTTTCCAACTCCAAGTAACATGATTCTGGAGCATCGAATTTAGCCTTTTAGGTTTATTCTTCTTTTGGAAACCTTCCGAAATCTTTCAGAAAGCATTTGTTTGATGCCTTCCACCCCTTCAGGTGTTTTGTGATCGATTCCTGACAGGATGTTTTTATTTTATTCACACAATTCCATTGATTTTTATCAAATGCCCTTGCTAGTGCAGAAAAACCTCAGCCTAACCCTCCTGACTATAGTCTGCTTATTTGAGGATCAACACCCTGATATCTGCACTTCCAGAAAATGTCCATGAGGATACCTAAGGACAGGCAGAAAATGTCAGTCCGTGGCCCCCAGGATGATCACCACAGATGCCAGACATCTGCTTCAGGGAGGTCTAAATGGCATGAAGGAGGAGCCACTCTACTGTTGCTCCACTTGCAGTGTTCAAAGACTGAGGGGGAAACCTGCCCCGGAGAAGATTTAGGTCTGGGAGAATAGACTTTATTGTCGAGGATGGACACAGTGGCCAGATGCTTGGCATCCAGAGCGGGTACACCATGGAAAGGTCCCTCTACATCACATAGTTTGACATCAAAATACCATCCTGCATTGAAGCGCTGCTCAATGTTGAAGCACCACTTTACTTCAGTGTGATAACTATAGGAGACTGCATTGAGAATATCGAGCAAAATGCAACGTTTTGGCTTAGTGGGTTGAAAAGGAAGTTGAAAAGGAGAAGACTTCTTGAGACTTGGGATTCTGAATACTGAAGTCTGTTCACTGACTCATGAAGTATCATCTTCTATACATCGTTCGGTGACTCCCTCCCCAAGTGGGCCAGTGTCTCCTTGTTTCGGTCCTTTCTCCCCAGTCTCATCACCAGTGTCTTTGCCATTGCCAACTTCACTGATTACTCCAGCGCCACCTGCACCTGTTATGCAACCATATCTTACAGCGCCCATTGGACATCTTAGGCTTTCTCACAGAAGATTGGGGTTCTCCTGCCAGATGCCGATGCATCTGTTAGTGTCCATCTAGGCAGAGATCCAGAACCCTTAGTCAGTCTGGTTCGGTTTGGATGATTTCTTTAAAGTCTTTCTCCATTAGAGACTACTTGCCTAGTCTAATGAACTCTCCCCATGTCGGGGTGTGTCACCTAGGGGATGGCTTCTGTTGGGACGGGAATTTTCAGTGTTTGTATACAAGCATTTTCCCCAGCTCTGCGTGCCCTCAACTGCATTGAATCTGACATCCTGACGTGTTTTGGCCCTGGTGTCACACTGATCTAGTGTGCACACAGAGGCCTAGCCTGTCCCTGACAGTGCAAGTTCCGGGACCAATCCTGTGACCTGGAGGGGCACACAAAGCATGCCCTCGTAGTGAGCAGAGGACTACTGTCCCTGTTGGGTGTAGCATATAAAGCGGTAGAAGCAGCGTACCGTGTTTAGTGATTTATAGTATGACCAGACCTTTTTATCTGGGTCAGTTTGAATGTGGGCTACTGACCCCTCTTGTGTACCGTTCTGTTGTAATGTGTACCCAGAACTCTGAGCTTGTCTCCAGTCTATGTTGATGCGTGTATAGTGAGCCTCAGACACTTGCCTGGTCGAGGAAAGGAAAGGGGGGGGGGAGAGAGAGAGAGAGGTAGGTAGGTGTGTGTGTGTGTGTGTGTGTGTGTGTACGCACGCTGAATCCATTGGGATTCATTGTTGAGTATTTTTAAGGTTGCAGTTTGTGCTGCGTCCTTTGTGGAAGGTTAGAGGTATAGAGATAGAACAGCAGACATCCTTTCACCAAGAACGATTTCTACCACATATTTGTCAATGTCATTGCCCATCTGTGAGAGGTTATTGTGGGGTTTTCATATATACTACCCATTTTATTCACATTCTAGATTACACAAGTAATATTAACCAGCACCACCCAGCTCAGGCCATTTCACAGTGACATAGACAGTATGAGGCTATTTAGTGAGTACAAAGCATTGCAACCTCATTATCACAAGCATCACCCATCTCTGGAATCCAACTGATATAGCATCTAACAAAATATCCCCAGAAGCCATCGAAGGTCATCATTTTGTGTATATTTCCATGAACCGCTTTCCCACCTATTCACTGTTGGGACCCCCACATTCCTCCACTTTTGGGCAAAGTCTCTTAGCTAGCACTAACCCTAAACTAAGGCCCGCTCCTCATACCTATTGGAGCCAGATTGCTCCAAAATGTTTGGCAGTGTCAGTTGGGCGTGTAAGCAGTCTGTCTTCCGAGTACCTCTCTCTGGAGTCTGTATCTGGCTCCATGTGCTTCATAGGCTGGCAAACGTGTAAAAACTATTGATCAATAGGGATTGTAGACCCTTAATATTTCTTTATCTGCCTATTTTTCCATTCTCTGCTTCGCTTCGGGTAGGTTAATTTTGGGTAATGCATCAATATCCATAAGGTAGGGAACTAATGTGTGCATGAGCACCCAAGTGCTGAAAAACTAAGTTTGGATATGATTTCATGTAGTTACATTTGATTATCACACTGAAAGTTGACATTTCAATTGAGTGCTATCTCTCAAAGCCTCTCGGAGACCCCACTTGTGGGGGGAATTCCCCAGTGCAAATAGGTGTTTGGCCCATCAACACATGCCTGTCAACCCAGTTGCCTTTACCCTGTGTCTCCAAACCAGGACCACTTCCGGGGCCTGGGGTAACGCCATTTGGACTCTGCCCATCATGCAGAAAATGCAGTGGTGCACACCTGTTCGGCGCCCACAGTTTAGTCTTCATTCAGGAACAACCTTGTTCTCGAGGAGCCATTTATTTCGGACAACTAGCTGGGTAGTTTAATAATAGAATAGAGTATTATCTATACCCACCCCTCCATTGAAGGTTTATTTGCTTTTAGTCATGGCTACTCACGGTATTCCCTATGCCCAAATGAACACCTTCACAATGGAAGTCTCCTGTCTGTGAGAATGCAAAGGAATTTTGTATGGGTAGTTTTGTAGTAGTAGTTATAATATTAGCTTTATTCAGCATCATAAAAAATCGTCAAAATAAAAAAGGCATAGACCATATAAAAATTCCTATAATAAATTCAAATTACCAACTAGATCTTAGTCTTATTGCATATTTTAAAAACAATCACATGTATTAAATTGTTACAAGAGATGAGAACATTTGTAAATGTGAAAAAGCAGTGCTATAATGCATAAAGTGCAAAACCCTTAATAATGGTTTCAGGTATCTATCCCCTTGGTAACTTGAATAAGTCATAAAAACAACCAAAGTGCATCATTGTTTGTTCCTAACAATTATCCCCGAGGCAAACCTTTGGTGGAATTAAAAGAATCCCACCCCTCGAATAAGCAAGTGAAAAATACATAATGCCCACCTTAAATCTTGGCAACGGGTTATGCTCATAGACATTAGTGATTAAGTTAAGATAACATTATAAACCGTCACAGTTCAGTAGTAAGTAAGAACACAAGTTTAAAGGTCAGATTCTACGTTCAATGTTAATTTATAATTATAAAATAACTTGTTGATACTTGCTTTTTCTGATTTTTGTAACACATCTGTTCAATCAAAAACATCTGGCTGGTGAATGTCCCCACAGACAGTTGTCACATACTTTAGCCAAGGAAATGTATCTATGGCGTTCAGACTGAGGCAGTCTTGTGTTATTTATTGAAATAACTTGCCTGTCTTGCTATTCCAATTAGAAATCCACAATAGGAAGGAGCCACATTGATAGTGTCCTCTAAAAATTGTAAACCTAGCTCATTGCGACAAAGTGTGATTGCCATGTGGTAAACCCAACAATCGTCAGCTGAAGTGATTCTCTTCAATTTGGAGGGACCCAGTATCTATAAAGCCTCTAATACCTGCCCCATTGGTGGTAACTGAACATCGGTGGTTAATCACCAATATCAGCTGTGCCACTGGATTTAAGCTATACCAAAGGGGATGATGGACGGAGCATTAGAGCAAATCAAACACTCACCCCCAGTCAAATGATCTGGGTTTAATCCATCATCATTCTTTAGCTCACTCCACCACCCCAGTTCAGACATGGCCATATGCAAATCAGTCTGACCCTGTGCCTCATGGGAACAGTCCAGCCCGAACTGCCAAGCCATGTCTTCCCTGGACCGGAAACAAGCATCCTGGGACCGGTTTCGGGTTCAAAACCCTCATCAGCCAGGCTATCTTGAATCCAGTGGCAAAGTGAGCAAGGGACCCACGTCTGGGCATACCCTGCCAACTTAGGGCGAACAAAGCGATACCAAAGGGGATGATGGACGGAGCATTAGAGCAAATCAAACACTCACCCCCAGTCAAATGATCTGGGTTTAATCCATCATCATTCTTTAGCTCACTCCACCACCCCAGTTCAGACATGGCCATATGCAAATCAGTCTGACCCTGTGCCTCATGGGAACAGTCCAGCCCGAACTGGATTCAAGATAGCCTGGCTGATGAGGGTTTTGAACCCGAAACCGGTCCCAGGATGCTTGTTTCCGGTCCAGGGAAGACATGGCTTGGCAGTTCGGGCTGGACTGTTCCCATGAGGCACAGGGTCAGACTGATTTGCATATGGCCATGTCTGAACTGGGGTGGTGGAGTGAGCTAAAGAATGATGATGGATTAAACCCAGATCAGTTGACTGGGGGTGAGTTTTTGATTTGCTCTAGCGCTCCGTCCATCATCCCCTTTGGTATCGCTTTGTTCGCCCTAAGTTGGCAGGGTATGCCCAGACGTGGGTCCCTTGCTCACTTTGCCACTGGATTCAAGATAGCCTGGCTGATGAGGGTTTTGAACCCGAAACCGGTCCCAGGATGCTTGTTTCCGGTCCAGGGAAGTCTTGGCTTGGCAGTTCGGGCTGGATTGTTCCCATGAGGCACAGGGTCAGACTGATTTGCATATGGCCATGTCTGAACTGGGGTGGTGGAGTGAGCTAAAGAATGATGATGGATTAAACCCAGATCAGTTGACTGGGGGTGAGTGTTTGATTTGCTCTAGCGCTCCGTCCATCATCCCCTTTGGTATCGCTTTGTTCGCCCTAAGTTGGCAGGGTATGCCCAGACGTGGGTCCCTTGCTCACTTTGCCACTGGATTCAAGATAGCCTGGCTGATGAGGGTTTTGAACCCGAAACCGGTCCCAGGATGCTTGTTTCCGGTCCAGGGAAGACATGGCTTGGCAGTTCGGGCTGGACTGTTCCCATGAGGCACAGGGTCAGACTGATTTGCATATGGCCATGTCTGAACTGGGGTGGTGGAGTGAGCTAAAGAATGATGATGGATTAAACCCAGATCAGTTGACTGGGGGTGAGTGTTTGATTTGCTCTAGCGCTCCGTCCATCATCCCCTTTGGTATCGCTTTGTTCGCCCCTAAGTTGGCAGGGTATGCCCAGACGTGGGTCCCTTGCTCACTTTGCCACTGGATTCAAGATAGCCTGGCTGATGAGGGTTTTGAACCCGAAACCGGTCCCAGGATGCTTGTTTCCGGTCCAGGGACGACATGGCTTGGCAGTTCGGGCTGGACTGTTCCCATGAGGCACAGGGTCAGACTGATTTGCATATGGCCATGTCTGAACTGGGGTGGTGGAGTGAGCTAAAGAATGATGATGGATTAAACCCAGATCAGTTGACTGGGGGTGAGTGTTTCATTTGCTCTAGCGCTCCGTCCATCATCCCTTTTGGTATCGCTTTGTTCGCCCTAAGTTGGCAGGGTATGCCCAGACGTGGGTCCCTTGCTCACTTTGCCACTGGATTCAAGATAGCCTGGCTGATGAGGGTTTTGAACCCGAAACCGGTACCAGGATGCTTGTTTCCGGTCCAGGGAAGACATGGCTTGGCAGTTCGGGCTGGACTGTTCCCATGAGGCACAGGGTCAGACTGATTTGCATATGGCCATGTCTGAACTGGGGTGGTGGAGTGAGCTAAAGAATGATGATGGATTAAACCCAGATCAGTTGACTGGGGGTGAGTGTTTGATTTGCTCTAGCGCTCCGTCCATCATCCCCTTTGGTATCGCTTTGTTCGCCCTAAGTTGGCAGGGTATGCCCAGACGTGGGTCCCTTGCTCACTTTGCCACTGGATTCAAGATAGCCTGGCTGATGAGGGTTTTGAACCCGAAACCGGTCCCAGGATGCTTGTTTCCGGTCCAGGGAAGACATGGCTTGGCAGTTCGGGCTGGACTGTTCCCATGAGGCACAGGGTCAGACTGATTTGCATATGGCCATGTCTGAACTGGGGTGGTGGAGTGAGCTAAAGAATGATGATGGATTAAACCCAGATCAGTTGACTGGGGGTGAGTGTTTGATTTGCTCTAGCGCTCCGTCCTTCATCCCCTTTGGTATCGCTTTGTTCGCCCTAAGTTGGCAGGGTATGCCCAGACGTGGGTCCCTTGCTCACTTTGCCACTGGATTCAAGATAGCCTGGCTGATGAGGGTTTTGAACCCGAAACCGGTCCCAGGATGCTTGTTTCCGGTCCAGGGAAGACATGGCTTGGCAGTTCGGGCTGGACTGTTCCCATGAGGCACAGGGTCAGACTGATTTGCATATGGCCATGTCTGAACTGGGGTGGTGGAGTGAGCTAAAGAATGATGATGGATTAAACCCAGATCAGTTGACTGGGGGTGAGTGTTTGATTTGCTCTAGCGCTCCGTCCATCATCCCCTTTGGTATCGCTTTGTTCGCCCTAAGTTGGCAGGGTATGCCCAGATGTGGGTCCCTTGCTCACTTTGCCACTGGATTCAAGATAGCCTGGCTGATGAGGGTTTTGAACCCGAAACCGGTCCCAGGATGCTTGTTTCCGGTCCAGGGACGACATGGCTTGGCAGTTCGGGCTGGACTGTTCCCATGAGGCACAGGGTCAGACTGATTTGCATATGGCCATGCCTGAACTGGGGTGGTGGAGTGAGCTAAAGAATGATGATGGATTAAACCCAGATCAGTTGACTGGGGGTGAGTGTTTCATTTGCTCTAGCGCTCCGTCCATCATCCCCTTTGGTATCGCTTTGTTCGCCCTAAGTTGGCAGGGTATGCCCAGACGTGGGTCCCTTGCTCACTTTGCCACTGGATTCAAGATAGCCTGGCTGATGAGGATTTTGAACCCGAAACCGGTCCCAGGATGCTTGTTTCCGGTCCAAGGAAGACATGGCTTGGCAGTTCGGGCTGGACTGTTCCCATGAGGCACAGGGTCAGACTGATTTGCATATGGCCATGTCTGAACTGGGGTGGTGGAGTGAGCTAAAGAATGATGATGGATTAAACCCAGATCATTTGACTGGGGGTGAGTGTTTGATTTGCTCTAGCGCTCCGTCCATCATCCCCTTTGGTATCGCTTTGTTCGCCCTAAGTTGGCAGGGTATGCCCAGACGTGGGTCCCTTGCTCACTTTGCCACTGGATTCAAGATAGCCTGGCTGATGAGGGTTTTGAACCCGAAACCGGTCCCAGGATGCTTGTTTCCGGTCCAGGGAAGACATGGCTTGGCAGTTCGGGCTGGACTGTTCCCATGAGGCACAGGGTCAGACTGATTTGCATATGGCCATGTCTGAACTGGGGTGGTGGAGTGAGCTAAAGAATGATGATGGATTAAACCCAGATCAGTTGACTGGGGGTGAGTGTTTGATTTGCTCTAGCGCTCCGTCCATCATCCCCTTTGGTATCGCTTTGTTCGCCCTAAGTTGGCAGGGTATGCCCAGACGTGGGTCCCTTGCTCACTTTGCCACTGGATTCAAGATAGCCTGGCTGATGAGGGTTTTGAACCCGAAACCGGTCCCAGGATGCTTGTTTCCGGTCCAGGGAAGACATGGCTTGGCAGTTCGGGCTGGACTGTTCCCATGAGGCACAGGGTCAGACTGATTTGCATATGGCCATGTCTGAACTGGGGTGGTGGAGTGAGCTAAAGAATGATGATGGATTAAACCCAGATCAGTTGACTGGGGGTGAGTGTTTGATTTGCTGTGAGCGCTCCGTCCATCATCCCCTTTGGTATCGCTTTGTTCGCCCTAAGTTGGCAGGGTATGCCCAGACGTGGGTCCCTTGCTCACTTTGCCACTGGATTCAAGATAGCCTGGCTGATGAGGGTTTTGAACCCGAAACCGGTCCCATGATGCTTGTTTCCGGTCCAGGGATGACATGGCTTGGCAGTTCGGGCTGGACTGTTCCCATGAGGCACAGGGTCAGACTGATTTGCATATGGCCATGTCTGAACTGGGGTGGTGGAGTGAGCTAAAGAATGATGATGGATTAAACCCAGATCAGTTGACTGGGGGTGAGTGTTTGATTTGCTCTAGCGCTCCGTCCATCATCCCCTTTGGTATCGCTTTGTTCGCCCTAAGTTGGCAGGGTATGCCCAGACGTGGGTCCCTTGCTCACTTTGCCACTGGATTCAAGATAGCCTGGCTGATGAGGGTTTTGAACCCGAAACCGGTCCCAGGATGCTTGTTTCCGGTCCAGGGAAGACATGGCTTGGCAGTTCGGGCTGGACTGTTCCCATGAGGCACAGGGTCAGACTGATTTGCATATGGCCATGTCTGAACTGGGGTGGTGGAGTGAGTTAAAAAATGATGATGGATTAAACCCAGATCAGTTGACTGGGGGTGAGTGTTTGATTTGCTCTAGCGCTCCGTCCATCATCCCCTTTGGTATCACTGGATTTAAGCTAGCACAGCTACAGAGGGGTGATACCCCAAAACTGGTTCCAGGATGCTTGTTTCCGGTCCAGGGAGGACCTGGCCTGGCAGTTCGGACTGGACTGTTCCCATGGGGAGCAAGGTCAGACTGATTTGCATATGGTTGGGTCCAAAGTGGGGTGGCGTGGTGAGTAAAACAAACAATGGATTAAACCCAGATCTGTGGCTGGGGGTAAATGTTTGATTTGTTCAGCATTCTGTCCATCGTCAAAAATACTATCAAATGTAAAACTGAAGATTTCTCGGTCTCAAATTGCGAAGCTTTACTCTTTAGACTTGCACTTACCCCTAAATTTAAAATTTCTGGCATACTGGTGTACCGTCCCCCCAGGCCAAGAGCGGAATTGGTGCCGTTCCCTCCCAGATTTAGTTGCCCACCACATTCTAAAATCATCTAATTTCACATTCTTGGGTGATATTAACCTTCATCTGGAAGATCCCAAATGCACCAAAAGTAACTCGCTTATTGCGGATCTTGGGGCTCTCAACCTGATATTGTGCAACCACAATCTACGCATGTGGCAAGTCACTTGTTGGATTAAATGTTTTCCAATTTGCCCGCCCTGACTACTGCTCCCCCTGCCCTTTATCTTGGTCCGACCATTTTGCAGTGTCCACGCAGAAAATGGCGTTGTCCCTTTCTTTCTCTTACTTAGCCTACAAGGCAAAAACAGAAGCTGGTCTAAGTTGAATGTCTCAGCCCTTAATAATGTACTTCATGACACTAGACCCGACCTCAAACAACTATCGATCGCGGACCAGGAGCTTGTTTATAACTGGCTTATGGGAGCTGTGGATAAATGTCTTCCGGTCTCAGTTAAAATGCTCGGGACGACGTTTGCCTCCTGCTGCTTGGTTCAACGAAACGCTAAAATTCGAGAAAAAACAATGAAAGGTCCTCGTAAGGCTTTGGAGGAAATCTTATACAGAAGACGCCAAAACTAACTATAAAATAGCTCTAAAAAAATATCACGGGCTCTGTAAATCTGCACGTGCTGATTTCTACTCACACAAGATTCTTGATACCCAAAACTGTGCTAAAACTCTCTTTAAGGTGGTGAAGAAACTATCAAACCCTTGTAAGTCGGTAACCTATTTCTCTATAGAATCCACCCCTTTGGGGGTAACCGAGATGCTAAGGCAACGCATAGATGAGGGAGAAACAGTGGCACTCATCCTATTAGATCTTAGCACTGCCTTTGATACGGTGTCTCATCATATTCTTGTGGGTGAGCTGTTGTTACTGGGTCTTGATGGAATGGCTCTGGAGTGGTTTCGTTCTTTTCTTAATGACCGTTCCTTTCACTTTTCCTCCTCCTCTGGTAGGTCAAATTCCCATGCTTTTCCCTCTGGAGTCCCGCAGGGCTCGGTGCTGAGCCCACTGTTATTTAACATATGCATCCTACCTTTAGCAGAGTTGAATGAAACCTCCAGGCTGTCTCTCTTCTCCTATGCTGAGACACTCAGATTATTTTCTCAGTGTCATCTGCGCCCTGGGTCCTCCGATCTCAGCTTGGGTTTGAGGAAGATTTCTCTCTGGATGCATAATAACTTGCTCAAGCTCAATGGGGACAAAACAGAAGTCATGATTCTGGGCAAAAGGCCCGATCTCTGGGGACCGCATCGCTGTCCCATCGAGCTAGGTGCTCCTCCTACTCCCTCAAGCAGTGTTAAGAATATGGGGTTCATTGTGGATGAGTCATTATCCATGAAACAACAAGTGACCAAGGTGACAGCTACCTGCTTCGCAGTACTCAAATGGCTGAAAAAGAGCCTGTGGCTTATTCCCTTCACAGCACATAGGACGGTGATCCAGGCCCTTGTTGTTTCTAGACTGGATTATGGCAACATGTTGAACTTGGGAGCCGATAAATCTATTATCCATCTGCTGCAACATGTGCAGAATGCAGCCACCAGGCTTCTTTATCGATTACCCAAGTTTACCTCTGCCTCCAGTCTTCTTTGTGGACTGCACTGGCTAACTGTGCCGAACCGTATCAAGTTTAAAGCCTTATGCTACATGTTTAAGGTTAAATCTGGAATTGCCTCCACCTATCTTTTGGACTTGGTCCACCTCTACCATCCTTCCCGTCCCCTGAGATCGTCTTTGTAGACTCGGTTCATTGTACCAAAATTCCATCTTTCTCGCATGAAAGGCCGCTCTTTCTCCTATTTAGGACCGCAACTGTGGAATTCCCTTCCAGCTTTTCTGAGAGACTCGACATCCCTTCTGGCGTTCCGTACGGGTTTAAAGACCTGGCTCTTCTAACTCGCTATTCAGATCTCCTTTTGATTTCCCCCTACTTCGCTCTGTGCCAGGAAACCCCCAGGGGTAGCTGTGTGCACTATAATTCTCTTAATAATATTAATAATCATCTGTTCTTTTTGCTTTGGTCAAATAGATGGCATAATTTACCAAAAAATGTATCATTGTAAAAATTAAGAT
This sequence comes from Calotriton arnoldi, assembly GCA_963921515.1. Taxonomy (NCBI): domain Eukaryota; kingdom Metazoa; phylum Chordata; class Amphibia; order Caudata; family Salamandridae; genus Calotriton; species Calotriton arnoldi. Next base: position 2,158,341 of record CAWUFW010001871.1, on the reverse strand, counting down.
ATGTCCAAGTCCGTTTAATGTAAAGAGCAAAACTTGAATGTTAGGAGAGCCTAAATCAACAATCCGGCTCTGCCAGAGGAAAATGGAATGGCAGGCACTACAAAAGATGTATACCCAACCATGTGTAAAGCGTGTAACAACCAGGTTTCCTGTAAGGCAATATTCTGATGCTGTATAATGAATTTTAATTAATTTAATCGGTGAACTTAGAATGTAAACCAGCAATATTCCATTAAACCAATCTTACTACCTTACTAGCCACACCATCTGCTTCTGTAAGAACCTCATGAGTTACTAGAGTAATGTGAGCAGCCTGCTTGTCGGAGAGAAAGAGGTTGGTTAATCGATGTGGAGAAATCTGTTCTATAAAGGACAGAGCGAATGAACTGGAAATCGGCTAGAGCAGTGGTTCTTAACCTTTTCACGCCTATGGAGCACCACTTAATCATTACTGGAATTTGGGGACCCCCACTGAATCAATTTTAATGATTTGAATAAACCACAAAACAATAGACCAGGTTATGGAAACTAGGATTTATCAAACAAATGCCCAAATGATTAAATATTTTAATTCACAAATATAAAAAAAAAATCAGTATTCATTTTAATGGGAAGGTTGGAGCTTTTCTAAATTCAATTGAGGCCTGTTTGAAGCACTTGCTCTGCTCCCACAGTTCAATCTGAAGATGCCAACTTACTTTTTAGCCTCCCATTTCAAATTCCTCCACATTTACAGAACGGTTTACATTTTGCTTTTTTATTTATATACACTTTTATAATCTGTTAATATTATTTTAATTTTCGAAGCAGTCGCAGGCTTCCTGAGTTGGCATTGCAGACCCCCTGGGGTCCCTGGACCACAGGTTAAGAACTGCTGGGCTAGAGAATAATTCTGGGGCAGCCGATCTGGGCTTAAACAGAATAGATTTTGTCACCATAGGAGCTGCAGGTTGATAGAAGAAGCCTAAAGGTACCGTTTGAATGTTAGAGCCTGCTAAGATAATACTTCCACAGAAATCTAATACAGAGGCCGTAGGAGTTTTAGTCTTAAAAGTGATAACCTTTGCTCAATACTATCCTAATCATATTTATGTCAGTATATACACGTGAGCAAACAAGTTTTGAGCAAGCAAATTTTGAACAATGCAAGTTGAGCTAGAACACTGCTTTATTTAATTTTAATTATTTATTTTATTTAATGGTTCTGTGTGACTTTTCTTAATGCTGGTTCTAAGGTGTGGAGCATAAAAATCACAACATAAGGTGTGTCTTAAGGGGGTGAATGGAAAGTATCTTGATTACAACGGCCTACATTATCAACAAACCTTGAGCATCAATGCTATCTGGTATTACTGCAGCAGAATTAGTGACAATATTGGTGTTTACAAGCAATGGATCATTATCAGCAGTCACACCAAAAGAAGGTGGGTTTGTTAGCCTGAGCAGCAGGATTATGAGTGACAAATGAACACTTCTTGGAAGAAATGCATCCTATTTGATGCTCAGTAATATTAAGTCTAGCGAAAAGTTTATCAAAGGATGAAACTTAGTAAATAATTGATGGATTGTATATGTCCACTCCGTGCTCTCTTATACAGTAGGTGAACCTTCCAGTCCCACCTTTCCCTGAGGAAAGTAACTTGTGGCACAGTTAATGCAGCAACAGCTGGAGAATCATCAATGTGTTTATGTATATATGCAACAGTTTTTTTTAATGTAGCCTTCTTAGATGAGGGCTGAAAGATAGAGACTGTAGTCTGAGTTACCCACTATATCAAGTTTACCAGTAGCAAGCTTCACCTCGACTATCTCCCTGTATTGCATTGATCCGTGAGATAGTCTGAGCAATTTAATTATTAGGCACACCAGCAGCTTTTCTGAATCTATAGAGGTGACTGAATAGCTTTTTTTCCATCTGTATATGTATTTCGAGGAGAACTAAGTTTGCATTCACCTTTGATGAGTGCCACAGATATATCGGTTAAAAGAAAGGAAATATCAGTACCTCAAACCAAGTGAGTAGGTCCAGCCCAATCTCTTCCAGTGTCTAATGTTGCCCTTGGCCCAGAACCATCTCGCGGCCAAGGGTGGCACTGGCATATGGGGCTGAACGCTGCAGTGGCTGTGGACATTCTGGCCCTCCCACATTCCACCATCCTGTAGAGTCAAGATGCTGTTGATTGGATCTTACCCCCTCCACCTGGTCCACAACAAAACAGGTAGTCACTTGCAGGTTTGTAGTATTTATAGAAGTTGTGGTTGTTCAGCCATTTTAAATAATGCTACCTAGTTCATCATAGATGATGGGGGAACTTCCCAATGCAGAAAGTCCTGCACAACACCTCCACCATCAGAGAGACATTACCCTCCCAGACCTCTATCCTTGAGCTTGTTATATGAACATCTCCATTTATGTAAGGCCTCACTATCTATTGCACGTTCGGACCATTGCTCTCCATCCCACTCTAACAGCCTCTTCAGTCAGAGGAGTATCTGTGAATACTGCTGCAGGAGGTGGCAACCCTGTTTTAGAAAAGAGTGGTGGAGTTGCCAGAGCAGGAAATTGGGCTAAGGTGCTATTCACAGTACTTCCTGGTTCCCAAGGAGAATGGTTGTCTTCGTGCAATCCTAGAACTCAGGCTCTTGAACTTTTGCCTACACAGTTGCTCAGGTTTTTCTGGGGTTGGAAGTGGATGACTGGGTGGTGTCACCTGACTTGCGGGGCATGCGTTTTCATATACGGATCTTGTGGCCACACAGGAGAGGTACCGGTGTTTCGTGGTAGGGTCTGCTCCTTACCAGTTTGCGTTCTTCCCTTTCAAAATGACATTAGCACCTCAAGTCATTACGAAGGTGATGGAAATGGTTGCAGCCCATGTCTGGAGTTTTGGGATTGTCATATTCCTGTATCTGGACAACTGACTGCTAAAAGCTGGTACCCTGGTTATAGTGTCAAACCACCTGGAGGCGACAGCATCCCTGCTCTTCAACGTGGTGTATTTCATTAATGTGACAAAGTCTCATCTATAGCCCTCTCTGTCCCTACATGCTCCTGGTTATACATGCACACTGGCACATCAGTGATGCCTCTGCAGGCAGTGGCTCCAGCATGGAAGAGATCCGGCGGACACCATTCTCTTCTTCTGAGACACTCCAGCAGACATGACATGTTGGATAACAGAGGAGAATCTTATTCAACAGATGGCCTTCTGACCTTCTCGAGCTGTGGCCATAGTAGTGACTGGTGCATCCACCGTAGGGTAGGGTGCACATCTAGAGAACTGAGACCCCTGGTCTAAAGAAGAGTAGGAACTTCACATCAGTTTGCCTAACCTGAGGGCAGTTCGGCTGGTACTCAAGGCCTTCCTTCATTCCCTTCAAGGCCAGTCCAGATCTTGACAGACAATAGGTGCACAATGGTGTATATTTAATAAACCAGGAGGAGTGGGGGGGTCTCTCCTTCTCTGTTGGGAAGCATTCAGACTTTGGAACTGAGCGTACTAGCAAGGAATTTGGTTAGTTGCCAGCCATCTGGTTGGCTGGCTGAACACCCGAGCCAAAAGCCTGAGCCTGCGTCATCATGCCAACAACCAGTGGCTTCTCCAGCTGGAGATGGTACAGGACAATTTTGGCCGGTGTTGCTTTCCTCGGGTTGCTCTTTTTGACATTCACAACGGTACCCATTGCTGATAGTTGTGTACCATCCAGTATCCGTTGCAGGGAGCCTTGTGGATAAGTTTTTATTGGAATGGGAGCTGTAGGGTTAAATACGTTTTTTTGCCAGATTGTATTCCCTTTCATGCTTTTAAGGTAAAGCAGCTTCAGTGGCCTTCCAGTGTCATTTTATGCTGCTAAGTATGCCCCTAAACCTGTGTTTTTAAGCACTACTCAGTGGACAGTCATCCCATATCGGATGCTCCGGTTATTTGATGATGTGGTGAAGTACAGGTTTCACAAGACACCTAGAGTTTCGATTACACCCAGCTCTCCCCAGTCTTGTTTTTTAGGTCTCTGCTACACAGCGCATGTGCTGTCTCGAAGAAACGTGTTGTGTTCGATCTGTGGGCTTTACAGGCTGGCCATCTCCTACCATTGGTAAACTTCAGCGTCGCTATCATTTTCTTTGATGCCATTTGTCATGCCCTCTTCTTGCGCTTGGCCTTTCCATAGCGCATGGACCAAGTGCATGGCTCCTTACTCTGCTCCCAGTTTGTGGAGCTATATTTTTCTTTGTTTTCAAGCACTCCATAGATGATCTTGTGTTTTCAGACTGTCTCCCTTGTACGCATACACACATACCACTAAAATGCGTGCACATAAATGAATGCATTTATTAAAAAGTTGTTAAAACACGAAAAGGCACTTGTTTATATTCTTTTTCCATGATCTGATGGTATTGGAGCGCTCGCTCTGTCTTCCGTATTGCCATAGCGCGAATACAAGCCAATGGTTTTGGAGCGCTTTAAGTGCTCACCAGTTACATTACACCATGACATATTTATTTTTGTTGCTGATCCTGCTTCAATTAAGGTTTTTTTCCTGTGATTGCTTGCCCATCTCCCCATTCCCTCCTGCTTCCCTGCTTGACCCGTCCTCCCCACCTTCCTCGTTGCTGCTGCTTTTTTTTTAATTTTATTCTCCGATGGGATTGGAGAGCTTGTGCAGTCCTCCATCTTGCCATAGTGCTAACACCAGCCGATGGTATTGGAGTGCTTTCAGTGCTCACCAGTTACATTACACAATGACACATTCATTGTGGGAGGCAGGGGGAAGCGTAAGTGATTTGCCAAGAATCAAATTGTTCAGCCAACCCCGAGACTCTAACCTTGTTCCCCAGTTCCCCTGTCTGCAGCTCCGGCCGTTACGCCACATCCTCGCTTCACTTCAAGGCGCCTCAACTGTTTCTCTTTATCACTTCTACGTTTGTTCAGCAAGACCCCGTCAACACCGAACAAGCTTTGGCAAAGCCAGTAGATCTCGGCAATCCCCGAGCTATTGGCCTTGTCAATGTGAATGTCTTTTAGCCATATTGTCTAGCAGCACATCTGCTGTTCAGCATGGCTGAATGTCACTGAAAAAAGCACTGTGATGCGGCTAGTGCAGGTCACGTCATTGCGCCTTTTTGCGTTAGGCGGGACTGGACAATAAACTCAACATGGGGGGCAAAGAGACTCTGCGTCGGGTCAACATCCTGTGATTCTGGGCTTTCAGTAACTTTCAGCCATGCTGAACAGCAGATGTGCTGCTAGACAACATGGCTAAAAGACATTCACATTGACGAGGCTAATCGCTCCGTCACTGCCAATACCTATTGGCTTTTCCAATGCTTGTTTATTTTTTGTGATCATCCCACTGGTCCAGTTGAAAGGGAGTAGACGAAGGGATAAAGAACAAGTTATTAAACCTGCTGACGTTTGTACTTGTAGTCTTAAATTCTCCTTCCTCTCATGCCAATCCCACCCCTTGTTTACATTTGTACAGGACGAAATAAATTACTGAGCATGAAGCCCGAGTTTGGTTCTGCTTACTCGGGAGAAAGGTGATTGTGTGTGTGTGTGTGTGTGCGAGGGCGCGCGTGTGTGTGTGTGTGTGTGCGCGCGCCAGGGCTTACTATTTTTAACTTTTTTTATTCTGAACATTAAATGTGCTCTGGTGTTTTCTGCATCTAATTCAGCTGGCCAATAAATCTGGAGAAAATTAGACTGCAGATTTAGAGCATAAGAGCCACTACGAATCACTTGCTGTGTGGCTATCGAAGCTTTAAGCGGGTTACAGGTTAGTAACCTTATCTGTCTTTAATCCTTTCATTCTGTAGTTTGTGCAGTCGCACTGCCAGTGCATTTTGAAAACCTCCAGCAAACGTAGACTGACCTAATGGGACTCTACATCCCAGTCCCTTATTTTAATAAGCCATTCGTCTTTACCTTTACCAATTTTCATCTGTTTCTTTAATTTCCTCCTGAAAATCATGTGCTTTTTTTTGCTTTTTTTCTTTAGTTTTTGGGGAGCAGCAGATCAAAATTGCAGTTATTATATTCCTGGTAAGAACGGGTTTTGAGCACAAAGAAGTTTAAATGGATATTATTGCTTTTGGTGGGAGATTGAGTTCTGCACAAGATGCCACCCGTATAGTAGAGATGGTGGACGATCTTGAATGAAGAGACCTTGAGTTCTAGATATCACATGGTGTCATTGCGTAACGAACATGTGAGTTAAGGAGATATTTAGGACTAAGTAATGTCAAACACGAACAAATGATGGAGTTTGTCAAGCTCAGCACTATCGTCTTGAAATACAATATTAGGATGTTGATGTAGAGTTGGTGGAGTTCACAAAATGGCCTGGATCGGTAAATCAAAGCTGTCTGGATAAGGTTGTGGGGGCAGAGATGCATGATAGCTAGTGCTGTGGGTTTGAAATGCTCATTTAGTTCTGAGCTGTGGGGAAAGGATGTGCCCGATAGATGGGAGATGGTCCAGGTGTCCTTAGCTTCAGTTTTTGAGTTGAGATTGTGTCTGGGCTACTTGTCTCATGGGGAAATTGTTAATAGAGGAAGTGAAAGTTGAGTATGTGGGTTAACTGATTAACATTGCTGGATTCGGGATGTATGCCCTGCAGTCTTCAGTAAACTGGTGTATGTGGGTATAAGATGTGTTTTCGGTAGTCATTTTGTTTTGTATGTTCTCCCCCACAGATTTGCCAATTGGGAAATTTTTCCATTCACATTGCCCTTCGGAACCTACGTCCAGCTGGTGAGTTCCTCCATTGTAGATACTACTGTTCATGACGGTTTCGGTATTATGCAGTTGAAAAGAGACTTCTGCACTAGGAGTCATTTCTCGCTGATCAGCGGAACAGAAGGCATTTAAGGAGTGACCGGCATAAGTGGCATAATTAGATGCGTACTAAGAAAATCACGAGGCACATACTGAGTATCCCACTTTTTTAAATGACTAATGCAGGTTCCTGACCCTGCCACATCGTGGTACACAGATAATAGTAGGGCCTGGAAGCGGGCAAAGAGTGGTTTCATAAAGCTTAGTACTTGACAGCATAGATTGAATTTAAAATAGACCTTTGGGAGCCACGGGAGTAAAGTAGTCTTTTCCTTTTGTTGAGCTTATCAAGGAGCGCCTTTGTTGTTTCTAATGAAAATGTATCCAATTTATAAAGACCAATCTGGTCTCTTCTACTGCCTGATGGGGTGCACATTTGGCACTGGTGCACTTTGACTCTGGGGCTCTTAAACCAAATGAGAGGAGCTACACTACTTGTAGTATTTCACACCTTCTGGACAGCTACTTCACAGGAATGGGGTGGAAAAGGGATTTTGTAATTGTTTTGTATTTTTTTAAATAAATAAAAGTAACTAGGGACACTAGTAGAAAGGTTATTCCAGAGGTGGTGGCACACAGGTCCTCTGCGCAGGGTGGAAATACAGACAATGGGCCCACAAGAACTGCAGGATATAGAAGTATGGCACAGTCTGGGGTGGGTGGAGCTACTACCCACCTTGTTTAAGTGCTCTCATTAGGACTGTTCAATGACCATATATCCCATGCTTGATGTTTGGTTGGATTGGGACATGAAAATAAATCCAGATCAACATCCTTCCCAAATGGGCTAGGATTTTGCATTGGCCAAGTGAGGTAGTCTAAGAGTGGTGCTTGGCTGGAACCCATAAATGCATCTTGGTCCACCCTCTGCGGTGACTGCATCATTCTTCTACTGTTGAAACTCTGTAATTGGCTCATCTTGAAGCTTTGGAATCAATTTAGATTTGTAATCCAAAGCCCTGAAGTCTAGCTGATGAGGTAACTGTCTGTTCGGCCAAGAGTATCCATTGGCTGTCAGTCTGGAATGAAACAAGCTATGATGGCCGCCAAAGTAAGCACAAAGAATGGGTCTGGCTGTGATTCTGCATGGTAAGGAAGTCATTTTCGGTTGAATTGTTTGATTCAGTAATGAAATGAATTACACACTTCAAAGAGGCGAGATAGATTCAGGAGAAAAGGACAGAAAAGCCCGCACATAGGAGTTGAGAGGGTGTGGTAAGGGCATACTGTTCTTGCCATGTCAACCAAATGTTAGGAAGTTGAGTCCATGCTTGGTAAGTGTTGTGGTCAATCCGTGTCGGCCTGGAGTAGGGAAGTTGAATCCATGTTTGGAGAGCTTATGAGCAAGGAAGGAGGCTAGGTCATAGTGTAGGAAACTTGGTTGATGGGAGGGGTGCAATGAATATAGGAAATGGCAAGAGGTACTGCTTTATTGTGCTGCTGGGTGATGACTTCTGATCTTGATGCACACCCACACTACCTACCTGAGAAACCTATGATTGCTTGCCTTTGCTACCATTTAGTGTCAAGTGCTGACTGTTTGTCCCGTGGCTCCCTGAACAGGATCTGACTAATATTTTTCAGGTAGTAGAAAGGATGTTGAGATTTTGGTCAGCAATGCAGCACTAACAGTAAATGATAGCTTTGCCTAATAGAGGGATGGGCTGTCTTACTGTAAAATGTCTGGTCATACTTAAAATTATGTAAAGTATGCAAATACATGGGTATGGTAATCCTTCGAAACCATTTAAATACATGAAAATGTAGGTTTCCCCTCTTATGTGATTTTTTTTTTAAAGTTGAAGTTGCTTCAAGTGAGAACACTTAACACGCAGAAATATAATCTTGGCGTTAAGGTTTCCGGGCATCTCTGGGTCTTGCATGTTTATGTATGTTTGGAGTCTTTCTTGTATAGTGCACACCTAGATGGAGAGCAACAGAGCTCTGAAGTGATGTTGGTAACTGCAGTCACTGCATGCTGACTGACTGCTCATTCTTCCCTCAGGTTCCAAGACAAGGAAGATTCCGTTCCCCACCAAGAACCCCTTTACCTGGCTCTTCTTGCTCGTTTCTTGTCCGAATTACACATACGAGGTAAGAGGACACATTCCATTTTTTTTTTTAATTCAACCGTCCTCGACTCTGGTTTCCTGCACCTTTGTAAAATGTTTTGACCTCATTTTAGGGGTCATAAATTCAACTTTTGAGGAAAGTATTAGTTTTATGTATGTGGTTAGGGATAAGCCATTGGCGTAATTGTATCCTTTGCATGCAGTCTCTTCATGGTGCACTTATTGCAGTGTGTCCGTATGCTCCTTCCAATTTTTATGACACAATGAGGTTTCAGCTAATCACGTGATCTGAGATGAAGCTGGAGCGTTATTGTGAATGTCTAGGTAAGGGGCAGGAGTTTGATGGGCAAGGCAGTACGAGAAGACTGTATTATGGCTGTAGTGGGTGTCAAGAGAAAGCAGAAAACTGGCACTGTTGTACAGTTTGAGTTTAGAGCCCTGCCTCATATGCAGCTGTGTGAAATTTTACAACATATCTATTTGTCCAAGGGGTAAAAGTCTTCTGAAATCTACTAGTCCTGTTAAAAATAAAAAAAATATCCCTTTTGATGCCATGCAGTGAGCTGACAAATTTTGGTAGCCTTCTCATTATAACTCCCCTCTTATAAAAGCCTCTTTGATATGGCAGGGCTCATATTATGAGAGTATTTGGATTATAAAAAGTCTCCACTTATCAATTTTGCTATCTTTCTGCAAATCTACAAACGGGTACGGAATTTGTCAGGAATTGGTAGTTACAGGACTGGAATGTCAATCAATCAGGCGTTTGTTAAGCGCGACTACTCACCTGTAAGGGTCTCAAGGCGCTGGGGGTAGGGGGGGGGGGTGCAGGTTCCAGTCCATCAAGGAGGGGGTCTGTCGAAGAGCCAAGTTTTGAGGTTTCTTGCGAAGATGGGAAGCGATGTTGTCTGTCGGAGGTGGAGCGGAAGGGCGTTCCAGGCTCTGGCCGCGAGGAAGGAGAAGGAGCGGCCTCCCGATCTGGTCTTTCTGGTGCGGGGGACCACGGCGTAGGAGAGCTGGGCTGATCGTAGGGTCCCTTGGGGTGCGTGGAAATTGAGTCGGCTGTTCAGGTATGCTGGTCCGGTGTCGTGGAGGGCCTTGTGTGCGTGGGTGAGCATCTTGAAGGTGAGACTGGCCTCGATGGGGAGCCAGTGGAGTGTGCGCAGGTGCTGGGAGATGTGGCAGTGTCTTGGCAGGTTGAGGACCAGTCTTGCGGCAGCGTTCTGGATGTTCTGTAGCTTGCGGGTGAGGTTTTTGTTTATTCCGGCGTAGAGTGCGTTGCCGTAGTCGAGTCTGCTGGTGACCAGGGCGTGAGTGACGGTCTTTCTGTGTTCGAGGGGGATCCATTTGAAGGTCTTACGTAGGAGGCGGAGGGTGTGGAAGCAGGAGGACGAGACAGAGTTGACCTGGCGGTCCATTTTGAGCTCGGAGTCCAGGATGATTCCCAGGTTGCGTGCGTGGTCCGTGGGGGTGGGCGGGTTTCCGAGGCCGGATGGGCCGCCAGGTGTCGTTCCAGGCGTCGGGGTTTGGGCCCATGATGAGTACTTCTGTCTTGTTGGTGTTTAGTTGTAGGCAGCTGTTTTTCATCCATTTGGCGACGGCTTCCATGCCTTCTCGAAAGTTGTGTCTGGCGGTGTTGGGTTCGTTGGATAGGGAGAGGATGAGTTGGGTGTCGTCTGCGTATGACACGATGTTGAGTCTGTAGGTTCTGACTATGGGGGCGAGTGGAGCCATGTAGACGTTGAAGAGCGTAGGGGTGAGGGAGGACCCCTGAGGGACTCCGCAGGTGGTTGGTGTAGGGTCCGAGAGGAAAGGGGGGAGTCTGACCCGCTGCGTTCTGCCGGAGAGGAAGGAGCGGATCCATTCGAGGGCATTGTCCTGGATCCCTGCGTCGAAGAGTCTGCGTATTAGGGTGCGGTGAGAGACTGTGTCGAACGCCGCTGAGAGGTCGAGGAGGATGAGGGCTACTGTTTCTCCTTTGTCCAGTAGGGTGCGGATGTTGTCTGTTACGGCGAGGAGGGCGGTTTCCGTACTGTGGTTTTTTCTGAAGCCGGATTGGGAGGAGTCGAGGATGTAGTGCTCTTCGATGAATGTGGCGAGTTTGCTGTTGATGGCTTTATCTGAAAGAGACACGTTAGTGACAGATTCCTTACCTTAGAATATCCCCAGGCGTCAGGCTGGATCCGGAAAGTTTCTGCGTAGCAGTACCCTTGCGCGTCGGTAGGCGGCGTCGTGCGGCTCCGCGTCCGTCGTCGGCGTCGTGATCGCCGGGATGACATCGCGGGTAGTACTTAGACGCCGCCCCTGCGCGCTGACGTCAGTTCTTCTTTTTCCGCGCCAGTAAGCGCAGATCCGGGAAGAGCAGTGCCCTAGTCAATTTTTGACTAAATTTTTTGGTGATTTTTCACTGTTTTCTTTTCGAGTCGTCGACTCCTCGGTGTCGATAGGGATGCCCGGCTTCAAGCCATGCGACGTCTGTGGTCGAATGATGTCGATCACAGACCCGCACTTAGAGTGTCTCTTCTGTCTCGGCCGAGACCACGACACGAAGTCGTGCCCTGACTGCCGGAAGCTTCACCCGAAGGCTTTGCGAGAGCGGTCTCGAAAGCTACTCGAGGTCCGGCAGTCGGCTCCGCGCCACACCACGGTCCCGGGAGAGGTCGAGGGGCCGGTCGCGGAGTCCCCGCCGGTCGTCGGAGTCCAAGTCTTCGCGCTCCTCGGGTAAGTCAAAGCACAAAAAGTCTAAGAAGCATCATCGCTCTAAGACTTCGCCTCGCCGGTCTCACGACTCGGCTGAGGCCCCTGTCGGCACCGTCCCCGCGGCCCCGGACGTGCCTGTCGAGCCGCCCCCGCATTACCCGTCCTTTCCGGGTTCGGGGGCGACTCCGGCAAGTACAGGAATTCCTGTCGGCCATGGCCCGCCTCTTCGGGCCTCAAGGTCCCTCCGGTGCGCCTTCGGGCCCCGCGGGCCCTGATGGGGTTGCTCCGGCGTCGCCGACGACTCCGGTCCCGGCGTCGCCTGTCCCGCCAGCCTTGATCCCGGCCTCGGCTCCGGCCCCGGCCTCGGCCCCGGTGGTGCCGCAACCCCCATCGACGCCGGTTGACCTAACCAAGCCTCCGCCGACGCCAATGTCCCCGGTGCCGTTTCCGACGCCGTCCGGGGCTCCGGACGGCGTCGTTCCCCAGCTCTTTCCGGGTCCGGACATGGAGCCGGACCGGCGTCGCCCGACGCCGGATCCGGCGCCGACGAGACCTTGGGTCCCAAATGTCCCTCCTCCTCCATATTTTTCACTAGAGGAGGACCAGGAGAGCTGGGAGGGGTCAGAAGACCCTCTCACACGGCAGTGTGAGTATGATCAGGACTGGGCAGAGGAACTTGGGGATGCCAGTGGTCTAGATACTTCCCCTGACATGCTGTCTCCTCCCGTGGCTACGGAGGAGGGAGCAAATTTCGCAACGGTGTTGCGTAGAACAGCTGGAGCCTTGCACCTCCAATTGCCTACTCTAGCTGTCAAAACTAATCTCTTGACGGAAGTGCTTCAGCCGGCAGCCTCCTCTGCGGAGACTGTGCTGCCGTTTAATGATGCACTGATTGACGTTCTTTTGGGCACCTGGTCCAAGCCCATCACAGGGGCTCCTGTGGATAGGAACGTGGCCCGACGCCATCGCCCTGCTCCGGGCGACCCCGTGTTTCTCTCCCAACATCCCACCCCGAGAGCTTGGTTGTCCAAGCCTCTGCCTCCCAAACCGCCTTCCCTACCGCCCCCCCGGATAGGGAATCCAAACGCCTGGACCAATTTGGGAAGAAGGCCTTTTCTTCCTCCAGTGCTGGCTTGCGGTCGGTGAACACCGCTTGCCTTTTGGGCCGATATACCCACTCCCTGTGGGATTCGGTGGCGACTGTTTTGCCCCAGTGTTCTGAGGAGGTCCAGACACTGCTTACCCGCGCCATTGCGGAAGGTAGGGATGCGGCAAAGTACACCATACGTTGTGGCCTTGATACCGCCGACTCGCTGGGCAGATCGCTTGCAACGACGGTGGCGCTGCGTCGCCACGCCTGGCTGAGGACCACTGGTTTTTCGGGTGATGTCCAGAATACACTCATGGACATGCCCTTTGATGGAGTCGGTCTTTTTGGTTCCAAAGCAGACCATGCGCTGGAGCGTTTTAAGGACTCAAGGGCTACTGCAAAGTCCCTGGGCCTTTCTGTTGCGCGCCCTCCGCTAACCTCTGCTTTTCGCCCCTTTCATGGCCACGGAAGGGGCGCCCAGTCACGTCAGCAGCCCAGCCACCGGCCCGCGCAGCAAGCGCCTTCACGTGGCCGAGGACGTGGATACCGCTGTCGCGGTTCGGGCAACCAGCGTGCGGGTCAGGCCACCACCTCCAACCCGTCCGCGGCCTCCAAGCCCTCCTAGTCCCTCCTTTCAGGTGCACAGCACGCCGGTAGGGGGCAGGGTCCGCCATCACCTTCACCACTGGCGTCCCATCACCTCGGACAGGTGGGTCTTGGACATTGTCCGAAGGGGCTACTCCCTCCCCTTCGAGACCGCCCCCCCAGCCATGCCACCTCAATTCCACCGCATGTCAGGGGATCACTTGCTGCTTCTGCAGAAGGAAGTCATGGCCCTCTTGGCCAAGAGGGCCATCGAGCGTGTTCCGACCCCAGAAGTAGGGCGTGGTTGCTACTCCCACTACTTTCTGGTGCCCAAAAGGACAAGGAGGACATGCGTCCTATCTTGGACCTCCGGAACGTCAATCGCTTCCTCCGGAAGGAGAAGTTCAAGATGCTCACCCTAGCTCAGGTCTTGACTGCCCTCGACCCTGGAGACTGGTTGGTAGCGTTGCACTTGCAGGACGCTTATTTCCACATCCCGTCCTGCCGGCCCACCGGCGTTACCTGCGGTTCACGGTAGGCCTCGAGCATTTTCAGTTCACCGTGCTCCCCTTTGGCCTTACCAGTGCCCCTCGGGTGTTCACGAAAGTGATGGCGGTGGTCGCAGCTCATCTGCGCCGGGCAGGGGTTTCAGTCTTCCCCTACCTCGACGACTGGCTGCTGAAGGCGGGCTCGTCCCAGGCAGTCGTCTCCCACCTCCAGACTACGGCCGAACTCCTGCACTCGCTGGGGTTCTCCATCAATGTGCCGAAGTCGCATCTGATTCCTTCTCCACAGCTCCTTTTCATCGGAGCAGTTCTGGACACGACGCAGTTTCGGGCCTATCCTCCCGAACGGCGAGTCCGGGATATTCAGGCTATGATTCCGATCTTTCAGCCTTTATCCTGGGTTTCGGTACGGATGACCCTGAGGCTGCTGGGCCTCATGGCCTCCTGCATCCTGCTAGTCGATCATGCCAGATGGCATATGCGGGCTCTGCAGTGGGACCTGAAGTTCCAGTGGGCGCAGCACCAGGGCAACCTGTCCGATCACGTCCAGATCTCGGAGGGGACTGCAAAACAGTTGCAGTGGTGGCTCTCGAACCGGCAATGGGTCATGAGCAGATCCCTCTCCCTTCCCCAGCCAGAGCACACAGTTGTGACGGACGCGTCCCTTCTGGGATGGGGCGGTCACATGGGAGAGGCGGAGATCAGAGGCCTCTGGTCTCCGGCGGAGTCCCGGCTCCATATCAACCTTCTGGAGCTCCGGGCGATCCGACTTGCGCTCAAGGCATTCCTTCCCTCTGTCAAAGGGAAGGTAGTGCAGGTGTTTACAGACAACACCACCGCCATGTGGTACTGCAACAAACAAGGCGGGGTGGGGTCGTGGACCCTCTGTCAGGAGGCTCTGCGCCCCTGGACATGGCTGGAACATCAGGGCATGTTCCTGATGGTTCAACACCTGGCAGGTTCCCTGAACGCCAGGGCGGACGAACTCAGCCGCAGGTGCATGATGGATCACGAATGGCGTCTTTACTCGGAAGTGGCGCAAGGACTCTTTCTTCAGTGGGGAAAGCCTTGGTTAGATCTATTCGCCACCGAAGAGAACGCGCAATGTCATCAGTTCTGCGCGTTGGAATTTCCAAGGCAGCACTCGCTCGGCGACGCTTTTCGTCGCGAGTGGAGTTGCGGTCTGTTGTATGCCTTTCCGCCTATACCACTTCTACCCAGAGTGTTGAAGAAGATTCGGCACGACCGGGCCCAAGTCATTCTTGTGGCTCCGGACTGGGCTCGAAGACATTGGTATCCCGAGCTACTCAGTATGAGCGTAGATCCCCCGATCCGTCTGCCTCTTCGGGAGGATCTTCTGTCGCAGCAGCAGGGGACGGTCCTCCACCCGAACCTGTCCAGCCTCCACCTGCTTGCGTGGAGATTGATCGGCGGCAGTTGATTCCTTTCGACTTGCCTCCCGAAGTTTGTGATTTAATTCTGGCAGCCAGGCGTCCCTCCACTAAGGTGGTATACGCCTGCAGGTGGAACAAGTTTGTGGCATGGTGCACAGCAAAGGCTGTGAACCCCCTTTCTGCCCCTCTTTCTGAGGTTCTTCTGTTCCTTCTTTCCCTGGCCCAACAGGGTTCTGCCCTGGGTACCATCAAGGGCTATCTTTGTGCTATCTCGGCCTTCCTCAGGCTTCCTGATCAGCCCTCCCTTTTCAAGTCCCCTGTTGTTAACAGGTTTCTAAAAGGCATTACACACCTCTTCCCTCCTGTTCCGTTTGTGATGCCTCAGTGGGACTTGAACTTGGTTCTTACCTTTCTTATGTGCGCTCCCTTTGAGCCTCTGCACAACTGTCCTCTTCGTCTTCTGACTCTGAAGACAGCCTTTCTGGTGGCCATCACTTCCGCTCGGCGGGTGAGTGAGCTCCAGGCTCTTTCATGCAAACCTCCCTTTCTGTCTGTTCATCCAGACAAGGTTGTTCTTCGGACGCGTCCGTCCTTCTTGCCAAAGGTGGTTACTGCCTTCCACATTGGGCAGACCATCACTTTGCCCACCTTCTTTCCGCCTCCGCATCCTTCCAGAGAGGAAGAGAGGCTCCACCGTCTGGACCCAAAACGTGCGCTTTCCTTTTACCTCAACCGCACACAACACTTCCGGGTGGATGACCAGCTCTTTGTTGGCTACGTGGGCGCCAAAAAGTTCGGGCGGTGCACAAGAGAACCATCTCCCGCTGGGTAACCTTGTGTATCAAAGCCTGCTATTCTTTGGCTAAGAAGGAACCTCCTGTTGGGCTGCGTGCCCATTCCACCAGGGCAACGGCTGCTACCACGGCTTTGGGCCGCGGTGTTCCGCTGCAGGATATCTGTCAGGCAGCTACGTGGGCCTCGCTGCACACATTTACAAAGCATTACTGCCTTGACAGTCAGGTCCGGAGGGACGGCTTCTTTGGCCGTTCTGCCCTCCGGGACTTCCTTGTCTGATCTTTGTTCGCAGACCCACCACCGGGGTTGGTATTGCTGGGGTATCTATTCTAAGGTAAGGAATCTGTCACTAACGTGTCTCTTTCAGATGCACAAGTTACTAACTTGTGTAACGATATATCTGTAAGAGACAGTAGTTAGTGACAGATTCCTTACCGCCCCACCCATCCTCCCCGTTCTGCGAACTGATTTGTAGGGTTAAGGACATCCCTTTCAGGGCCCTAGTATTTTTCAGACACCTATGTCAGCTTCTTGCATGGCTCTGCGTTCCTGGCGCGGAAAGTCGTGTACAGAACTGACGTCAGCGCGCAGGGCGGCGTCTAAGTACTGCCCGCGACGTCATCCCGGCGATCACGACGCCGACGACGGACGCGGAGCCGCACGGCGCCGCCTACCGGCGCGCAAGGGTACTGCTACGCAAAAACTTTCCGGATCCAGCCTGACGCCTGGGGATATTCTAAGGTAAGGAATCTGTCACTAACTACTGTCTCTTACAGATATATCGTTACACAAGTTAGTAACTTGTGCCTCGATGACTTTCGCTGGGAACGGGAGCAGGGAGATGGGTCTGTAGTTTTTGAGGTCGGTGGGGTCCGCCGAGGGTTTCTTCAGGAGGGGGTTGACCTCGGCGTGTTTCCAGTCGTCGGGGAGCGAGGTGGTCGCCAGAGAGCGGTTGATGGTGTGGCGGAGTAGCAGACCCTAGTAGGTGTCCTCGTGGGGCCAGGATCCTTGCCGTAAGTTTGACTATAGGACTGCCCCTTCTTTTCTGCACTCGTGGGAAGTGTTTTGTCCATTTCAATTGGGTTGGACGAACCTTTCGAACCAAATGCCATACTGAGGATAAGTATATCCATACGTCGTTTTGATTGAACAAAAAGTTCTGTTTTTTAACTTGCTGTTATTTCCAGGGAGGGATTTGACATTGTGGTTTTGCCCTGAAGAAAGCTGTGGACCCATAGGGCCGTTCACAGGCTGAAACATGTTGGCAATGAGGATAGGGTCATAGGACCATTGCATCCTTGGGACACCCTACTATGTGTTGTTAATATCCTTCATTACTCCATATTAAAGGGATACCTGGAGTGTTTGGAGGATTTTTAATCTTTAACCCCCCTGGCCTTTTCTCCTAAGTGCTCCCTGAAACACGGTTGAGCCCACCCTGACCTTTAGGAGCCAGGGTGAACCCGATGATGAAGCATGACACTATTAGAGTTTGTGAGGGTTACAATACAAAGAGGAATTGCTCCCAGTCTTGGTAGAGATACATGATCTGACCTCTTTAGTAGAGAATTGTGCCACCACTTAATATTTCATTTGATATATTATTTTCCTTTGGGCGGGATACTGCTTGTTATTTATGATAAATTGGGAGGACGTATCCCCCGTTCCCTCGTATAACTTCCTGCGTGTGGAAGTATCTCTTCACCCTTTAGGCCTCTGGCCGTTTCTGTATACACTATTCACTAACTACTCCTCTATCCCTCCTCACACTGGAAAAGGTTGAAAATGTATGCCTGACAAAGGCAGGAGTAATATATTGTTCAAAGCATGTGTGGCTGCAGATACATATGATCAGCATACACCTGCTATTTAGAGTTTGGGCTTGGGCGATTACAAGTTTTTTTTCTTTGAAGAACTTGTTCGAGTCAGGAAATGTGGTGCACCTCTTCCATTGACAATGTGAATGGGCACCAATTCCATGTTAGGTTGTGTTTTTTTTCTGCCACCTGGTTTGAATGTGTACCGAAAGGGCTCAGAGTTCATCATGTTTTCAACACGTTTTCGGATCCACACTGATTGATTTCGACACCGACGCATCAGAAACCCAGTCTGCGCCTTGATCATTTTACATCATGCTTCACTACCAGGCACCTTCAGAGGACCACCGACAAATATTCAAAGCACTCCCCCCCCCCCCCCCCGCACGCCCTTTGGGTGCTGGGAGAGATGGAATAGACACCCTTTCAACCTTGTACTTGAACCAACTCTAAATACCTGTAGTCAGACTATCGCGATTTGTGCAATCTGTTCCTTTCTCCCAACCACAGTAACGCCTCTTGTGAATTCTACCTCACCTTCAGCTTGCGGAAAACTCTTAAGTTACCAAAAGGAAAGGTGCTGAGCATGCCACAATATGCACGAACCGACATATCCAGAAACCCTGAACATCTTTGAAGAAGAACCTTTTGGCGCCAAACAAGGCTAGGAGACCAGCCCATCCAGAATCCTGGCAGTCCAGCCCAGAGACTAAGACAAACACATGAGAGCACCAGGAAGAGAAGAACATCAAGCCTGTGCCAAGCCTGGAACAAAGACCATGCCCAGAGTGTAAGTAGTTCGCCTGGCTCCAAGACTAACCCCACCAAACCATGGACATAGAAAAAGTCCCATGTAGAGGCTGAACATGCTCCCAAGGGAGTCTGCATCTAGCACGGAGGCAAAAGACTGCCCTCTCCGAGGCTTATGCCAGCTCCGGTCAGCACCAAAAGAAGGCTTTAAAGTCAACCAAGGCTCCGCCCAGGGGTGTTGAGCCCTACAGTTCCAAGGGTGTCAAACATTTGTGCTCCTACATGCAGCAAATACCGAAAGAACCACCAAAGCCAGTGCTAAAAATTCAGTCAACGCCGAATGCCATGTCGACCCCAAAAGCTTTTTTGATAGCCGGATCCGAGGAGTAGGATTTGCCAATCTTACAGAGACATCAGGAGAAGCTAGACGCCAGGCAATAGCTTCTCTTTATTCACCCGTCATCAGAAAGATCTCAGCGAAGCCACCTCCACCAAAGCCATCGGAGATATTGCCTCACTAGACAAGGCTCACCTTTTGAAGGAGAATCATCTTCTGAGGCCCCTTCATAACTGGCACAGATGAAACACAAGGGCACTAGTCCTCTCCCCTATGTCCACTTCTGCCTGCCCTGCCTCTACCACTAACTCCACCTTCTTCACCACCCCACTCAATCCTCCGCCTCCATCTGAGTCACTAGAGGGGTCCCAGTGTACCTTTTCATAACTAGGCAGTTCTTATGACCCCATTGACCCGTACGACCAGGCCTTCGACCCAGGGCCTAATTATGACTATCAGACTGATGCTTCCTGAAAGGAGAGCAAGAAAATCGGCACAGCGGGCAAGTGGGTAGCTGCTGGGGGCACCCATGCATTCTGTCGGGCTCCTCTCCCACTAACAATGGTCCCAGTATGAGGAGATGCAGGAGTTTGTAAAACATCTTACAGAGGAGTACAGGAAGAGGGTGAAGGAGATGGTGCTCAAAGGCAAGATCATCTCGAACACCAAAATTAATTGTGCACTTTACGCTGTGGGCACATCATCTACAGGCATTAACACCAGCATTCTTCTGAGTTGCCATGCTTGGCTTCATATCTACAGGTTCAAACCTAAAGCCCAGCAGCATCTCCTCAATGTCCCGTTTGATAGAGAGCATCTTGTCAGCCCTCAGTTTAATGAGATGCAGGAAAAAATAAAGGACACTGATATTGTGAAGTCTATGGGTGCCCCAGAAAACTCTAGCTATAAGACTCCTTTCACAAGTGCCAACCAGCAGAGGACTCAAGGCCTCTTCACAAGACCAGCCGCAGTCCTACCTGAGATGGCAGCAAACCTTCCACCAACAAATGGGCAGAGTTTACACCATGACATGCACTGGGATAATAACTGAGACAAGGGCAGAAGTGGCTAAACGAAAGGAGCTTCCACCTCCAAACTGTGACTTGCCTCATCATCCTCTGCCCCCTCCCCCCACCCGATCACATGTCCTCAGCAGAGACTAACTCTACCTTCTCTAGGAATGGGTACATGCTCTTCTCCAGAAAGACATGATAACCTCCGCATCAGTAGGGACAAGACATCTAGTCTTTGTATGTTCTCATCCCTAAAAGGCTTCATCATGCCTATCTTAGCTGTAGGGCCTCTCAACAAATACATTCTGTCTGAATATTGTCATATGACTATCCTCCCTGTGCTCCAACATGGTCATTACATGACAGTGCTTGACATTAAGGACTCCTGTTTTCACACACCCGTCCACTCTGCCCTCCGCTGGTACTTTCATTTTGTGGTAAGACGCCATCATTACCAATTCAAAGTACTTCCTTTTGGGGTCACTACGATCCCAAGGCTGTTCATGAAGTACCGAGTAATGGTCTCCACCCACCTCCGAAAGGGGCACTCAAATTTCCCCTACCTCGATGATTGACTTCCCAAGAGTGGCGGGAGGCAGCTTTGCCTAGCCCACACTCGAGCAGCGATTTCCTTGCTCCAAACCTTGGTATTCATCATAAGTGCCACTAAGTCCCATCTCCATGGACAGAACACTATGGATCTGGGTCCATAGTGCAGTGCCCATGCACTAGAGCTCTTTGACTACGCTTTTGCTCTTCTCTCACTCCTTTCATGCATGGTGAGGAAGATGAGACAAATGCACCCAACGCTCATTCTGGTTGCTTCCACATGGGCCCAGCAACCCTGGTACTCCATGCTTATGGAGACTTTTGTCAGCCTCCTTGAGAAGCTGCCACTAAGGCACGAGCATCTCAAACTGAGACAAGGCAAGATCAGTTACCCAGAAGTCAGTCAGCTCCACCGGATATGTGACGTTACAACGCATGCCGTTACATCGCATGCCGTTGCAACGCCAAACTTTACCCCGACTTTCTGTCGGGGGAGCGCTGGAAGTTGGAATAGATTAATTTTCTATTCCAACTCCAGTGTGTGCAACAGTAGGGAAGGTGTTGGAGTTAAATCCAACACCTTCTACCCACTGCTGCGCGCCTTTTTCGTTGCAACGGCATGCGATGTAACTGCATGCGTTGTAATGGTTGCGTTGTAAAGGCTGCTTCCCGCTCCACCTAGCGATGTGGCACCTGAGGACTTAGAATGTGGTTACTTAAACCTCCCCCAAGAATGTATGACCCATCTGCAAGAAGCACTTAAGTCCACTACAAGGGCCTGTTAGGCCGCAAAGTGGAAAAACTTTGTCCACTACTGTATATCCAAACACATGGCTCTCTTAAAACCTAAAGTCTAGGACATTTTCTGCTATCTTTTACATCTGCAGAAATCAGACCTCGCCTACACTTCGCTGACGTTGCAGCTTACATGCAAATCAAGGAACATTCATCCCTATTTATGATTTCAATAGTTGAAGTGTTCATGGAGGGACTTAAAAGGGTCAATCCTCACCGAATTCCTTTTGCACTCGTGTGGAACCTTAACATTGTCCTCACAAGGCTCAAGGGAGCTACCCTTTAAGCTTTTACCCTTATGCCCCTTCAGTTCCTTTCCTTGAAGGCGGCCTTCCTTCTGGCCATTACATCCGAATCATTAGTAAACTACAAGCACTCACCTTACTAAAGCCTTTCATTCAGGTTCACAAAGACAGACTTGTTCTGAGGCCCAGTCTTAAATTTCTACCTAAAGGAGTATCATCATCATACCTAAACCAAGCAATAGCGCTCCCAGGTTTTTTTTCCACAACCAGACTATGTAGGAGAAAGAGCTCTACACAAGCTAGATGTTAAAGGGCTCTCATGTATTACACCGACAGGACTAAGCCTTCTCGTAAGTCTGACCACCTCTTTCTGGCCTTTGCGTAGCCTCACATGGACCATGCCATCTCTAAGGCTGGCATACCAAGATTAATAGTAAAGTGTATACAAACCTAGGGCTAAAAGAGTCCTAATTGTTCACCCAGGTCACACTCCACCCATAAGAAAGGAGCAAGTATGGCTTTCATAGGCAACATCCTGCTAGCTGACTTCTGCAAAGCAGCCGCCTGTTCACCCACACATACACCTTTGACAAGCATTATTGTGTGGATCTCCTGGCAAGCCAACAAGCTATGGTTGGCTAATAGTCTTAATGGCTCACATTGGTGTCTTTTTAAAAAAAATAATTAAGCAATACATAAGGGGCTTATGATTAATCCCAAATCTGAACAAATCAAAGCCACAATCTCATTAAATTTCTTCATGGTTTTATCTTCAAAGATAAGTTGCATTTAATAAGCACAACCAAAGTACTCCGGTGATTACACAGTGAAACTTGTAAAGGGAAATTGATGTTTACTCCAGTATTGGAACTTTCATAGATTCCCATGCTTGAATCATTCCCCGTCGTCGAGATGGGAGTCCCCGGTGTATATATAAAAATAGCAATACAAACCATTACAAATAGAAACTAGGCCTAGGCCCTTTCTAGTTTTGTAACATATCCACCTCTTTTTGTAAAAGAGACCAAACAAAATCAACAACCAGTCAGATCAGCCTCACCCTCTAGAACCCTCCTGAGAGAACCTCAGACCATCAGATTTTCTACCGTACGTTGTGCTAGGGAGTCTCCACTGAGCTCTGCTCAGTTTTTTCCTTGTTACCTTAACTTAGAGTTTTTTTCAACTGATTTCTTCAGCAGCTTCTTCAGCTTCGTGTCAACATGTCTGAGAAGGAGAAAAAAGGCCTTTTTAGAGCTTGTTCCACCTGCTCTAAAAAAAGGCTTTACGTGGATGACCCTCACAAGGACTGCACCTATTGCCTCTACCCAGATCACAAGGCTAAAGATTGCAAGGTTTGCAGTACTTTTTCCTCCAAAACCTTGAGAGACCGTGAGGGACGTCTCCTGACCTTGCTCCAAAAGCTGAAGTCCAGGAAGGATCCACTATCCAGTGACGATAGTGATGAGGCCTCATCAGCTTAGTCTTCCAGGAGATATCTGAAAAGGTCGAGATCTGACCCCTCTTCTTATGAAGACCATCCTGGAAAAGCCTCTAAAAAGACCTCTCATAGGTCTGACAGGCAAGGTCCAAGCAAATCTCCTCACCGAGGTGTAAAGGAGAGGGAAGGACTTTCTACAGGAGTGACTACAGTGAGGAAGTCAAGTTCTGTTCCTCCATCTTCTCCTCCTGACAGAAAAAAGGACTTCAAAAAGCCCTCCTCTGTACCTTCTGAGGGAAAACATGCTAAGAAAATTCCACCGTCAACGACACCGTCGACGAAGAAGCTATCATCGTCTTCGTCGACGCGCGGCGAAAATGTACAGTCTCAGACTTCTCTTACTCCGGCTGACCTGGTTCTCTGGCTCTACAGCCGCTCTGCTGACCTGGTTCTCAGGCTCTACAGCCGCTCTGCTGACCTGGTTCTCAGGCTCTACAGCGGCTCTGCTGACCTGGTTCTCAGGCTCTACAGCCGCTCTGCTGACCTTGTTCTCTGGCTCTACAACGGCTCTGCTGACCCGCTTCTCAGGCTCTACAGCCGCTCTGCTGACCTGCTTCTCTGGCTCTACAGCAGCTCTGCTGACCTGGTTCTCTGGCTCTACAGCAGCTCTGCTGACCTGGTTCTCTGGCTCTACAGCAGGTCTGCTGACCTGGTTCTCTGGCTCTACAGCAGCTCTGCTGACCTGGTTCTCTGGCTCTTCAGCAGCTCTGCTGACCTGCATCTCTCGCTCTACAGCAGCTCTGCTGACCTGGTTTTCTGGCTCTACAGCGGCTCTGCTGACCTGGTTTTCTGGCTCTACAGCGGCTCTGCGGACCTGGTTCTCTGGCTGTACAGCAGCTCTGCTGACCTGGTTCTCTGGCTCTAGAGCAGCTCTGCTGACCTAGTTCTGTAGTGTAGTTCCTATTTCCCTAATAGGCTCTGCGCATTGGAATAATATAACCTATAGGTTTGACTAAGGTCGGTATGTCCCTATTGATTATATTAAACTTAATTACCTGTGCCAGCTAGCTCAGAGGCCACTAGAAACTCCTTGAGAACAAGAAGGGAGTAGTTTCTGGCAACCGAAAAACATGACAACTTTGTTTCCCTTTAGAAGCGGAACATGTCTCAGAATCGTGGAAACAATAGATAACAGTTTCACTCATTCAATTGTGCATGCTTAGTTTCTACAGAGTTACACAGAAAGGAAAGACTGGCGTTTCAATAAAAAGGGTTTTATTGAACAGTCTTGTTTCTCGTGTAAGAGATATGTGCTGTTATGATCACAAGACAGTATGCAAGATAAATAATGTACAGCGTAAGCAGTAGAAATAAATAACACTGCGCTAGCATTATCTTTTAGCATATATTCACGTACATAAATAACATGAGCTAAGAATGCGAGTACTCATTCGATGCGTCTCTAAGCTAGTTCTACCCCAATGTACCTAACCTAGTCTAGGTGTAGGGATAGGTAGAAGTAGGTGGAGTATTCTCTAGTATGGTAGACTAAGAGTATGTTAAGTCTAGTATGCCAAGAGTCCCTCTAGGTTCTAGTCAGCTCCATACCTTGAGAATGAGAGAGGTGGGAATCTCCTGCCGGATCTTGGAACTCTAACACCCTGCGAAGGGAGTCAGAACACTAGAAGCTGGATTCGTCTGCGTGCAGGAATGACAGCGTCTTCTCAGTGCGTCAGGCCGGGATACGGGCTCCTCTAACTTGCTTGGGCAAGGGAAGGTATATTTATACCTGGTAGGTGTCGTGGAATGTTAGCATTGACGTGAAGTCGGACAGAGGAAGACGTCAGGAATGAACCCTTAAGGTATAACGGTTCATACATAATAGATGAGTTCTTGGAGAAATCAATAGTCCTGTGCTAGGGGAACTCCCGAAGCTTAAGGGTCTGGTTTTTAAGAACTCGTTGTGATGTTAGAGTGGACGGATGTCAGTGACCATGCCTGTATTTGGAGTGCACGGTTAATGCCTAAATAAGGACAGGGATTCTATGCCTATATAAGGGCAATGCGAATTGTGCCTATATAAGGACATGATTCAGGAAAACCTATATACTGACCACTAAAGCGGAATACAACACCCACTCCATCTTCGATTGAACGATAATACTAAATGCTAAACATTTTAAATGCTAAACATAAAATTGAGTACCACATATTACTAAAAACATTTCTAAAAGCATTTTAAAAGAAGCTCAAAACTGTTGAAATGCCATAGGTACTGTACATTAAAGCATTGTTTTCATTCTAAGCGTATAACGGAAGTAGAATGCAACCTGAATGAAACCGTAATATATACATATGATGATATGGTCGATAAGTTCTTACAATCAAAGCCATTGCATATCATGGAAGTAAATGAAATGTTAGACCAGTAAGGTGACAATGTGTCCCTGGAAGTATTCAAAGAAGTCCGTTTTATAAGACTAGTTCTACTGTAAGCAGATTGTTCATTTGCCATGTCATTTTAAAAAAAATTAAAAAGAAAAAGTTCAATTCTGGGAAAAGTTCCAAATTTGAAAATTTGAAGGCCAAATTTCATTGTTGCCCTGGTACACTGTGAGCTGAATCAAAGTCAGTGTATGGGTCTGGCGTAAACATTAAATCATCTATGTCCGTAGCCAAAATATCATCCACCGAAGTCGGTGACATTTGGAACACCTCGTTCAGAAGGTTAATTGCACAAAGATGAGAAACATCGCTTTCAGCAGAAGATGCAATGTTCACGTCCGTTGTTACCTGTGTGCCCGTTGATCCATCACGTACCTCAGCAGCAGCCGGAAGCGTCTGTGAGATCTCAATAAATGCCGCCATCAGAATTGGAAGCCTCTGGGGACAACACACAGCATGGGCCGTTATCTGGTCCAGCAGAGTATCGATATCCGTTGGCATGACTGATGGGAGTGTTAGACAGATGTCTAGCACGCATTCTTCACCGCAAAACAGGCAGCGTAGAACAGGTAAGATGCAATCTTGCCAGATTGGTCTGAATGACAGGAACCATGTTGTATTAAGTTCCCTTAGACGAGGCATGCCCAAAAGCTGTACTATTCGCTCACGGCATTTCCGTTCAAGGAGGGCTCTCTCCACATCGCTCGGAGTGATGTTGGCGAAGAGGCTTGCCATAGCGTAGTAGGAGGAATAGAAACAGAATTCCTGCAACAAGTGCTAGAATTAACGGCACACCACCAAACACCGAATGTGCGAAGTTTGGGATGATTCCGAGGACAGCCTGGAAAGGTGCTAATAGTCCGGAACAGATGGTCTTAAATACATGTACAATTCCGCTTGTATCTGAAATGTTAAAGATACGTCCTATCATTTCTACGAAATGTATAGGGCAGTTGGTACGAATTAAAGCTTGTATCTCAGCCGAAGTACTTGCAACTTGTAGATCATAGGTTTCTTTGGCCGAGGTCAAAGGCACTGATTGTTGTATAAGCATGGCTTTCATTCTGCTTAAAGTATCAAATCGAATAAAAGAGACATTCAACGAAGGCCGTAGAGGCGACTCCCTGACTGTGTCTATTGGGGCAAACAATACTTGCATACAGCAAGTGACCCTGGAGTTGACCGTTACTAGATATGGGATGCCTGGCAGTTCAGGCTGCACTGTTCCCACAAGGAACAGGGTCAAGACTGATTTGCATATGGCTGGGTCCAAACTGGGGTGGTGTGGTGAGCAAAAGAATGATGGATTTAACCCAGATCTTTGTGACTGGGGGTGAATGTTTGCATTGTCCAGCATTCCGTCCATCAATTGTTCCTTTTGCATTTGTCGCCCTAAGTGGGAAGGGTATGCCCAGACGTGGGTCCCGTGCTCACTACAACACTGGATTCAAGCTAGCCTGGCTGAAGAAGGGTGATGCCCTGAAACCGGTCCCAGTATGCTTGTTTCCGGTCCAGGGAGGACCTGGCTTGGCAGTTCAGGCTGGACTGTTCCCACAAGGAACAGGGTCAAGACTGATTTGCATATGGCTGGGTCCAAACTGGGGTGGTGTGGTGAGCAAAAGAATGATGGATTTAACCCAGATCTTTGTGACTGGGGGTGAATGTTTGCATTGTCCAGCATTCCGTCCATCAATTGTTCCTTTTGCATTTGTCGCCCTAAGTGGGAAGGGTATGCCCAGACGTGGGTCCCGTGCTCACTACACCACTGGATTCAAGCTAGCCTGGCTGAAGAAGGGTGATGCCCTGAAACCGGTCCCAGGATGCTTGTTTCCGGTCCAGGGAGGACCTGGCTTGGCAGTTCAGGCTGGACTGTTCCCACAAGGAACAGGGTCAAGACTGATTTGCATATGGCTGGGTCCAAACTGGGGTGGTGTGGTGAGCAAAAGAATGATGGATTTAACCCAGATCTTTGTGACTGGGGGTGAATGTTTGCATTGTCCAGCATTCCGTCCATCAATTGTTCCTTTTGCATTTGTCGCCCTAAGTGGGAAGGGTATGCCCAGACGTGGGTCCCGTGCTCACTACACCACTGGATTCAAGCTAGCCTGGCTGAAGAAGGGTGATGCCCTGAAACCGGTCCCAGGATGCTTGTTTCCGGTCCAGGGAGGACCTGGCTTGGCAGTTCAGGCTGGACTGTTCCCACAAGGAACAGGGTCAAGACTGATTTGCATATGGCTGGGTCCAAACTGGGGTGGTGTGGTGAGCAAAAGAATGATGGATTTAACCCAGATCTTTGTGACTGGGGGTGAATGTTTGCATTGTCCAGCATTCCGTCCATCAATTGTTCCTTTTGCATTTGTCGCCCTAAGTGGGAAGGGTATGCCCAGACGTGGGTCCCGTGCTCACTACACCACTGGATTCAAGCTAGCCTGGCTGAAGAAGGGTGATGCCCTGAAACCGGTCCCAGGATGCTTGTTTCCGGTCCAGGGAGGACCTGGCTTGGCAGTTCAGGCTGGACTGTTCCCACAAGGAACAGGGTCAAGACTGATTTGCATATGGCTGGGTCCAAACTGGGGTGGTGTGGTGAGCAAAAGAATGATGGATTTAACCCAGATCTTTGTGACTGGGGGTGAATGTTTGCATTGTCCAGCATTCCGTCCATCAATTGTTCCTTTTGCATTTGTCGCCCTAAGTGGGAAGGGTATGCCCAGACGTGGGTCCCGTGCTCACTACACCACTGGATTCAAGCTAGCCTGGCTGAAGAAGGGTGATGCCCTGAAACCGGTCCCAGGATGCTTGTTTCCGGTCCAGGGAGGACCTGGCTTGGCAGTTCAGGCTGGACTGTTCCCACAAGGAACAGGGTCAAGACTGATTTGCATATGGCTGGGTCCAAACTGGGGTGGTGTGGTGAGCAAAAGAATGATGGATTTAACCCAGATCTTTGTGACTGGGGGTGAATGTTTGCATTGTCCAGCATTCCGTCCATCAATTGTTCCTTTTGCATTTGGCAACATGCCACAGCAACTCTGATCATTCAACATGAGGTAACTCCCATTAGAAAGTTGTCCAAACGTTGGATTAATCACAGGAGTTGGTGTACCCTGCTGGTGGCAGGACAAGTTTGCCACAGAACCATTACAAGCCCTGTGTAAAGAAATTTCCTGACAAATCAGTGAACCGCTTAGTGCACTTTCACAGTGTGTACCGCTTAGATACACTTCACGATCCCCACTCCAACATCTATAGGTGTAAGGTAAATTCCAGGATGTCTTAATGTATTCTTTACCCAACCTTTCATATTTGCCTGCTTGCATCTGTTTAAGGCAATACTGAAACTGGAAAGTAGTCACAGGTAGACTAATTTTGCCGTGAATAAGCCATTCTGTAGCTGGTTTTTCTGCCACTGTGAATGGTAATTTGTCAAGTTTTTCAATGCTCAGTACTGTATACTTTGCTCCCCTTTGTGCCAGTTCGATCTGTTTATCAGTTAGATTGTATTCTGCAAACAGAGCCGTCGTGTTGATAAAACGCCAAGGCACATAGCCCGCACGCAAAGATTGCAGCGTCCAGCTTAATAACATAATAGAACGTAACTGAGACTGACCTTGCTGTAACATGGCTAAATCTTGTTCCAGTATGTCGATAGCAGAGGATACAATACTGTCCAATGAATAAATTCTGGAGGACAAAGTTGTGAACCCATTGTCGACCACAGAGAGAGTTTTCTGTAAATTAATACGATCAAGTTCACGTATTCGTTCTGCGGCCTCCATCTGGGACACCTTCCATGCTTCATTATAAGCAGCATAAATGCCGGCATATATGAAACGTTTTTGACGCGGTTTTCTTGGTCCAAGCAAGAATTCCCTACGGTCTGCGTCTTCTTTAAGTAAAGATAAGTGTTGTTTCACATCCTTAAGTGTAGATTTTTGCAGCCAATCGAGACATAATTTTCCTACACTGTATGTTGTTACTACCCCCGGATGCTGTCTTTGGACGTATCGTGGGTCTGGCCTATGAATAGTAAACCCCTGTGTTTTATTCAGGAATCTCTCTTGACAGTTGTTTGTGTCTGTGGGCCAGATCAACCATTTTCTCCAATCAGGATTTGTTCTGTTGAGTTGTAGTATGGTGTCAACTGTAACCGCTGCCTGTGTATTGTTATCACTTGCAGGTGTTGGTACAGAAGGATTTTTCATGTCTTTAATCTTGGCTAACCCAAGGCAAGACGTCTGTTGGACCGTGTCATTCAAAAACATTATTTGCTGAGGGACGATACAGGCTCTAAATAAAGCTTCTATCCCCTGCACTTGCCAATCTCTAGTACCCCAGACAGATTTTGTGTCTATTGTGTCTTTCCATAAGTCGAAACCCTGTCTAGACAGTTGGGTAATAAATGCTGCCGAGTAAATCTGTTTTGTATTAGTTAACATAATTTTCAGTCCTGTTTTGTTTATATTTCTATAATAAAATGTTTCTGGATCAGATGTATTGTATCCTGAAAAATATGGAAACTTCTTAGCAAATGTTTTTAAACTACCTTTTGGTGGTGTAGGACAATGCTCCCATTGGTTAAACATAAACACATTTCTAGGTGTTGCAGATTTATGCAAAAAATGATGACCATAGTGGTTATAGCAATACAGCTGTTCATAGTCTGATGAACCCTCTAAATATTCATTATTAGAAAATGCAGCACATTTTTCTAGGTCAAACATCATATCATGTACGGTTTCAAAGTCCCAATCATCAGAGTAGGTACTGGATGAAACAAAATCACTTAGTGAAATTTTAAATAAATGTGGAATGTTCAAATGTTCCGTCGGGCCGAAATAATCAAAATCAGTTTTGTCCCACACTATACCATCCTGTATAGGAACGGCTGTGATGTTCACTGCAGACAAGTCTCTTGTTTCACGATGGGATGACTTGTGAGGTTTCAAAAGTAAGTTCACTTCTTTTCTTTCAATGTCCAAATGGATGTATCTCCCATTTATGAGCACGCTCATAGTCATAACCAAAGCTAGCCAAAGCAGGAAGAAAAATATTCCAGAAATAACCCAAAGTTCAATCCATGGTGAAACTAGATAAGTCTTTTTCAAAAAATGCAAAAAGTCTTGTACTTGCTGTTTAAAAGTTTTTGATGCTGGCGACGTCTCGGGCTCACTTGGATCCTCGGAAAACGTATCAAAGTTAATGAAGTAGCCAGAAACAGTTCTGTCAATTGTTGGAATTGCATCAGGATTTGTAGAAATCGCTCGGACCAGTTGATCACTTGTTACATTGGTGTAGACAGGTGTATTTGGACGAACTGTTACTTGTGTTTCAAGAGGGATGAGTTCCATAGCATTGTTGCTCAGTCCTTCATCTGTTACTGCTGAAGTCTCGATGGTTATCAGTCTTTCAGTCTGAACCTCTTGGATAGTAGCGAGAGGAGTGTGTCTGCTACTAGGTCGGAGTCCACGAGGCCTACTATTTAGTATTGGCCACATACTGTGGTTTGATGAGGTCGATGGACACAAATCTTTTCTCCTTTCTTCCAGCAAGGGGCGGCAGAAGTACTGTTCTTGTTCCGTGTATGGCTAGGACAGGTACTGGTTGTCTGTAAGAAGGTCCAAATTCTTTCTTGTCCGCAATTTTCTCTCTGACTAGATCCCCAACTTTTGGAATCCAGACAGGCCTTCCTGGGACCGCCGGTTTTTCTCCAGTGGTGGTTGGCTGCAGGAATACGTTGCTTTGTTTCGTTCTTAGTTCATTTAAGTCCTGTAAAACAGCCTAACGATCTTTGATATCAAAGGGTTTATTTTCCACCACTGTGCCACTGCATTCCAGATCTGGCACCCACATTCTTGTCCCAAATAGGACCTCATATGGAGTGACCCCCCCTAGAGAACGTCTTGGCAAATTGTTTAATGAGCGTTGGACCCCATATAGATGTTTGACCCACCCATCACCCGAACCTAATACCCTAGCTATTATAGACTGCTTTATGTCCCGGTTTTTCCTTTCCACAACAGAATTCCCCTCAGGATGAAACGGAGAGGAGTACCGCAATGCAACGCCCAGACTGGCCATGGCGTCTTTGTAAGCCCGAGAGCTAAACGCAGGGCCCTGGTCAGAATGTAGCGTGCCTATTGCGTATGTGCCGATAAAGACTCGCAAATCTTTTATAACAGTTCGAGCGTCAGCCGAGCGCTGAGGCCATATCCATAGGAACCTTGACTTAGTATTTGTGGAATTGCACTTGTCCATGAGGACGCCTGCACATAGATAGTCTAATGCTGTCTAACAATGGTGTCTGTGCTGGGCAGCTACATTCGTAGCATGGTGTCTGGTGGCTTTCTCTCTGTAATTTACAGTCTATGCAGTTATTGATGAATATGTGTATTTCTGTATTCATCCCAGGCCACCAGTACATCTCTTTTAATGTCAATATTGTTTTAGAGATCCCTTGATGTGACAGACCCTCCCCCAAATGTGTTTCATAAATCAAAGCTGCTCTACGTTCCATGTTTGGAATTACCCTATCCCCCACTCCAGGGATTCGAGCAAAAGGAACGTTGTTCACATCAATTACATATGAGTACATGAGTGGAAACTTTTTTGGTAACGCTGCACCACTGCCTTTGCTCGTAGCATTGACAGCCAACATTATCTCACTGTCTATTTTCATTTTTGAACGAGTGATCGCAGCTACGGAAGCCGTCTGAACAGCCCCCTTTGCGGCTTCGTCAGCCAATGGATTCCCTGCAACGTGAACGCCATCACGTTGATGACTCAGTGTGTGTATCACGTGAGCCTTTGGTAGTTCGCTTTTTAACTAAACTACTTGTTCCCAAAGCATTTTATGCTTTATTGTGCCACCTTTTGCATCTTTGAACCCGTTTTCAAGCCAAGTTTGTATATATTCATTATACGACTGCACACAGTAGAAAGAATCGCACACTATTAGTGTGGGGAATTCTCGATCTGTACTTTCAAGTGCCAGTTTGAATGCTTGTAATTCAGCTCGCTGAGCTGTGCAATCTCCTAGAGACTGGGTTTTTGTGACCATAGGTCTGAATTTGCCATCGCGCATGCGACCTTTAACGATTGCACACGCTGCACTGTAAGCTTGCTTACTCCCTGTTGCGGGTTGTGCGGATCCGTCAGTGTAAATTATGAATTCGTACTGATCAAGAGGCAGAATCTCAGTAGGCAGAGGACATTCATGTTCATATTGCAGGAACGCTTGTGTTTTTAGATCGGGATCAAAAACATATTCAACATCTGTTGCAGCAAGAGAATTAACCCATTGTATCCATCTCGGATGTAATGCTTTAGCATTTGGAATGCTCGCTTTAGTTACCGCCTCTAAGGCCGGAACTGTGGTTACGACAATAATGCGTTTCCCTTGGGCTAGAGCTCTTTCTTTTGCTACAGTGGTTTGAACTGCTGTCAGAATTTTTTCTGTTGAAGTGAAGCGCATTTCTGCTTGTGTATACAAATGTGATTTGTATGCAATTGGTACTTTTTCACACTCATTAAATGTTAAGTAGGTGAATCCGCATTGACCCGAAATTATTCGGATCACTAAGTTGCGTTGACTTACGCGTGTTTGTAAGTGATTTGTTGCTAACATGTTGGCTTGGAGTGAACGCAAGATTTCTGTGTGTTCTTGTGTCCAATTTTTGATTGAAAAATCAGGTTTGATTAATGCGTAGAGAGGTTTAACCCTAGCTACGTAATTTAGAATGTAAGTTCTTCCAAAATCTAGGAAACCCAGGATGGACTGTAAATTTTTCAGCGTCTTTGGAGGTTGGAGCAGCGCACACCTTTCTAAAAAGTTAGCTGCCAAGCTCTTGCCTTCACTTGAATGCTCATATCCTAGAAACAGGACATTGAGATGGGCAATTCTGGACTTTTTGAAGTTGAATTTGTAGCCCTCAGAGGCGAAGCCCAGTATAATGGTGCTCACCCTGTTCAAGTGTTTGTCCAGGTCATCGTCTGTCAGATAGATGTCATCGACATAGGACAATGCCTCATTGTCATAAATTTGTAGTAACTCCGTTACTCTTGCTGAGAATAACCCCAGGCTGTTCTTGAACCCTTGGGGGAGTCGACAAAATTGACGCTGGGTCCCCATTATTGAGAAAGCTGTTAAGTACCTGCTTCCAGGTGCTATGTTTTGACAAAAGAAACCATTTGAGATATCCAATGTGGTTTTATATTTTTTACGCACAATGTTATTCATTAATGCTGTTCTATGTGCATTTTGCACTGCAAATGTTTTAGAACAAGTGTTCAAGTGTCTGTAATTCAAAACTAGACGATAGGTATTGTCTGGTTTGGAGACAGGAAACAAAGGATTGTTCATTGAAGAGTTGCATGTTTCAATCACCCCTTGGTATTCAAGTTGATCTAAGATCTCCCTGACCTGTTTTTTAGCTTCTTGCTTTATTGGATACTGCCTTTGTGCAGTAGGTTCATTTTTCAGATGTATTTTATGGTGAGGTGAATCCTCATCCCATCCTACATGATTTTTAAATAATGCTGGGGCCTGGGCAACTGCCCATTTCCTGGCATAAGTATATTTTAGATGAATTGGAATATGGTTAGAGAAGGCAGGCATAATAATGTCCTCGCCATGTGGGCACTCCCTGACAAATTGTGGTGGCCAGTCTTTTTCTGCTAGAAGTATGTCATAGCCCCTTGAAAGTTTTTCCCAAAAAAGTGCTTTCACCTGTCTAGGTATGTCTCCCTCCAGCCGGAGTGTTATTTCATATAACTTTTGTGGAGTACTAACCCTGGTGTCTACAGTCTCAACTGTAATGTACTCATTCAAGTCCACTATCTCCAGAAGTTCCTTCAGGTTCTGGCGAGCTATTGCGACTTCTACTGCACTGTCCAGCATTGTCTGAGCCCATTCTCCGTTCTTGAGTTGTGTTCTCAGTATCCTCGGCATGTCTGACCTTTAGACCTGCTACCTTCTTCTTTGAGAATTGAGGTTTTGATTTGTTTCTTGGAACGTGTTTGTCGTCTTTCGATTTCACACGTTCTCTATGTTCTGACCGTCCTCTTCTTTCCGATGTCTGTGACGAGATCTGAAAGGTACGAGAGGAACGTGTATCAGTATCTTGATACCTGTCAGGCTTTTTCAAATGATCCCTATTCCTGAGGTTATACCTCCTTTCAGAGGGTTCCTTTTGAGGAGACCTACCTCGGGATTGAGAACGTTTTTCGTTTGAATTATGTTTATTAGTTTCCCACTTCTTTTTAGAAGATGTAGGAGTTTGTTTAATAGAGTCCTTCTCAGGACTTTCAGATAGTTTTGGCTTCACTAGTCTTCCACCCAAACTATCTCTGCCTAATTCTGCATATGATTGTTCTATTATTCTGGGTAGCTCAGTTTGATGTTCTGTAACATCGAATTCCCTTAATCGTTGGCGGATCGCCACTGCTGCTGCCTCCCCTTTAATATTAGATAATATTATTGTTGAGACCTAGTCGAAATTTTTCAGTAATTTCATATCTAAATTTAGAGCAGGCTCTGCCCCGTATTAGTTTTGAATTTGTTTCAGGACATCTGGTATTACCGCAATAGACGGAACACCATGTGTTTTAGTATAGATGGCAGCAAAGACTGAGCCCCAAGTGGTGCAGTCTTCCAGTTGTGGTGTGATCCCCATTGATAAACTGATAGTTAGGATTCTGTGTTTCTCATACGGGCTAGTATTTGGAAATACTGCTTCGATTTGAGTAATTTTTTGAGCTATCCAAAATGGAATTTGCTCACGTTTTGTGGGCATTTTTCCCCTGACTGCGTATAGAGTCTGTGGTGTAATTTTTAGTGTATTCCCCTGTTGAGGAGTTTGATTTGGAAGTGTCAATGGTGGTTGGACTGTGAAAGTCCGCATGACATATTGGACTAATTGTCTGTAGATTTTTATTAACTCTGTAAGTTGAGTAAGTAATTCCTCATCCGTCATTATATCCAGTTCAGGATGAGGAGTGTAGACGGCTAGAATCGGCCATGTTGCTCCTGGTCTACCTAGTGGACCGAGCCTGGTAATGTTTCTGTGATGTTTTAGGGCGCCTTTAAACCAGAGCTGATGCTCCTGGTATGTTAGTGGAATTTCAATATCCTCGAAAGGAATATATTCCTCTGGTGGATCATCTTCTTTGTAGAAGTGAAACAGTTTTGTTACTGAATTTGATTCAGAAAATATGACCCATGAATAGAATACCTCTGTCTGAAAGGATTCGTGTACCTCTATCACGAAAACTGCTCTACCGCCTCTCGGAGGTAGGCCGTGTTTTATAAGTTTTAGAGTGATGGCTCTTCTTAAGTTTGGATGGATGTCTATAACACCCTCCTCAGTTTCATTTAAACCTGTAAAGTTAAAAGCTGGTACGACTGGGTCAGCCGCAGCTCCACCGTTTCCGGTGTTACTGTCCCCGTTTATGGACATTTTGTTTTTTGAAAAATGTAGAACAAGTTTCAAGGAAACAAAAGATAAGGTGCACAATATTTTGGAACACTGTATCCTTCAACGTTGAACAAACCAAACAACTAATTTATAGGGTGCTTCCCTATTTAGTTATGGTGGATATTTAGCCCTACCCACTCCAGACGTCTTATGGAGTATGTGAGTAGGGGTCTCTGAGAAAAGCACGAATGAGTTACTCAGTATCTAGCGTTAAATTACTGCCTTACCAAACCGTTGGGCGCCATGTAGTGTAGTTCCTATTTCCCTAATAGGCTCTGCGCATTGGAATAATATAACCTATAGGTTTGACATAGGACTAAGGTCGGTATGTCCCTATCGATTATATTAAACTTAATTACCTGTGCCAGCTAGCTCGGAGGCCACTAGAAACTCCTTGAGAACAAGAAGGGAGTAGTTTCTGGCAACCGAAAAACATGCCAACTTTGTTTCCCTTTAGAAGCGGAACATGTCTCCGAATCGTGGAAACAATAGATAACAGTTTCACTCATTCAATCGTGCATGCTTAGTTTCTACAGAGTTACACAGAAAGGAAAGACTGGCGTTTCAATAAAAGGGTTTTATTGAACAGTCTTGTTTCTCGTGTAAGAGATATGTGCTGTTATGATCACAAGATAGTATGCAAGATAAATAATGTACAGCGTAAGCAGTAGAAATAAATAATACTGCGCTAGCATTATCTTTTAGCATATATTCACGTACATAAATAACATGAGCTAAGAATGCGAGTACTCATTCGATGCGTCTCTAAGCTAGTTCTACCCCAATGTATCTAACCTAGTCTAGGTGTAGGGAAAGGTAGAAGTAGGTGGAGTATTCTCTAGTATGGTAGACTAAGAGTATGTTAAGTCTAGTATGCCAAGAGTCCCTCTAGGTTCTAGTCA
Organism: Calotriton arnoldi; assembly: GCA_963921515.1. NCBI lineage: Eukaryota > Metazoa > Chordata > Amphibia > Caudata > Salamandridae > Calotriton > Calotriton arnoldi. Next base: position 2,121,603 of record CAWUFW010001871.1, on the reverse strand, counting down.
GCTCCATACCTTGAGAATGAGAGAGGTGGGAATCTCCTGCCGGATCTTGGAACTCTAACACCCCGCGAAGGGAGTCAGAACACTGGAAGCTGGATTAGTCTGCGTGCAGGAATGACAGCGTCTTCTCAGTGCGTCAGGCCGGGATACGGGCTCCTCTGAAGTCGAGGTCTCCTCTAACTTGCCTGGGCAAGGGAAGGTATATTTATACCTGGTAGGTGTCGTGGAATGTTGGCATTGACGTGAAGTCGGACAGAGGAAGACGTCCGGAATGAACCCTTTAGGTATAACGGTTCATACATAATAGATGAGTTCTTGGAGAAATCAATAGTCCTGTGCTAGGGGAACTCCCGAAGCTTAAGGGTCTGGTTTCTAAGAACTCGTTGTGACGGGTGGACGGATGTCGGTGACCATGCCTGTATTTGGAGTGCATGGTTAATGCCTAAATAAGGACAGGGATTCTATGCCTATATAAGGACAGGGCGAATTGTGCCTATATAAGGACATGATTCAGGAAAACCTATATATGGACCCCTAAAGCGGAATACAACAGTTCTCTGGCTCTACAATGGCTCTGCTGACCTGGTTCTCTGGCTCTAGAGCAGCTCTGCTGACCTGGTTCTCTGGCTCTACAGCAGCTCTGCTGACCTGGTTCTCTGGCTTTAGGGCAGCTCTGCTGGCCTGGTTCTCTGGCTCTAGAGCGGCTCTGCTGACCTGGTTCTCTAGCTCTAGAGCGGCTCTGCTGACCTGGTTCTCTGGCTCTAGAGCAGCTCTGCTGACCTGGTTCTCTGGCTCTAGAGCGGATCTGCTGACCTGGTTCTCTGGCTCTACAACAGCTCTGCTGACCTGGCTCTCTGGCTCTAGAGCAGCTCTGCTGACCTGGTTCTCTGGCTCTAGAGCGGCTCTGCTGACCTAGTTCTCTGGCTCTACAACAGCTCTGCTGACCTGGCTCTCTGGCTCTAGAGCAGCTCTGCTGACCTGGTTCTCTGGCTCTAGAGCAGCTCTGCTGACCTGGCTCTCTGGCTCTAGAGCAGCTCTGCTGACCTGGATCTGTGGCTCTAGAGCAGTGCCCTTTGCTCCTCCTTTCAGCCGCACAGTGCGTGTAAAAATTCCTGCGTGCAAAGAAAACTCCAAATGATTTTTAAAAATACATGAGTCGTTTAGGAACACAGACATAACGGCCTGGCATAGAAGGAAAAACGCGGACAACGGCCAGCATTCAAATCACAACATGCGACTGACTCTGACCCAACCCCACTGGCATTTCAGAAGTCTCCCACATGGAGGGAGAAAATCGAGGATCGGTTTACAGTTTTCTCGTATATTTTTGGAGTCCAGGTCATTTCTGCACGTTTTAAATCCAGATGGCCAACAATGACCGCCTCCCTCCTTAACACCCAGCGCCCTTTGCTTCTCCTTTCAGCCGTGCAGTTCGTGTAAAAATTCCTGCGTGCTATTTGGAGGCAAGGTCAGTGCGAAAGGGCATGGCTGGGAGCCAGTGTGTAATCAAGCCATGTCACACTGGCTACCCTACCGATAAAAAGAAAACTGCAAATGATTTTAAAAAATATATGAGAGTCGTTTAGGAACACAGACATGATAACGGCTTGGCATAGAAGGAAAAACGCGGACAACGGGCAGCATTCAAATCCCAACATGCGATTGACTCTGACCCAACCCCACTGGCGTTTCAGAAGTCTCACACATGGAGGGAGAAAATCGAGGATCGGCTTACAGTTTTCTCTTATATTTTTGGAGTCCAGGTCGTTTCTGCACGTTTTAAATCCAGATGGCCAACAGTGAGCGCCTCCCTCCTTAACACCTAGCGCCCTTTGCTCCTCCTTTCAGCCGCGCAGTGCGTGTAAAAATTCCTGCGTGCAAGGAAAACTGCAAATGATTTAAAAAAAATATATGAGAGTCTTTTAGGAACACAGACATGATACAGAGGCAGCCGCTTGTTTAGCCGAATGATAAAAATGTAGTGCCTACCGACTTAGGAAGGAGACCGTGTCACGCCGCAAGTAAAAGATCCAATCCGGATGGGCCGTCCAAAAAGGAGACAGGGCGGTAACAAAGAAGCCTCATTTTCAATCGGAGGCCAGCGTTTAGCATAAACGATGACGCCAGCCAATCAGAATGATGGGCGGGGCTTCAAGTCCCCTTCTGAAATCTCCTCGATTACAAGAAGCCTCGCAGAGCGAGCAGCGCATGCGCGCTACAATGCAGGTCTGCGAGACCTAAAAAGCACTAAGGTGCTTCAGAAAATTCGTAGCTTAATAGTTAACAGCGTGCAAGCTGGTCATACTAGTTCACAAAAGCAAATTCCTACATAAAAACCCATGATTATATTAGCATAATCCGTTCCAGGTACAGGATATAATGTGTGGAAGAATTCCAGAAAATCCTGAATTGTGTGTTGAAACAGGCTTAATAAGGTTGAGGTTGGTCCGGCCCTGTGTTATGGAGGGATCGCTATACACTGTCATTTAGGTGGCGATAACCTCCACTTAAAGCAATGAACATGAGTGTTTTTTAACATTTGCAAGTGAGCAATTCATGTCACCAAATAATTGCATATTTGTTTTCACCAGGCACAGTGTATCACAATTGACTATATTTTTTCGGTGAACCCTCGCCCACCTAACGCAGCACAACAATGCCAGAACACTTTCTGACAGCAGCAAAGGTTCCCCTTTCCTTCATAACTAACAATGAACCTATGATTGCCATATTTTCCCACTTTTTAGTACGTTTTCCCTCATATGTTTGCTTTTCAGCCTGCGTGCACCAGTCTCTTGCTTCCAGCTATGAAGATTGGGTGGAAATAGTCGCGCCCTGCCGTCTGGTGATGTTTCTTCTTGCCACAATGAAGACCAGGTTACTTAGTGTTTTAGCATGTCTCAACATGCCATGGTCTCTCCAAATATATAGCTGTAGAAACCTGATCTAATTACCACTTTCCTAGGTGCTCCATGAGCCTCTTCCCAATCATCCTCCTCTAGTTTGCTACCTCTTGTTCCTCTTCTTCTTTTTCCGTGGAACTTGGGGGAATAAGTAACTATTTTCCTCTAAATCAGGGGAATTTTTGGGGCGGGATTCAGAAAGGACCCTATCCTCCAGGGGGGGACGAATCCTCTGTGGTCACACCAGTGCATGTGTCTGATTTGTATGTATCCAGTAGTTTTGCAAATCTGTCATTTGGTATTCACAGCTTCCTTCTTTCCAGAAGTTGCCTAGCTTGTCTATTTCAAAGTGGTCCCATTTTAGGAAGCTCTTCAGTTTTCCCAGCTCCAACTCATCGCTGTCTGAAAGTGGTGTTTCGATTGTCAGGATTCCCTTGCATTCCAAATATTTATTAATTTCTTATTCACTTAGAGGACTGATCTCTTATGGATAGGCTCCACAGCCAGTTTATCCCAATATAGGGCTGTGGGGCTATCACCGGAGTCTCGGTGCATGCTTGTTGACCCTCACAGATGGCTCCTCATGTGGGGAGAACGCCTATTCGTTGACCATTGGTTGGTCCCCCCCAATAATATTTGCGTATATCCAGTAATGCAATTCCTCCATCATATACCTCTCCCCCTTTGTTAGTTTGTTGAAGGGGATGCACTGTGGCTTTCCATTCCAGGGGAGGAGTCTAGTCTCCGCTTCTAGTTCCTTAAAGAACTCTGGGGAGACCATGTACGGAGTATTTTGGAAAATAAACTTCGATAGGGATATTATCTTAAATATGGCCAGACAGTCTTAAGGACTGTGTTTCAAACATCTGCATCCGCTACATGCCAGCCGCTGCTTGGAGGAGGGTATTACATAAGTCTGTGAAGAGCATGTGTATCTACACACATGCTACAAACAGAAAATGTTACTTACCCTGTAAGCATCTGTTTGTAGTGTGTAGTACTGTAGATTCATATGCAGTGATCTTCCTCCCCGAAGCTTGTGTTGACTAGAGATCTCTTCTAATTTTAACTAATGGACAACTGCGCAATGTTCATAGTGCACCGTGCTATGCTAACTCAATACACCATATACATTCTTTACTCACTGTGTGAAAAACAATCTAATATGGAGCCCATCTTGTGACTCGAAAGACTTCTTCAAAGAAAAGCAACTTGCAAATGTCCGAGCCGGACACCAAATGCTTACATGGTAAGTAAAATATTCCTTCCAGAGTGGGGAAAAAAGAGGGGGTAGGGAACGTGAATTTGCAATTGTTCAACAGTCTTGTGCATGAGCGGTTATATGCATGTATATTTGCTCATGTGAAAATGAAATTCACAAATCTTTGCTAGTATTAAGCTTTCAAGACCTACTTCTGTATACGCTTGTGAATTCTTGAAAGTTGTTTACTCATTGCAAGGGCATAACCTGCAGAAGCACTTTATTGACTTTAATAAGCAGATTCCCTAATTTGTTTCGTTTTTACAGTGATTCTGTTCATCTTAAAGAGAAATCGGCATAGACCAAACATGCTTTATTATAGGACATCTCTTAGAAATGTTATTCAAAGTTGCACAAATGTTTGTTTTTCTTTTCAAGTTGCACATTTTTTGTGTACATTTTATTTTGAAAGTATGCAACCACCAATACTGCTTCATGCTTCTGCATGTATTTGCATATAATCAGGGAGCATTATAAGTAGCCTAGAATTGTTACATTTTGCAAACTTATTATATTGGAACCACTGCCAGTAATGCATTCTGACCTCATAGCTCACTGCATTACCCTAGAGTACTCACCCTAATAGTAAAGCATCTGCATTAATGAATCCTATATTAACTTTTGATATGGAAACAAGTCTTACTTGGGTGCAGACGATTCTCTTTCACAGTTCCATATATTTATTTTATTTTTTTGAGTTTTATATAGCGCGAACTTGACCTCAGAAATCTGGTATCGGAGCGCTTTACATGAGCACCAGTTTTGTTACAGATGGACACATTCATTTTTGTTAGGCACGGGGAGATTAGTGATTTGCCCAGAATCGCAGGATGTCGAGCGTCGTTGCCGAGACTCGAACCCGGTTCCCCAGCTTCAAAGTCGACCACTCTAGCCGTAAGGCTACATCCTCTCCCTTGTTCTATTGTAACCTAGCAAGCAAAGGTTTTATGCTGCAAGGGGTTGTGCCTACTTATCCAGTGTACAAAATAAACATAACATCTTGTTGTCCTTGACCCCAAGCAATGTGTCCTGGGCGTGGGGGCTATAGGAATTCCACACCCCTTCACACAAGAATCTAATATGGCAAATATTACACCTGGAGCCCAGCAGAGGATAAGGGGAGAATTGTTGTACTGGAGCCATGTACAAGAATGAATAGGGAGTCATTGTTCTGTGACTATGCGGCACAGGGTGTGGGGTATTATTGACATCTGAAAGAGACACGTTAGTGACAGATTCCTTACCTTAGAATATCCCCAGGCGTCAGGCTGGATCCGGAAAGTTTTGCGTAGCAGTACCCTTGCGCGTCGGTAGGCGGCGTCGTGCGGCTCCGCGTCCGTCGTCGGCGTCGTGATAGCCGGGATGACGTCGCGGGCAGTACTTAGGCGCCGCCCCTGCGCGCTGACGTCAGTTCTTCTTTTTCCGCGCCAGCAAGCGCAGATCCGGGAAGAGCAGTGCCCTGGTCAATTTTTGACCATACTTTTTGGTGATTTTTTCACTGTTTTTTCCAAATTAAAGGTGTCGTAGGGATGCCCGGCTTCAAGCGATGCGGCGCCTGTGCGCGGATGATGTCCGTCACCGACCCGCATTGGGAGTGTCTCTTCTGCCTCGGCCGAGGCCACGACACCGAGTCTTGTCCCGAATGCCAGGCCCTCAACCCGAAAGCTTTGCGAGAGCGGTCTCGAAAGCTCCTCGAGGCCCGGCATTCGGCTCCACGGAGGCCCCGGTCGCGTGAGAGGTCCAGGGTCGCTCGCGGAGTGCACACCGGTCGTCGGCGTCGAAGTCTTCTTCGTCCGGTAAGTCTAAGCACAAGAAGTCCAAGAAGCATCGTCGCTCTCGGACTTCGCCTCGCCGGTCTCGCGACTCGGCTGAGGCTCCTCCCGGCACCGTCCCCGCGGCCCCGGACTTGCCTGTGGAGTCGCCCCCGCCATACCCGCCCTTCCCGGGTTCGGGGGCGGATCCGGCCAAGGTACAGGAGTTCCTGTCGGCCATGGCCCGCCTCTTCGGGCCTTCAGGCCCCTCCGGTGCGCCTTCGGGCCCCGCGGGCCCTGATGGGGTTGCTCCGGCGTCGCCGGCGGCTCCGGCCCCGGCGTCGCCCGTGCCTCCAGCCTCGATCCCGGCTCCGGCTTCGGCCCCGGCCTCGATCCCGGCTCCACAACCCCCATCGACGCCGGTCGACCTCCACGACACCTCCGCCGGCGCCGATGTCTCCGGTGCCGTTCTCGACGCCGCCCTGGGCTCCGGGCGGCGTCGTCCCCCAGTTCCTTCCGGCTCCGGACATGGACCCGGAGCGGCGTCGCTCGACGCCGGCTCCGGCGCCGATGGGACCTTGGGTCCCAACTGTCCCTCCTCCTCCTTATTTTGAACCTGAGGAGGACCAGTTGGACTGGGAGGGGTCTGATGACCCTCTGACGCGCAACTGTCAGTATGATGAGGACTGGACAGAGAGTCTAGGGGAGGCCAGTGGTCTGGATACTTCCCCTGACACTGGCATGCTGTCTCCTCCCGTGGCTACGGAGGAGGGGGCCAATTTTGGTACGGTGTTGCGTAGGGCTGCTGGGGCCTTACGTCTCCAGCTCCCTACTTTGACGGTCAAGCCTAACATCTTGACAGAGGTGCTTCAGCCGGCAGCCTCCTCTGCGGAGACTGTGCTGCCGTTTAACGACGCCCTCACTGACGTTCTTTTGGGCGCCTGGTCCAAGCCCAACACAGGGGCTCCTGTGGATCGGAACGTGTCACGACGCCATCGCCCTGCTCCGGGCGACCCCCTGTTTCTTTCTGTCCACCCCACTCCTGAGAGCTTGGTTGTCCAAGCCTCCGCTTCCCAAACCGCCTTCCCTACCGCCCCTCCGGATAGGGAATCCAAACGCCTGGATCAGTTTGGGAAGAAAGGTTTTTCTTCCTCCAGTGCTGGCTTGCGGTCCGTTAACACCGCTTGTCTTTTGGGCCGATATACCCACTCCCTGTGGGATTCGGTGGCGGATGTTTTGCCCCAGTGCCCTGAGGAGGTCCAGGCACTGCTTTCCCGCGCCATTGCGGAAGGAAGGGATGCGGCCAAATACACTATCCGTTGTGGCCTTGACACCGCCGACTCGCTGGGCAGGTCTATTGCAACGACGGTGGCGCTCCGACGCCACGCCTGGCTGAGAACCACTGGTTTTCAGGGGATGTCCAGAATACTCTCATGGACATGCCCTTTGATGGAGTCGGTCTTTTTGGGTCCAAAGCAGACCATGCGTTGGAGCGCTTTAAGGACTCACGGGCTACTGCCAAGTCCCTGGGCCTTTCTGCTACACGCCCTCCGCTGCCTTCTGCTTTTCGCCCCTATCGTGGCCACGGTAGGGGCGCCCTTCACGTCAGCAGCCCAGCCACCGGCCCGCGCAGCAGGCGTCTTCGCGTGGCCGAGGACGTGGATTCCGCCGTGGCGGATCGGGCAACCAGCGTGCGGGTCAGGCCACCACCTCCAACCCGTCCGCGGCCTCCAAGCCCTCCTAGTCCCTCCTTTCAGGTGCACGGCACGCCGGTAGAGGGCAGGGTCCGCCATCACCTTCCCCACTGGCGCACCATCACCTCAGACAGGTGGGTCTTGGACATTGTCCGAAGGGGCTACTCCCTCCCCTTCGAGACCACCCCCCAGCCATGCCACCTCAATTCCGCCGCATGTCAGGGGATCACTTGGTGCTTCTACAGAAGGAAGTCACGGCCCTCTTGACCAAGAGGGCCATCGAGCATGTTCCGACCCCAGAAGTAGGGCGTGGTTGCTACTCCCACTACTTTCTGGTGCCCAAAAGGACAAGGAGGACATGCGTCCTATCTTGGACCTCCGGAACGTCAATCGCTTCCTCCGGAAGGAGAAGTTCAAGATGCTCACCCTAGCTCAGGTCTTGACTGCCCTCGACCCTGGAGACTGGTTGGTAGCGTTGGACTTGCAGGACGCGTATTTCCACATCCCCGTCCTGCCGGCCCACCGGCGTTACCTTCGGTTCACGGTAGGCCCCGAGCATTTTCAGTTCACCGTGCTCCCCTTTGGCCTTACCAGTGCCCCTCGGGTGTTCACGAAAGTGATGGCGGTGGTCGCAGCTCATCTGCGCCGGGCAGGGGTTTCAGTCTTCCCCTACCTCGACGACTGGCTGCTGAAGGCGGGCTCGTCCCAGGCAGTCGTCTCCCACCTCCAGACTACGGCCGAACTCCTGCACTCATCAATGTGCCGAAGTCGCATCTGATTCCTTCTCCACAGCTCCTTTTCATCGGAGCAGTTCTGGACACGACGCAGTTTCGGGCCTATCCTCCCGAACGGCGAGTCCGGGATATTCAGGCTATGATTCCGATCTTTCGGCCTTTATCCTGGGTTTCGGTACGGATGACCCTGAGGCTGCTGGGCCTCATGGCCTCCTGCATCCTGCTGGTCAATCATGCCAGATGGCATATGCGGGCTCTGCAGTGGGACCTGAAGTTCCAGTGGGCGCAGCACCAGGGCAACCTGTCCGATCACGTCCAGATCTCGGAGGGGACTGCAAAACAGTTGCAGTGGTGGCTCTCGAACCGGCAATGGGTCATGGGCAGATCCCTCTCCCTTCCCCAGCCAGAGCATACAGTTGTGACGGACGCGTCCCTTCTGGGATGGGGCGGTCACATGGGAGAGGCGGAGATCAGAGGCCTCTGGTCTCCGGCGGAGTCCCGGCTCCATATCAACATTCTGGAGCTCCGGGCGATCCGGCTTGCACTCAAGGCATTCCTTCCCTCTGTCAAAGGGAAGGTAGTGCAGGTGTTCACAGACAACACCACCGCCATGTGGTACTGCAACAAACAGGGCGGGGTGGGGTCTTGGACCCTTTGTCAGGAGGCTCTGCGCCTCTGGACATGGCTGGAACATCAGGGCATGTTCCTGATGGTTCAACACCTGGCAGGTTCTCTGAACGCCAGGGCGGACGAACTCAGCCGCAGGTGCATGATGGATCACGAATGGCGTCTTCACTCGGAAGTGGCGCAAGGACTCTTTCTACAGTGGGGAGAGCCTTGGTTAGATCTATTCGCCACCGAAGAGAACGCGCAATGTCATCAGTTCTGCGCGTTGGAATTTCCAAGGCGGCACTCGCTCGGCGACGCTTTTCGTCGCGAGTGGAGTTGCGGTCTGTTGTACGCCTTTCCGCCTATACCACTTCTACCCAGAATGTTGAAGAAGATTCGGCACGACCGGGCCCAAGTCATTCTTGTGGCTCCGGACTGGGCTCGAAGAGTTTGGTATCCCGAGCTACTCAATATGAGCATAGATCCCCGATCCGTCTGCCTCTTCGGGAGGATCTTCTGTCGCAGCAGCAGGGGACGGTCCTCCACCCGAACCTGTCCAGTCTACACCTGCTTGCGTGGAGATTGAGCGGCGGCAGTTGATTCCTTTCGACTTGCCTCCCGAAGTTTGTGATGTGATTCTGGCAGCCAGGCGTCCCTCCACTAAGGTGGTATATGCCTGCAGGTGGAACAAATTTGTGGCATGGTGCACAGCAAAGGCTGTGGATCCCCTTTCTGCCCCTCTTTCTGAGGTCCTTCTGTTCCTTCTCTCTCTGGCCCAACAGGGTTCTGCCCTGGGTACCATCAAGGGTTATCTTTGTGCTATCTCGGCCTTCCTCAGGCTCCCTGATCAGCCCTCCCTTTTCAAGTCCCCTGTTGTTAACAGGTTCTTAAAAGGCATTACTCACCTCTTCCCTCCTGTTCCGTTTGTGATGCCTCAGTGGGACTTGAACTTGGTTCTTACCTTTTTAATGTGCGCTCCCTTTGAGCCTCTGCATAACTGTCCTCTTCGTCTTCTGACTCTGAAGACAGCCTTTCTGGTGGCCATCACCTCCGCTCGGCGGGTGAGTGAGCTCCAGGCTCTATCTTGCAAACCTCCCTTTCTGTCTGTTCATCCAGACAAGGTTGTTCTTCGGACGCGTCCGTCCTTCTTGCCAAAGGTGGTTACTGCTTTCCACATTGGGCAGACCATCACTTTGCCCACCTTCTTTCCGCCTCCGCATCCTTCCAGAGAGGAAGAGAGGCTCCACCGTCTGGACCCAAAACGTGCGCTCTCCTTCTATATCGACCGCACAAAACACTTCCGGGTGGATGACCAGCTCTTTGTTGGCTACGTGGGCGCCAAAAAGGTCGGGCGGTGCACAAGAGGACCATCTCCCGCTGGGTTACCTTGTGCATCAAGACCTGCTATTCTTTGGCCAAGAAGGAGCCTCCTGTTGGGCTGTGTGCCCATTCCACCAGGGCAACGGCTGCTACCACGGCCTTGGGCCGCGGTGTTCCGCTGCCGGTTATCTGTCAGGCAGCTACGTGGGCCTCGCTGCACACGTTTACAAAGCATTACTGCCTTGACAGTCAGGTCCGGAGGGACGGCTTCTTTGGCCGTTCTGTCCTCCAGGACTTCCTTGTCTGATCTTTGTTCGCAGACCCACCACCGGGGTTGGTATTGCTGGGGTATCTATTCTAAGGTAAGGAATCTGTCACTAACGTGTCTCTTTCAGATGCACAAGTTACTAACTTGTGTAACGATATATCTGTAAGAGACAGTAGTTAGTGACAGATTCCTTACCGCCCACCATCCTCCCCGTTCTGCGAACAGATTTCTAGGGTTAAGGACATCCCTTTCAGGGCCCTAGTATTTTTCAGACACCTGTGTCAGCTTCTTGCATGGCTCTGCGTTCCTGGCGCGGAAAGTCGTGTACAGAACTGACGTCAGCGCGCAGGGGCGGCGCCTAAGTACTGCCCGCGACGTCATCCCGGCGATCACGACGCCGACGACGGACGCGGAGCCGCACGACGCCGCCTACCGACGCGCAAGGGTACTGCTACGCAAAACTTTCCGGATCCAGCCTGACGCCTGGGGATATTCTAAGGTAAGGAATCTGTCACTAACTACTGTCTCTTACAGATATATCGTTACACAAGTTAGTAACTTGTGCCTCAAGCTGAACAGAGGAAGAAGTGGATATCGTGCCAGGTAATGAGGCATGTGGAATTGTGGATCATAGTCCTGAGTGGTGTAGCAGAGGGAGTGAGTACAGTTTTATGTCAGTGCCTTGCATGTCAAGGAATGTGCTATTGTTGTGCTGGGGTCGTGCCATGGAGCAAATGGGGTATGGTTTAATACTTTAATTGAAGAACAAAGAATGTGTGTGGAGTGGGTTATCATTTAATTGGGAACTTCTACCTTCTGCTAATATATTCTTGTCTTTGCTAGGTGGGTTCCTGGATTGGTTTCTCCATCATGACTCAGTGTCTGCCAGGTAAGTTTGCTATGAGTTGCTCCTGTGTGACTTCTCCTGTTCCTATAATTGGAACTTTTTTGGTATTTCTTTCATTGTTTTTAATTAACGTTCTAGTTTGTGTTTCTCTTTGCAGTTGCCTTGTTTACTCTGGTTGGTTTCATCCAAATGACGATCTGGGCAAAAGGAAAGCACCGCAGCTACCTTAAGGAGTTCCGTGACTACCCGCCTCTGCGCTCTCCCATCATCCCATTCCTGCTGTAAAGTGGCTGCTGCTCAGAGGGGCTGCTGATTTTCTATTTCAGCCCAGCATAACCAGCTAGTGCTAAAGAAAGCTTGGCAGAGAAGGGATTTGTGGACACGGAGCCCTGCTGCCAAAACTGTGAAATCCAGGCACTAGAATGTGAGCTGTGTAGATCGTCGTCCTCGAAGCGGAAGATGTTCAGCAACTTGCCTTTAGTGCCCCTCTTACAAGCAGAACACTCAAGCTCAAATTGTCGAACTCTGGAATCATATGCTTTCTGCTCCCATGTACACCCTGCCCACCTCAAACCACCAGAGTATGCCTACAAAATGGCCCTCACATATCATACATTCAGAGCAATCGGTTCACTTTGATGTTGACCCTAGGCAAATATACAGCTAGCTCTGTGACTGGGGGAAAGCAATGTGTGAAATAATTCAGTATGTTGTCAAATTGTAACACCAGGAAAATAATCATGAAATACATTCATGCTGAGGAATCGAGATCACTTGTTTGTGTTCTTTTCAACAGAGTGCTTGATGGAAGTGTGCAAATATATCTTTTGTGTATTTCACAATCTTACAATAGCTCCCCTAACCCCCCTCCACCCCCTTTCTCCTCGGGTATTGTGCTGCAAGCTGTTCTGAAGTTTAGAATCTGATGAAATCCCTTCCTGGTGAGTGTTAAATCATATTTCCTACTCAAGAATGGGCATATTCCGGCGTTGCCCTTGAGAAGACTACTGTGGAAGTATTGCTGCGATGGTCAGGCAGAGCTAGGTAACTGAGTGCCTTTAGAAAATGTTCAATCTTGCTCGATTTCTTTGTTGGATGAAATGTTTACTGGAGATGCCTCCGGTAAAGCCTTCTAATGGTAGCAGCCTAGTGACATGGCATTCCTCAGTGCATGGCTTTGCAAAATTAAATTGTAAGAAATGCCTAATTTAACTAGAAAGTTCTGTTCAAGAAAAAAGTTTGGTACATTATTGTAAGACGCAGTAGCTTTGGTAGTATATTGCACCAAGAACCTCCCAGGAAGGACAGAGAAACAAAAAGTGAAAAGAAACTTGGACGATGGATGAATTAGCAGAGGGAGGTACTCTGTCAGATGTTAAAGGGAAGGGCTTGCCCGGAAAAACACAGACAGATGGCAAAGAAGCACGTAGGAGCAGGAACACCTGTAAATATCGAGGCTTTTGGAAGGGGAGGACAGAAAGAAGGTGAAAGTAACAGCCAAGTAAAGATGGGAATGGTGGGAAAAATATAAAAGACTAGAAAGACTGAACGAAATTTTTTATTTTCAAACAGGCTATTTTCAAGGAAAAGTTTGAAATTCAAACAGTTTAATTTGAAAAAGAACGTGGAGTCGGTCAGGCGAGTGGTAACGTCATTGGGCAGCACCATCTGTGATCTGGACATCTGGTGCCTCGTGCAGTAACGTGTAAAATGGACAGGCGGCGCTCTCAAGTGAAGATGGATTAAAGGATGAGCTGTCGACTGTGGGTGCAGACAAGTCCTGGCCTGTTAACAGGGCACAAGTCGGGGGACCACGCGGGTGGACGGCGTCCCCCCACTTATTTTACAGGGTGGACGCTGTCCCCCCTGCTCAAAAGCTGGACCATCTAAGATGGCGAGTTACTTGTGTAGCGCGCGAATGCGCTACCTCTCAAAGTTCTGCTTTGCCCTCTGCAGTGTCCATGACTGGGAGGCTGGGACGAACGGGGATAATTTGCTATTGGCAGGCCAGGCATGCAACGCCCATTGGGCTCAAAGGGCTTCAGCCCCCCTCCCCCCCAGCCCAGGCTGAGACAGCTTCCCGGGCACACACACAGCCGCACCCGAGTACTTCACAGGTCTTTAAAAGACCATTTGCTTGTGAATGAGGCTTTGTTGTTTTTCACTCCTTCTTAGAGCCCCCCGCATCTCAACTGTGCATATTGCTGGAAGAGTCAGACCCCACGAGGTCCATGACTGTGCGCATGGGTCAGTGTCCGAGAGCCCGGCTGCTTCCTCTTATCAACCGTTTGTGCAGGACTAATGAGAAAGGAATGTTTTTGGCATCTCGATCCTCCCTCAATTTGTTCCTCTTCGCAGACCTCACATTTTTCAATATGTATTACACATAATGCAGGTGCCCACCCGCTTCAAAGCATGCTAACATTGGCGAAAATGGGGAACGAGGCAGTGAAATGGACAGAGCTTTGCTCAGGATCACACATTTAATCAGATGGAGAACCTGGGAATACTCTCGACAAGCAGGGCATTCATTTTACTAGTACGGAAACAAGCAAAGGCACCCTGGAAATGCAGGCGGAAGTTGCAAACATGTGGCTTACTGCGGACACTCTTCATTTTTCCTATTCTTTAGAGAAGTAAAAACGACAAGGAGGGGTTTTACTTTAATCAGGAAAGAGGACTTTCCTGCTGATTGATTATCCTAAACTTGAGGAACAGTAGGGTGGGGGTGCTGTCTCAAAAGTCACCAGCAGAAGAGAGATTACAGCTTTTTCACTCTTGAAGGCCTCAAAGTGCCTAAAGAAAGTGAATTAACCTTAGGGAGAGAAAGAGCTATTCTGGGGCTGTAACAGCTGTACATATGGCTGTTAAGGCCTCAGAGTGGGTATTGTAGCCAGATCTTGGGGCCTCCTGCGGATTATTGCTCCATCCTTATAGCCTGCAACAATTTCCAGAAGGATTCAAAGAGGAAGGTCCCAAAAGATGGGCCACCAGAACTGGAAATGCTTCAAAGTAAAAGGATAAACCTGAGACTCCCAGCATGAGTAGCTTTCTCAGAGAAAAATGGTGCCCCGGACATGATACTTCATTTGTTTTAACATGGCCTTTCTTCTTTGTTTACATTAATTATCCTATAAGGGAGCAGCAAGGCAGCTCTAGAACACATTTTAAAGTGTGTTTTATGGTGTGGCTTGACAGCGCAGCCATCGCAGACAATAAGTGGGAATCACTACAGAGGGGCTTTGGTTCCGCCCACATTTTGGGAGTCAGGATTACATGCATTGGTTGGGCAGAAATTGCGTGCTTCCACACGCGATCCAATTTAGGAAAGAGTTGGAAGCTCACCACTTTTATGAATACCACAACACAATGTATAAACCATCCCCAACTCAGTTTCCGCTCCACTTACTAGTTGGCTTTATGGTTGTCTTTCAGCGTGTACAGCACTCCACTGCTTCTCTCTTCGCTGTATAGAAATAACATATACATACATGTATACCAGGGCACGAGTCGGGGGACCACGCGGGTGGACGGCGTCCCCCCACTTATTTTACAAGGCAGCTGTTGGCCTATAATTCATGAAAGACAGCACGGAGAGTCACTTAAAAGTGGGACAATTTTCTGTATTTATCCACTTTTAAAAATAAATGCAGACAGAAAACACATTGTTTTCTGTCTGTATTTATCTGTAAAAAATCTGTGAAAACGGGGATCCTTACACATCAGCATCCTGAAAACTTGGCATGCCATGTTTTAGTTTGCCTCGGTTACAGCACTTAATGGCTTGACTAATGTAGTTGTACGCCAAACTTCATCCACATTTGGGCTCCCTACAGGGACCTTAAGTCACAGGCCTATGTACTGAGCAGCTTCAATTGTTAAATCTTGCAATACGTGCAAATGATAGATCTGCTGCACATGTGATGTCACTTCCTGTTGCGATGTCACTTCCTGTTGCAATGTCACTTCCGGCCGTGATGTCACTTCCTGTGACACCACCTAACTTGGAGAGTCCCCGCACTTCTTTTTTTAGGACTTGTGCCCTGCCTGTTAACTGGGGAGAAGTACTGGGCGGAGCAAAGTTGGAGAGTGAACATTTGTGGTCAGAAGTTAAGGTCGAGCCCTTCTTGAATATAAAACTTGCGAGAGCCAGCACCATCGTGGATTCAAAGATTCTCTTTAGAACAAGGGTTATAGAAAGTAGCAAAAACTCGAGGAAAGATGTCAACTTGCCCTTTAGCCTGGGGAAATGACTTAAGCGAGCCACTGATTAATTTGCCCAGTCCACACGTAGATGTAGTGATTGTACAATAAGTTCCCTTTTATTTTTAATACGTGTCCTGTGTTTATTTGTGGTTTTGTGGCTGGGAATGGCTGTTTGGCAAGAATTAAGTCTTCTCTTTGCCGGTCTGTGCACTCTAGTGATGGTAAACAGGAAGGGTTATGCAGTAGATTTCTTTTACCATACACATTTAATTCTTTACTATGGATATGAGCAACATCACCTTTGGATGTCTATGCTCTGTTGCCGAGGGCACTGACAAAGCCTGCAGGAAAGAGTCAGGTCACGTTAGGGGTCTTCTCTGGTTGCTAATGGCATGACCTATTCTGTACGGATGAGCCAAATCACGTTTGGAGGTCCCTTCTTGGATGATGGCGACGCTAGCAAAGCCTGACTGCACTGAAATCTGATGCATAACTACAGTATGCATTATTTTCCCTGGTGATTGTTGTGATTATGAAACATGGGTGTTGTGGTACACCTCGCTGCATACAGTATGTCTTTACAAGCTGCACCCATTGCTTGGTACAGCTTGGTCTTTAATGCACTTCTTAATTTAAGCTGTCGTCTTGGTGTTCTCTCCTACTGATCTTACATTTGATGATTGAGTGAGATAAATGTTCTGTATCTGAACAACTCATGAAACACACTAAGAGCATTAACTGAGATTACTGCTGTCCTAGTAAAATAGGTCGACCAGCTCTTTGAGTCCCCTCTAGCTTTTTTTCCTTACGCAAATTATCTTCTTCCCCTGCAACAATTGTTGAATTTGTCCACACGTGCTTCCTGTGCTTTAAATTGCTGCTAGAGGCTGCACCAATGAAAAAGCTACTTACCTTTGTTAACAATGTTTTTTGTGGATACTCTATCTGCCTGCCGATTCCTCACCTCTTGAATACTCCTCCCGACATCAGACTGGTCCAGAAAAACTTCACCCATAACTCTACAAAAAATAATCCATCTGTATAAGGTCCTTTTTTGTGCCACTTTACCCCTCCTGTTGCCCACATAAAAGAAGAGCTAGTCGTCCACATGGAATCCCTTTGTGTGGTCAAGATAAAACACACTGGTCTCTTCGGATCCAGCCTATGCAATCTCGCCTTCTCGTTTATGGGATGAGGTTGTGTGGGAGGGAATGTGACCGAATGAAGTACAAGTAGGCCTAACACTCAGTGGTTGCAACTCACTAACACAACTGTATGACCTAGTGGCAGCAAGAAAAACTGTATTAAGAGTTAAGAGATTTAGGGAACAACTGTGTAAAGGCTCAAATGGTGACAACATTTAAGTACCATTGAGGCATAATGAATGGAGTCAGAGGATATATATTGGTCAGACCTTTCAATAACTTTACCAAAATAAGGAACTTGAAAAGATACGGTTGGTCTGTGAGACAAAGGAAAGCCGACAAGGCTGCCACCTACCTCTTCACCATACTTAAGGCACATCCTTCCTGGGCCAAGGAAAGTGTGAACTTGAGAGTACTAGGCAGTCGGTCTTACAAGATGGACAGTCTGGTGATCTGCTCATCAAGCGACAAACCTGTGCCACCATCCGGAGTACATTGATTTGGTATAGGAGCAGATAATATTACACCCACCACGTCATCAAGCAACTGGAAGGTCATGTAGTTTCCCCTCTCCGTGTCCAAGCATGAAGGTGTAAAGTCTGGGAATTCGGGTGGAGGACCCTGGGTGGAGTCTGTAGCAATGACGGAAAACCAAAGCAGGACCAAAGGCACCAACTGGCATTGTGAGAAGACCCACCAGTGGTAGTCTGCAGGATATCTCAGAAGGACCCATGGAGTTCAAAAGCGCTCCAGAAAGGACTATAGCCTGTCTGAAAACCTCGAACATGGTGTTCAGGTATGGGGCGTTGTTAGAAATGGGATCTCTAGTTGGCAAGGACTTGCACCTTTGTCCAAGTAGGGACCCTTCTTCCTAGTCAGGGTAAGGGTGTTACACTCGTGAAGTAACCCCTGCTCACCCTCGTGGTAGCTTGGCACGAGCAGTCAGGCTTAATTCAGAGGCAGTGTGTAAAGCATTTGCACATAACCAACAGTAATACAGTGTAAGCACTACAAACGGACACCACACCAGTTTAGAAAAATAACCAATATTTTTATATACTCAAGACAAGACCAATTACGACAAAAATCCACAATACTATACTTTAAAAATGAATGCTTGATACGGTAACTTCTTCTTTGCAGGAATAGTTCAAAAACAAAGTTCGTACGAGTCGGTAGCTCCGTCCGAGTCTACCGCGATGCTGAAAACCCCAGAGTCTAACAGTTCCAGCCGACCGCGTCGATACGGGCCAGCAGAGTCGTGAACAGACTCGGTCACAGTACCTTTCTCGTTGTGGCTGGTACGGAGTGTACGAGCCGGTCGGCGTTCGTCGCGGTTGCGGTGCAAGACGGAGCGATGCAAGGTGCGGTGTCCCTCGATGCGGTGCAGGCAGCGGCTCGATGAGCGTCGTGCAGACGGAGTCGGTGAGTCCAAGGCGTGCGATGCAGGGGGAGACGATGCTCGATGCGGTGCTGACAGGTTGCGATGCAGGCGACCAAGCCGGAGTGCGGGAGCTGGCGTCGGACAGCGGTGCGAGTCGGAGCGGTGCGTCGCAGACGTGTGAGCTGTGCCCCAAATGCGATGCGGTCATGACTCTTGAGCCAGTTGCAGCGTCCGCGTCGGTCGGGTCCGGCTGGTTCAGTGAAGCGATGCGAACTGCGGTGCCACAGGTCACGATGCAAACAGCGGCTCGATGTTGACGGCGTCTGACGTCGTCGGTGAGACCAGGGTTGCGGTGCGAAGCGGGGCGATGCGGTCTGCGGTGCAAACAGGTCACCGGTCAGGGATGGATTCGGTTGACGGAGTCGGTTGCAGTTCCCTTCCTCTATGGCAACTGAAACAGCGTTCCAGAAGCGGTACCCAGAGGCTTGTGAAGTCTTTGTAGTCCCTGAGACTTCTTAACAGGAGGCCAGCTCGGTTCCAGGCCCTTGGAGATACTCAGCACAAGTTTGTAGAAAGTTCAGTCCTTTCACTGCCCAAGGCAGAAGCAGCAGCTGCAGGCCAACCCAACAAAGCAACAACACAGCAAAGGGGCAGTACTCCTCCTGGCAGCTCTTCCAGCTCTTCGTCTTGGCAGGTTCCTTGATTCCAGCGAGATCTAAATTCATGGGGTCAGGGCCCCAATATTTATATCCCAAATTCCTTTGTTCTCTGAAGGCAGAGAGGCCTTTGCCTAGTCCAAACCAGTTCTGGAGCACTTTGTTGACAAGTCTCCGTCCCTTCTTTCAGAGAGTAGGCCAGGGACATCAGACGCACCACAGGAGGTGGAGCCAGCATTGTGGAGGGAAGGCACTGTCCTATTCAGGGCCCAGGTGCAACTCCTCCCACCCATCTACATGTAGATCTTGCTATTCAGCCCTGTGCTGACTCACCCTGTCTCCTTGCATCCCCCAGCCCCTGTCACTCACACTCCAGACAAGGAATACACAACCTAGCAGAGGCAGGCTTGGATGGTTAGACAAGAAAATACCCACCTTCTAAAAGTGGTATTTTCAAACACAGAATGTTAAAACCAACTTCACTACAAGATGCATTTTATCATTCTGAGTCCAGGCATACTAAACTCGAATTTCTACCATGTTCCCGGGGTCATTTCGGATTATAAGCTGTAATAATCAAAACTGCCCGTTCTGGCCTACGGGGAACAGGTAGCCTTGCAATAGTGAAAAACGAACTAGGCTGTAATTCACTATCAGGACATGCCACACACACCAGGGCATGTCCTACCTTTCGCATACAACGCACCCTGCCCACAGGGGTACCTTGGGCCTACCTTAGGGGTGACTAACATGTAGAAAAGGGAAGGTTTAGGGACTCGCAAGTGTGCGCACTTGCCAAGTCGACATGGCAGCCCCAGGCTGTGCACAGGCTCTGCAATGGCAGGCCCGAGTTACACTTTACGGGCTGTTTGCGTGGGTGGCACAATCCAGTGCTGCAGCCCACCAACAGCATTTGGTCTATAGGCCCTGGCACTCGCAGTGCACTTTACAAGGGACTGACACATAAACCAAATAGGCCAATCATGGAAACGCCAATCCATAACACATTTTATACAGGAGCACTTGCACTTTCCCACTGGACAGCAGTGAGGAAAGTGCGCAGAATCATTACACCAGCAAAAACAGAGTAAAAACCGGGAGGTCAGAAAGCAAAAGTCAGGGGAAACGCGCCAAAAGATGCCAAGTCTAACACATGTCCCCTCCAGCTGAAAGTAGGGAGAACTACCCAACCCCATTGGAGTTCTCTTCACTAAGGCGGAAGAACCTGGACAGACCATCTGCGTTGGCGTGTTCTGTACCAGGACGGTGTTCCACCGTAAAGTCCATTCCCTGTAGGGAGATGGACCACCTCAGCAGTTTTGGATTCTCACCCCTCATTTGCATCAACCATCTGAGGGGCCTGTGGTCTGTCTGAACCCGGAAGTGAGTCCCAAACAGGTATGGTCTCAACTTCTTCAGCGCCCAGACCACAGCAAAAGCTTCCCTTTCTATGGCACTCCACCTCTGTTCCCTGGGAAGTAGTCTCCTGCTAAGGAAGACTACAGGCTGATCCAGGCCCTCTTCGTTCAGTTGTGAGAGCACCGCTCCCACACCATGCTCTGAAGCGTCAGTCTGCACGACGAATTCCTTGGAGAAGTCAGGTGCCTTGAGCACGGGCGCCGTGCACATGGCTGCCTTCAGGGTATCAAAAGCTTTCTGGCAGGACTCAGTCCAGATCACTTTCCTGGGCTGCTTCTTAGAAGTCAGCTCTGTTAAGGGGGCAACGATGGTGCCATAGCCCTTAACAAATCTCCTATAGTAGCCGGTGAGACCTAAGAAGGCTCTCACCTCTGTCTGGGTCTTGGGGGCTCCCAAGCCAGAATGGTGTCAATCTTGGGTTGTAGGGCGCCACCTGGCCGCTTCCTACCTGGTGTCCCAAGTACACCACAGAACCCTGCCCGATCTGGCACTTACTGGCCTTGATCGTGAGGCCTGCACCTTGCAGAGCCCTCAACACTTTCTCAAGGTGCTGTAAATGTTCTTCCCAGCTGGAACTGAACACAGCAATGTCATCAAGGTAGGCGGCACTGAAATCCTCCAGCCCAGCCAACACCTGATTGACCAACCTCTGAAAGGTGGCAGGGGCATTCTTCAACCCAAAGGGCATCACCCGAAATTGGTAATGACCTTCTGGGGTTGAGAATGCTGATCTCTCCTTGGCCCCATCGGTTAAGGCAATCTGCCAGTACCCAGACGTCAAATCAAACGTGCTGAGGAACCGGGCAGCTCCCAACCGATCAATGAGCTCATCAGCTCTGGGGATGGGGTGCGCGTCAGTCCTGGTGACGGCATTGAGCCCACGGTAGTCCACACAAAATCGGAGTTCTGGTGTGGCACCGGGCGCAGCAGCCTTTGGGACCAAGACCACTGGGCTGGCCCAAGGACTGTGGGAGGGCTCAATCACCCCTAACGCCAACATCTTAGAGACCTCCTCCTTGATGCTGGCTCTGACCCGGTCAGTCAACCTGTAAATCTTGTGCTTCACAGGAGGGCTGTCACCAGTGTCCACGTCATGGGTACACCAGTGAGTAACACCGGGGTCAGAGAGAACAGTGGGGCGAACTGTCCCAACAACTGGTGACAGTCCTCCTGCTGCTCCTGAGTCAGAGTAGGGGAGAGGATCACACCTTCTACTGACCCATCATGCTCCTTGGTAGACAGGAGGTCAGGGAGAGGCTCACTCTCCTCTTCCACCCCATCATCTGTCGCCAAGAGCATACTCACTTCGGACCTCTCGAAGTGGGGCTTGAGGCGGTTCACGTGAAGGACCCTCAAAGGGTTCCTTGGAGCCTGCAAATCCACCAGGTAGGTGACGTCACTTTTGCGCTCCTTTACCTCATATGGCCCAGTCCACTTGTCCTGCAAGGCACAAGGTGCCACTGGGGCCATGACCCACACTTTTTGCCCAGGTTGAAATTCGACCAGAGTGGCATTCTGGTCATACCATCTCTTCATTTCTTTCTGGCTTGCTTCTAGGTTCGCCTGAGCGAGTTTCCTGAAGCGGGCAGTTTGGTTTCTAAAGGCCAGCATGTAGCTAAATACATCCTGGGGAGTTTTCCTGGGAGCCGCCTCCCAGCCTTCCTTTACCAAACTCAGAGGTCCTCTGACAGGGTGGCCATACAGGAGCTCAAAGGGGCTGTACCCAAGAGACTTCTGAGGCACCTCCCTGTATGCAAAGAGTAGGCATGGCAAGAGGACGTCCCACTTACGCCTCATGGGTTCTGTTAGACCCTTGATCATGCCTTTCAAGGTCTGGTTGAATCTCTCCACCAGACCGTTTCCTTGTGGGTGGTAAGGAGTGGTGAACTTGTAGGTTACACCACACTCCTTCCACAGGGATGTCATATACTTGGATATGAAATTGGTCCCCCTATCAGAAACCACCTCTCTGGGGAATCCCACACGGGAAAAGATCCCCATTAACGCCCGGCCCACCACTGGCGCTGTCGTTGTCCTGAGAGGGATTGCCTCCGGGTACCGGGTGGCATGGTCCACCAAGACCAGGATGTACCTGTTGCCCATGGCTGTCTTGGGATCCAGTGGCCCCACAATATCCATCCCTACCCTTTCAAAGGGTGTTCCAACAACAGGAAAAGGTTGGAGAGGAGCTTTGACCTTCCTCCCACTCTTACCACTTGCCTGGCAAGTTTGGCAAGACCTACAGTGTGCATCTGACTGCCTTCGCATTTGGGGCCAAAACAAGTGGGTGACAAGCCTGTCAAAGGTCTTGTCCTGCCCCAAATGTCCTGCCAAAGGCACGTCATGAGCCAGACCCAGTAGGAAGGTCCTGAAGCGCTGGGGTACCACCAGCACACGGGCTGACCCAGGCTCAGCAACCTTAGGCTCACTGTATAGGAGACCACTCTCCCAGTAGATCAGATGTGACCCGGACTGATTACCAGCTGCCTGGTCTGCAGCCTGCCGCCGCAGACCCTCCAGAGTAGGGCACTCGTTCTGCTCCCTGCAGAACTCCTCCTGGTGGGACCCCCTTCTTGCTGCCAATGGGTCAGCTCAGAGATGTCTCCCAGTTCGGCTACCTGCTCCCCTGTAGGCACCGGGCGTCCCCTCGAGGTCCGCCTCCTCCCGGTCCGTGGGAACTTCGGGGCCGGTTTCCCGCGCCCCTGCCCTTTCTCTTGGCAGGGACTTGGGCCACTGTTCCAGGCTCCAAGTCCTCTTGATCACCCTTTCTGGCTGCCATTGACCGAGTAGACACGCATGCCCACTCTGGCAACCCAAGCATCTCCAAGTGAGACCTGAGCTCAACATCCTTCCATAAGGACTGCTCCAGGTCGTTACCTAGCAGACAATCTACAGGCATGGTAGGGCTCACAACCACCCTCAAGGGACCTGAGACCCCCCCATTCAAAGGGAACCTGCGCCACCATACACTGGCGCTCAGAGTTGTCTACAGCAACTACTTGGTGGAATGCCCCTGGGACTACCTGCTTCTCAGAGACCAGGTGACACCGGACTGAGGTCACACTGGCTCCAGTATCTCGGAGAGCCTCTACCCTGTTCCCATTGATGGTCACCCAGGTGCTATATTTCTTTGTGTTAGGGGGCACCTGGTTTCCTGGGACCATCTCACTGTCCCCTAGTGAGACAAGGGTCATTTCTGCGGGATCCCCACCCTCCTGTGGGCACCCCTCCTCCCCAAGCGCTACACTAGCCAACACTTTGGACTGTCCACCGGTGGGTGGCTGTGTCCCCTTCGGGCACTTGGGGTCCCCCTTAAAGTGACCTACCTGGTCACATGCATAACACTTGCGGGGGCCGGTCTCAACAGGCTTCCCTGTAGAGACCCCTTTCTTCTTATCACCGGGGGCTGGGAACCTTTACCCTGGGTACTAGTTTGGGGCCCTTTAGAGAACTCCTGTGCTTTACCCTTGTCCCCCCCCCACCTTTCTGCTGGGGACCCTGCCCACCTTTGGCTGAGTCTCCCCCAACCGCTTTCTTGTGGACCCTGGTACTCACCCAGCGGTCCGCCTCCATAGCAAGCTTCCTGGGGTCAGTTAGCTTACTATCCACTAGGTGCTGGCGCAGATCTGCAAAACATAGACTAGACAAGTGCTCCCATGCAATCAAGTTGTAGAGCCCCTGAAAATCTGTTACACTACTGCCCTTCACCCAACCATCCAGAGACCTGCAGAACACATCCACACATTCCAACCAAGTGTTGGCATCAGACTTCTTACTGGACCTGAACTGATCCCTGTACTTTTCAGGAGTAAGACCATACTTAGTGAGAAGGGCATCCTTCATGTCAGCATAGGTGAGGTGATACCCCTTACCCAAAGCTATCAGAGCATCCCTTGCTTCTTCAGGAAAAAGTGGCCACAAATCTGCTCCCCAATTCTCCTCAGGGACCCCATTCATGTGTATGGCTGCCTCATAACCCTGAAACCACCTTTGTATGTCATCCCCCTTCTTGAACTCCTTGCCTACATTCTTGGGAATGTTCACAATCCTGTCTGCCTTTCTGGACGAATTGCTGCCACCATCTGAGCCTGACTTACTCCTAAGTTCTAGCTCCTTCAGTTCTCTCTCATGCTCTAAGAGCATCTTCTTCTCCTCCATGGCCAATCTCTTCTCCTCCCGCTCACTCTCCAGCCTGAGCTTCTGCAGCTCAAACTGCCTTGCCTCCCGCCTCTCCTCCAGCTCCTCTGGGGACAGACTGCTGCTGCCTGACCTGGCGGGTTCCCCCCACCCAAAAGCACATCCACCCTGGAAATAGGCTCCTCCACCTCCTCACTGAGATTACCAGGCTGCCCACTGGCATGTCTGGCTGCTACCCAGGCCCTCAGCGCCTTCTGTAGCTCCTCCTTCCTTGTGAGGCCTTTAATTTGGACTTTCAGGTTTTTACAAATCGCTCGTAGCTCCTTTACGGCGTAGGATTCCAACCTATCCTCCTCAAAGATAACTTCCAGAGATGCAACGGATGATGCAATTGATTCAGGCATGACAAAAGTAGTGAGTTGAAAGCTGGCAAGATCAAAAATAGGCCAAAAGAAAAAGAACCAGTATGTGGTACGTAATGGTCTGCGATATGGTAGTAGTGCACACCAATCACTGTAAGTCAAGTGCAAACACAAGTCCTATCCTCACCGCTGACAACCAATGTTAGAAATGGGATCTCTAGTTGGCAAGGGCTTGCACCTTTGTCCAAGTAGGGACCCTTCTTCCTAGTCAGGGTAAGGGTGTTACACTCGTGAAGTAACCCCTGCTCACCCTCGTGGTAGCTTGGCACGAGCAGTCAGGCTTAATTCAGAGGCAGTGTGTAAAGCATTTGCACATAACCAACAGTAATACAGTGTAAGCACTACAAACGGACACCACACCAGTTTAGAAAAATAACCAATATTTTTATATACTCAAGACAAGACCAATTACGACAAAAATCCACAATACTATACTTTAAAAATGAATGCTTGATACGGTAACTTCTTCTTTGCAGGAATAGTTCAAAAACAAAGTTCGTACGAGTCAGTAGCTCCGTCTGAGTCTACAGCGATGCTGAAAACCCCAGAGTCTAACAGTTCCAGCCGACCGCGTCGATACGGGCCAGCAGAGTCGTGAACAGACTCGGTCACAGTACCTTTCTCGTTGTGGCTGGTACGGAGTGTACGAGCCGGTCGGCGTTCGTCGCGGTTGCGGTGCAAGACGGAGCGATGCAAGGTGCGGTGTCCCTCGATGCGGTGCAGGCAGCGGCTCGATGAGCGTCGTGCAGACGGAGTCGGTGAGTCCAAGGCGTGCGATGCAGGGGGAGACGATGCTCGAAGCGGTGCTGACAGGTTGCGATGCAGGCGACCAAGCCGGAGTGCGGGAGCTGGCGTCGGACAGCGGTGCGAGTCGGAGCGGTGCGTCGCAGACGTGCGAGCGGTGCCCCGAATGCGATGCGGTCACGACTCTTGAGCCAGTTGCAGCGTCCGCGTCGGTCGGGTCCGGCTGGTTCAGTGAAGCGATGCGATGCGAACTGCGGTGCCCACAGGTCACGATGCAAACAGCGGCTCGATGTTGACGGCGTCTGACGTCGTCGTCGGTGAGACCAGGGTTGCGGTGCGAAGCGGGGCGATGCGGTCTGCGGTGCAAACAGGTCACCGGTCAGGGATGGATTCGGTTGACGGAGTCGGTTGCAGTTCCCTTCCTCTGTGGCAACTGGAACAGCGTTCCAGAAGCGGTACCCAGAGGCTTGTGAAGTCTCTGTAGTCCCTGAGACTTCTTAACAGGAGGGCAGCTCGGTTCCAGGCCCTTGGAGATACTCAGCACAAGTTTGTAGAAAGTTCAGTCCTTTCACTGCCCAAGGCAGAAGCAGCAGCTGCAGGCCAACCCAACAAAGCAACAACACAGCAAAGGGGCAGTACTCCTCCTGGCAGCTCTTCCAGCTCTTCGTCTTGGCAGGTTCCTTGATTCCAGCGAGATCTAAATTCATGGGGTCAGGGCCCCAATATTTATATCCCAAATTCCTTTGTTCTCTGAAGGCAGAGAGGCCTTTGCCTAGTCCAAACCAGTTCTGGAGCACTTTGTTGACAAGTCTCCGTCCCTTCTTTCAGAGAGTAGGCCAGGGACATCAGACGCACCACAGGAGGTGGAGCCAGCATTGTGGAGGGAAGGCACTGTCCTATTCAGGGCCCAGGTGCAACTCCTCCCACCAATCTACATGTAGATCTTGCTATTCAGACCTGTGCTGACTCACCCTGTCTCCTTGCATCCCCCAGCCCCTGTCACTCACACTCCAGACAAGGAATACACAA
Source organism: Calotriton arnoldi (assembly GCA_963921515.1). Taxonomy (NCBI): domain Eukaryota; kingdom Metazoa; phylum Chordata; class Amphibia; order Caudata; family Salamandridae; genus Calotriton; species Calotriton arnoldi. Next base: position 2,095,077 of record CAWUFW010001871.1, on the reverse strand, counting down.
CCTCGGAGAGGCAGGCTTGGATGGTTAGACAAGAAAATACCCACCTTCTAAAAGTGGAATTTTCAAACACAGAATGTTAAAACCAACTTCACTACAAGATGCAATTTATCATTCTGAGTCCAGGCATACTAAACTCGAATTTCTACCATGTTCCCGGGGTCAGTTAGGATTATAAGCTGTAATAATCAAAACTGCCCGTTCTGGCCTACGGGGAACAGGTAGCCTTGCAATAGTGAAAAACGAACTAGGCTGTAATTCACTATCAGGACATGCCACACACACCAGGGCATGTCCTACCTTTCGCATACAACGCACCCTGCCCACAGGGATCGCTTGGGCCTACCTTAGGGGTGACTAACATGTAGAAAAGGGAAGGTTTAGGTACTCGCAAGTGTGCGCACTTGCCAAGTCGACATGGCAGCCCCAGGCTGCGCACAGGCTCTGCAATGGCAGGCCCGAGTTACACTTTACGGGCTGTTTGCGTGGGTGGCACAATCCAGTGCTGCAGCCCACCAACAGCATTTGGTCTATAGGCCCTGGCACTCGCAGTGCACTTTACAAGGGACTGACACATAAACCAAATAGGCCAATCATGGAAACGCCAATCCGTAACACATTTTATACAGGAGCACTTGCACTTTCCCACTGGACAGCAGTGAGGAAAGTGCGCAGAATCATTACACCAGCAAAAACAGAGTCAAAACCGGGAGGTCAGAAAGCAAAAAGTCAGGGGAAACACGCCAAAAGATGCCAAGTCTAACAGGCGTTGAGAGGTCAGGATAGGGCTGGTCACTGGGGCTGGAGGAGCCTGAGGGGAGAGGAGAACTCCTTGGTGTCACACCTCTCTTTTTCTTCCTACTATGCCTCCTCCTTTTATTGTGTTTATGACTGGAAGACCTGGAAGTTGATGACTCCTGTGCCCTTGATGGTGAAAGAGGCTGTGATTTGCATCTGCCACTTCAGTCATCCTTGCATAAAGAGTTTGACTTCTCTCTTTAATGGCCCTTGGATGCATACTTTGGCATGGCCTGCAGGAATGAGAGTCGTGACCCGGAGCCAGACACTAGAAGCAAACATCATGGGGTTCGGTGACTGACCCCTTAACACCACAGTACCTACATGTCTTGAACCTGGCCATGATTTTGGGGTGAAATTTCATTGTTGCAGTTGGAAAAAATTGTGACAGAAAAAGTCTCTGAAGAAATGCTCCAGATTGCATTTAAGGCGTGGGAAAAAAGGCAACTGGCGTTGTTTCGACAGTGTGGGTGCTTTGACGCCTGTGACGTTGATACGGAGCTGACTCCCCCTACTATCAGGGGAGAGCAATCGAACACGTTTTTCTAGACCAGTCTGGCGCCTGGAGGAGTATTGAAGAGGTGGGGAATTTGCAGGTAGAAGTATCCATCAGAAATCAAGTAACATATCCATCATGGAATCCTCTTTGATAGTCCTAAACACTGAATATATCCCACCAGGGAGGGAGCCAATGGCACTTTTATAGTATGTTTTAATTAAAAAAAAAATTGGGAGCTTGTTTAAAGGCTTAAATTTATGAATTCATTTGATTTTTCCTTTAAAAAAACGAGTTGGTGGTTGTTCACCTCCTTGCATCCTTTTTAATGGAAAAAGTAAAGATAATGAGGTAAATGAAGTTCAGTAAGCAGTGGCTTTGCGATGCTGCAAGTGAAACACTGTGCCTTAACTGGTGCAGCACCTCTCCTGTCCCACAGTGCCATTTACTGACAGTTGGTGTCTGAGGGTTTTTCTAGTACCAGTCAAGTCGAATCCTGGAGCTTTTGGCTCTTTACTCATAACCATATATGACTGGAAAATAATTGATGGCAATTATTTTTTTTATTCACTTGATGATTTTCACTTCAGAGTCACTTTACCTGTGAAGAACAGTCAGTTTTCATGTTCTATTTTTAGATCAAAGCCTGCCAAACAGCGCAGCTGTCTGGTTTGCTAACGACATCTTGGTGACATTTGGAAAGCTTCCCTGGGAATGCATTAAGCCCATTGCTTACCATTGGCTTTGTGGTTTGTAACTCACATTTGCTTACTTTCTGTTTGCTGACTTTATTTGTTTTAGACAGTCTAGCTTGAGTTGGTCCCTTCCCTTGCCCTATTTACTATGTTCTTCCACCAGTTCTGAATTTCTGTAAACAGGCCTTTAAATCTTGTTCATATCTTGTCACATTTGCTGTTCATTCAAAGACAGAGCTCACATGTCAGGCTCTGTCTTTCAGGGAGCTTGGTGTTTACTTTTCTTTCTCTAACTTCAAAATTAGTGGATTTATGTGACAGTCATGCTGGCTATTCAGGGTGTACTGTACGATGTTATTTTTTTTCTACCACAAAACAAATTTTAAATGTCTGTAAATGAACTGTGCAGATATCTCAAAATATGGAAAGCAGAAATGAAGCACGTGTTTTTGGTAATTCTGAAGTGTGTGGTGGAAACATATTTTAATACGATCAAAACAAATCAATACACTGAGGTGATGACATGTCCACATATCGTTTGCGCGCTGTATACTTTTTCTGTAAAACTGTATGTCTGTGCAAATGTAGTGGTCATTTCAATTGAAGATGTGTAGTCTGTAATGGCAGTGCGCTACCACACCACAGCACTCTACCCTGCACCACTCCACACTGGGTCACTGCACTCTATGCCACTGAACTCCGTGCCTCTCTACTCTACACCACTCTATTCTATGCCAATGCACTTTACGTCACACTACGCTACTATGCACCACTGCACTGTACTCCAAACCAATACACTACGCCATTGCTCTATGCCAATATGCTCTGCACCACTGCACTGTACTCCACTGTACGCTAATCTACCACACTCTACACCAGCGATTCCCAATCTGTGCGCCGTGGCACCCTGGTGCGCCGTGAAAGCGAGCCAGGGGCGCCGTGAACTGATGCGCACCAAAATAGTGTTCCGTAAAAGAACAGAAGCATATATTGTAATTTATAGTGCTAGGATGAGGCTAAAGCGTGTACAAAAGATTTATAGATAAAGGCATACCGTATTCAGAAGTCATTCGGGGCACAAGACGGCACCCTGATGACACGTGGAGCAGGTGACTTGAAAATAACACCATGCTGCTTGATGTCATTGAAGTGTCTGTCCCGTAAGGATCAGAAGTCAGTGTGTACTGTCCGGAGAACTTGAGAGGAGAACAAATAGAGCGGGGACAGAGGTGCCAATAAACTCTCTGGATGCGCAGGTAAAAAACAAGAGTGGGCTTACCTTTCTACCTGCAGAGGTGAGCGCAGACCTGCTCCAAGACTCCTCTAACTTCTGGCGCTCAGAGAGGTGACGGCGCTAGCTTCTGTGGCTTTAGTTAACTATTGAAACAATATTGCGAGATTTAGGGAAAAAGTAAGTAGCGAGAAGAGCACAGAGGCTTTCCTCAAGAGGTCCGTTGAACGTCAGGCACTTTCACTCAATTTTATAGTAAGTGCTTTGTTCCTTTTCTCAAAAGTAATGCTTTGCTGAAACATATGCTTTGAGAAGCAAGCACACAGTGTCAGGCTGCACCCATTTGCTAATGAAACACACTGCGGGTCTCTGGCACCCCCGTGAAGCAGACAAATGGCAAGCCATAGACATCAGGTGAAGTACTGGCACCTCAGTGAGGTCACAGTCAGTGCGTGCCTACTAGACATTAGTTGTACTGCTTTCATTACTGATCTCGTGAACTGCTCTATAGTCCCACTACATTTTAAAACCATTTTAAATCTGTCACTTTTTTATAGTGAAATTGAAGTAATGATCGGGTTCCAGCTAAAAATATACGCAGTTTGTTTTGGCTCAATAACTTGCAGGGTGGCATCCCACGGGCACACACTGACTAAGCCCACTGTAAGTGACTCAAAGAGAGTCTCTATGAACGTTTTTAAAATCTCATTGTGGAATTCCTTGAGTTCTAGAGTCTTGAGGTTATAGTCCCAGTATAACAGACCCTATTCTTTGTATAAACCTTTAACAACACGAAAATAAAAGAAAAAAAAGGGGTGAAGGAAACCATACTTAGCTTCACAATTACATGGATTATAAACAAATGCGTGATGAGCAAAAACGTGAAAGTTCACTAACCAAGTTAAACAGTTGACAGCCTAGATAAGAGCGGATGATGTACAAGCCTGCATTTAAAATGCAAAACAAACTCTAAAGCAAAATCAGCACACATAGCTCATTTTGGTTTAACGCTCTGCATACCACTGAACACTGCTTCAGCATTCCCTGCTCCATAATCTCCGACACCATTTTCAACCCTGGTAACTCCCTTGCACCTCCCTTGCATTCAAAGTCCTTCACCTACGCAACCTTAGCACAACCTTCATCTTCTTTCATTTTCATAACTGCACCCTCATTCCCATTTTCCTTCTGCCCATTTCCAATTCCAAGTAATTGTCTCCAATCCCTACTATTTTATAAGGACCTTGAACTAGGATAATCCTTGCCCTACTCATCCTGACTTAAACTTCACCCAATAATTTTTCACAATCCACCCTCGCATTCTTGATTTTTTGCTCATCCTTTCCCACCTCTTTCTTGAACCACTTTTTTACTAACTTTGAATTAGTCTCTCTTTGTCTCATTGTGCACTGTATGTACAAAACCTGTCTACCACATCTTTCTCTACATTCAGCCTGTTTTTCCATGCCATTCCTATGCAAAACCACAGCATGTTTTGAAACCCTGCTGATTGGCAGGAAAGCTGCTTTTAAATATATTCTAGTGGTATTTAAAGTAAAATCAATGTCCTTTCCTTGATCTGGAAGACCTCTGTCATATTTAACAGCAGCCAGTTCTGACTTTTTTGACATCTCTTTGCACTGTGGGTCATGCTGTTTACAGACATAGTATACCGGGGATTACATCTATGATTATAATACCTTCTTCCCAATAATTTTCATAGAGAAAAATGAAAGTACTCCAGAGGCCGGACTTATATCACCCACCCGCCCAAAAAAAAGTAACGTAATGGGGAGCCGCAGCCAACGGCCCATATGTCAAGGGAGCCGCGGGTTGAAAAAGTTTGGGAACCACTGCTCTACACCATCGCACTGTCACTTTACTCTGCACCACTCTAGGCCACTGCACTCTACACTAATGCACTCTCTGTGCCACTGAAATCTACGCCACTCTACTCTGCGCCAGTGCACTCTAATCAACTCTAATCTACTGTACACCACTGCACTCCACATCACTTCACTCAGCGCCTCTCTCTGCTCTGCTCCACTGTACTATGCCAGTGCACTCTACCCCACTCTACTATGCAGCACGGCACTCTTAGCCACTGTACTCTGCACTACTCTACGCCAATGCAATCTACGACAATGCACTCTATGCCACTGCACAATGACACTCTACTCTGCAAGACTGCACATTGCCACTGAACTCAACGCAACTGTACTCTGCACCACTCTGCTCTATGCCACTCTAATCTATTCTGCACCACTGCCCTCCACGCCCCTGCACTCTACCACTTTACTCTATGCCACTGCACTCTACCCTGCACCATTCCATGCCACTTCACTCTACTCTGAAACAATTTACTCTACACCACTTTACTCCAAACCAATGCACTCTACGCCTATCTTCTCTGCACCACTGCACTTTACGCCACTTCACTCTAGTCCACTCTACTCTGTGATGCTCTACTCCATTAAACTCTACTCCACTCTACAACACTACTCCACTCTACATTACTCGACTCTACAATGCTCTGTGCAACTCTTTCTATGCCACTCCACGTCACTCTACTCCACTCTGTGCCACTCCACAACACACTACTCCACTCAACTGTACGACAATCTATTCCGTTGTACGTCACTTTACTCAATACCCTCTATGCCACTCCACTCTACATCACTCAAGGACACTATGCCACTCCACTCTGACACTGTACTCCACTTACCTCTGCGCTGTGCCCTTCCACTCTACTCCCTCCATGACACTCCACAACACACAACTCCATGACACTCAATTCTGCGCCACTCCATAACACTCCACTCTCCTTTACGACATTCCACTCTCCTTTACGACATTCCACTCTCCTTTACCCCACTAACTTTTAGCCATGCTGAACAGCTGCCATGCTGGTGTACAACATGGTTAAAACATATTGGCAAAGCTAATAGCTGTTGCATAGGCAAGACATATTGGCTTTGCCGATGTTTGTTACTTCAGGAGTGAAGGTGGCATCTCTCGTCTTATGCTCTTCCTACAATAGAAAAATCTGTTACGGGTCTGTTATGGCACATTTCAATCAGATGGAGTTGGGGATGTACACGTGTGTCGGACAACCAATTGACAGAGGGGTGCTTATTTTGCAAATGTTTGTAAAGTTGCAAACGCAAAGAACGATGAGGAATTCACCTGGAGGGAGACAACAGGATAAATGTTAAAAAAAGGCACTGAAGAAACCAGCATTAGAAATGCAATAGGTCTCGTATTTTTTTTTGGTTAGAGCTATTGGCGTAAATGGCAATGTCTTTGACCCTTGTGTTATGGAGTGGATGTATGTGGTTTGAGTGGAATTATGTGGGTTGGATTGGAATTGTTGTGTAATTGTGTGGCATGGAGTGAATTTGTGTAATGTAAATATGTGGCATGGTGTGCAGTGGAATTCTGTATAGTAATTATGTGATGTAAAGTGCGGTGGTGTAGAGTAAAGTTGTGTAGAGTATAGTGGCATAGAGTGGCGCTGCGTATATTGCAATGAAATATAGTGCAGTGGACACAGACTGAGAGCAAGTGGAACATTTCCTTGTACTGCCGGCAGTAATGGAAGCCAGCTGGTAGGTGTTCGAGACACTTGTAGCGGCTGCATTGAATGAAGCGCTCAGCAGTGAAAGCGGTGGCGTTTAGGCACACAATCCAGCAGTGTGCACACTTCTTGTGCAAAGGAGTGTGACAGCCAAGATGCTGCAGTTTTATGTCATCAAGGACCTAGGACACTTTATGGTGATGTTAAATAACTAAATATATAATGAGATGTTCAAGGCATATGAGCTGTAGATCATATGCGTTAGCATAGATCGCCATCTGGTGTTGGGCCCGGATGTTTGCACTTTGTTTTTGTTCGAAGAAGTCTTTGTAGTCACGGGATAGATGACTCCTCCTTTTGGTGATAGTGCGCATGGGCATCGACTCCATCCTTAGATTGTTTTTTTCTGCCATCGGGTTCGGATGTGTATTGCTGCGCTTCGGTATCGTTTTCGAACCCCTTCGATGCGCAATCCTCTACCCTCTACGGTATTGTCTTTCGATCGCGGTTTCCCATTCGACGCGCATCGTATAATTTGTGAAAACCTTCGATCTGGAAATTCGAGGCGGGCCGTCGGGCCTACCCGTGCCGACCACGCCAGCAGTCGATGGAACGGACTCCATTTAAACTATGTCCCGGGTGTCGTGCTAAGTTCCCACGCACTGACCTGCACCAGGTCTGCAACCTGTGCTTATCCCCAAAACACATCGAGAAGGACTGCGAAGCATGTCGATCGAAGAAGACTCTTCGTGACCGTCTGGCTCGACGCCACGAAATGCAACGAGACTGCGGATCCGTACCGAACATCTTCGGTGAAGAATCGGAGGTTCCCCGTACAGACGTAGAGGCAGAGGAAGAAGAACCGATCTCCGTCTCCGAAGCCGACTCAGACATGGAGGAAGACCTGGACATCACCTCGGGTCAACGTACAGCGAGTACAAACCCCCATGTGTCCTCGGGCCGACACCGACAGAGTTTCTAAGGCCCCGCCCTCCAGCCCGGCTATGAAACATAAGGACAAGCCTTCGGGCTCGAGCCGGCCCCTTTGTTATGTTAGTAGGAACTTCTAAAGCGCACGGTCACCAGAAGGTTTCATGGCGCTAATCTTGGACAGTGTTGCGGCGCAATAGACTATGCGTAGGCTTGCTCAAACAACCAGGTCTTAAGCACCTTTCTAAACCCCAGCAGGTTGTCGCACATCCTGATTGCCAGAGGTAAAGAGTTCCAGAATTTAGGGGCGAGGTAAGAGAACCTACACCCACCCTGACGCTTGAGTTTAATGGCAGGGGTAGTCAAGTGAGAATGGGCTGACCGTAGGTTGCGGAGTGGGGCATACTTCACAATCATACCGCTGACGAATTTGGGGCTCCTGCAATGCAATGCCTTAAAGATTAAGCACCCTGTCTTAAAAGCTGCACGTTGGGCAATAGGTAGCCAGTGGAGTTTGGATAGCCAGGGTCTGGCGGATTGCCATTTAGGTTGTTTATAAATTAGTCTCGCAGCCTGGTTCTTTACCAATTGTAGGCGTTTAAGTAGAAACAGAGGCAGGCCAAGGTAGATGGAATTTGAAAAGTCAAGGCGCGAAAGAACCAAAGCTATCACCACCTGTGTGAGGGCTGAGTGAGTCAGCAAGTAGGCAATGCTCCTGATTTTACGCAATTGGAGAAAGCAGGTGGAGACCACTGCCCCCACTTGTCCTCTAAGCGAGAGGTCTGCATTTATAGTGACCCCCAGGCTTTTCACAGAAGGAGAGGGAGTAGGGGGGGGATCCTAATTCTGTCAGCCAATAGTGAGGGCCCCAAGAGATCTCACTCTTCCCAGGCAACACTAGTTCCGTCTTGCCCGGGTTGAGTTTAAGATGGTTGAGGTCCATCCAACGCTGAATATGAAGCATTCCAGTACCGAAATAACACCTTCGGCACCGAAACATAAGCCGCCTCATGTGCCACCCCCTAAACCGTCGACACAGAATACACCTTCGGCACCGAAAGCCCTCGATCCGAAAACCGCTTCGGAGCCGAAATTGTCCATACAAAAGTCCTCGGCACCTAAAAGCTCGGAGCCAACACACTCCGCACCGAAACATTCAGAGCCGAAACATCCCGCTCCGAAACATTCTGGTTCAAAACACACCAAAAGTAAGCATTCAGACTCGGAACGTTCGGCGATCAAAGACCTTCATAAAGCTTCCACGCCGAAACCCGCTCCTAAAGAGAAAGACACTCCTTCCAAAGAACTTCCATCCGAGGAAACAGTTTCGGACCCAAAAGAAAAGAGACTCCGTATTGATCCCAATACTGGGCGCCTTACAGCCACTATTCCAAAGAAGCGGAAGCTGGATTTCTCAGAGGACTCTCCTATTCCTCTAAAGAAGAAGGACATGGGTACTAACCCTTCTCCCCCTTACATACCTCTTTCTACTCCACATAACCCAAATTTGCTAATCACACCATCAAATTCACCACCACCCACATTTTCACCTGAGCCACAGGATGATGTGATTATGGGGACCAGGATGGGGACGAGTATCAGGACATACCACAAGACCAGGACATACCACATGACACTGATCCATGGGAGGATTACAATAAAGAACCAGATCATAATAATGACCGTGACCTGTATCCCTCCAGACCCTCTCCACCTGATGACAATATAGGCTTTGCACAGCTTATTAACAGGGCTGCTCAATACCATGGGGTGGAGCTACACTCAGACCCTCTAGAGGAGGATTTTCTTGTGGAGACATTCACTCATTCACAAAAGTCCACTAATACTTTGCCCATACTCCAGGGCATGATAAAACACGTAGACTAGGTATTAAGGACCCAGTCAGGGCCAGAATACTGACCCCTAGAGTGGATAAAAAAATACAAGCCCGCTCCTACGGATCCTGTATATATTAGGGGACAGTTGCCCTTAGACTCTCTTGTCGTATCTAACGCCCGCAAGAGAGCTAATTCCCAAACTACAGGCGACGCCCTTCCTCCTGATAAGGAGTCTAAATTGTTAGACGCATCAGGCAAACGAGTGGCCTCACAAGCTGCTAACCATTGGCGAATCGCCAATGCTCAGGCCCTCTTAGCACGCTATGACAGAGCTCACTATGATGAGTTAGAGATACTCATCCAACACTTGCCTGATGAGTACAAGACAGAGGCTAACGATCTCATTCAAGAAGGGAAGCTTATTACTAATACTTCCATAAAATGTGCGCTGGATGCAGCAGACCCAGCATCTCGTGCCATTAACACCAGCATACTATTACGCAGGCACGCTTGGCTTCGAATCTCTGGATTCAAGCAGGAGGTCCAATCTTCCATACTCAATCAGCCCTTTGATAAAGAGCATCTTTTTGGGCCAACAGTCGACACTACACTTGAAAAGATGAAAAAGGATACCGAAACTGCTAAGTCCATGGGGGCCTTACAATTACCTTCCAGTAGAGGTTCCTTTCGCCGCTCCTTTTATAGAGGTGGCTCAAAAACAGTGTCGTCAGAGACTCCCTACTCCTCTTATAAAAACAACCAATCCACCTCCTCCAGAGGTTATTTTAGAGGAGACTACAGGGGAAATAATAACAAGGGAAGAGGCAACTCCACCCGCACTTCCCCTGCCAATAAGCAGTGACTTCCCTCCACTACCCCCGATCATTTAACACCTGTCGGGGGACGTCTCTCACAGTTCCTACCTGTCTGGAATTCAATCACCACAGACAAATGGGTATTACAGATTATCCAGTATGGTTATTGCCTGGAACTTACATGCACTCCCCCAACTCTCCTACTGAAAGAGCGTGCAATGTCACCAGAACACCTCACTCTCTTAAAACAAGAGGTTCTCTCCCTGTTACAAAAACATGCAATAGAACCAGTCCCATTACACCATCAGGGGACGGGGGTGTACTCCTTATACTTTTTGATTCCAAAAAAGGACGGCTCTCTCAGGCCTATATTAGACCTCAGAAATCTAAACCTCTATATTCAATCAGATCACTTCCACATGGTCACACTTCAACAGGTGCTCCCACTGCTTCAACAAGGCGACTTCCTTTCCACTCTAGATTTAAAGGACGCCTACTTCCATATTCCCCTTCACCCGGCTCACAGGAAATATCTCGAATTCGTAGTGGACGGACAACACTACCAATTCATAGTTCTCCAGTTCGGGGTAACTACAGCACCCAGGGTGTTCACCAAGTGTCTGGCAGTAGTCGCAGCACACTTGAGAAGACAACACATTCACGTCTTTCCCTACTTGGACGATTGGCCAAGTCACAACACAGCTGCATACAACACACTCACAAAACAGTTCAGCTGCTTCACAACTTGGGATTCACTGTAAACCTCACCAAGTCTCATCTCCAACACCAGTGGCGTTGCATCCATTGGGGGCGTTGGGGCGTTGCCCCACCGACCGTCACGAGCTCAGCTAACAAATAAAATGTAATTGCCACCAACAACTTCATTAAAAACTTTTTAATGAAGTTGTTGGTGGCAATTAACAAAGTCACAGTCTCGTGATCGTGATGAATACGCTAGTGCTACTACCGCTACCGGGACACACCCGAGACAAGCTGACGGCGCTGAAGGGGGTGGGGCTGCGGCAGCTTGAGTGACAGACTCAGCACGCAGCACAGCAGTAGTGCGCATGTGTGTTTTTGGGCTGGTCATTTTATTACCAGCCCGAACAAGCGCACACACTACCTTCCCGCAGAGCGACTGGCGAGGAGGGACCCAAGGGTGCTTCCTGCAGCAGCCCCAGGTCTCATAATGGGCGGTGAGTAACCCTGCTCTTAGCCAATCCTAGCGCTGCAGCAGCGCCAGGATTGGCTGAGACACCGCGCAGCCTGAGCCTGAGGAAGGGCAGGCATAACACTTTGGGTGCGCACGTGGGTGGTGGCACTGCCGCAGCCGCACCCGCACTTGTATGGCCAATCACTGTTGTCCCTAGGTCACAGCGCAGCAGTCACGTCACCGCACCGCCACACAACGCCAGTGCGCCACACAGACCTCGTGCCGGACAGCCTGGCCCTGCCGGTGTCTACTACTACTGTGGGCCGGTGGCTCGTATCGTCGTGTGACATACGGAGTCCGACTCCAAGATTGTTCATTACTACTGAAGGAAGGTAGGCGCTGATTTGAAGTAATAAATAACTTTAAGAATACAGCACTGCAGGCTTAATTAGGTGTTTGCATGCAGTAAGCCTCATTATCCCTGAGAACCGACCGTTGCTGGGTAGAGGTAGGGTGGGAGAAAAGGCGGGCTGCGGTGTGACAGCGTGAAAGGTAGACATTCCTTTCAGCAACCTCACCGTTCTTACAGGCCCGGGCTGTGTTTTCACTAATGTTTGTGGGGCCTGGGCTCTTGAATGTGGAGGATTTGTGCTTTTGTGATGCCCGGGTATTGTTTTAGGAAGGGACCACGGTACTGCCTCTTAATACACGCTTTAGTCTACCATCTCGTAATAAACTCCGTGACCTCCGCTACAAATATAAAAAAAAAATGGGACTTTGTTTGCAGTTTCGTTTTAAACACTTTCAAACGTTTTGCGATCTGTGTACTGTTGTGGCAGTGCTGTGAAATTTGTTGTTACCAGCGTGGCAGATTTCAACTTGAGAAAAGTATATTCTGCGCTGCTTTCTTGTGAAATGCAAAGTCTCTGAATGACCTTGATTTTAGTTACGATAATTTTAATGGCCAGCTTCTGAAACTGTTTAGGATTAAAATGTCATCTGTCATGGATTTTCTGTGACTGCTGGAAACTAAGGGCTGCAGTTAGTGAAAAAACGTGAAGATGTGCAGGGCATGCTGCATGTAATGTTTTGATAAAGGGAATTGAAAGGGTTATGACAACCTTGCCAGATTTCCAAAATAAGCACAACCGCTTACTAAGGGCTAGTAAACATCCAAGCAATAAAAGTGTATGTTTCACTATTACGGTCAATGAGTGATAGGAGTTGTAGCTGGTTAGTAATTTTTACTGCATTGTGATATACTATTCTCTAAAGAAGTGTGTGTTCAAATCTTTTCTACATTGCAGCATTGTTGGGGTGGTGTTAATGGATATGAGGATATTGTTCCAGATACTGGGTGCAGAGATGGAAAATGCCTGCTGTGCTGTCTTGTTTTTACTTTTTACACTTCTTAGTTTTCAGTCTGATAGTATCCTGTAGGACCCCCCAAGCCCTTCTTATTTATCGGGCTTGCACGCTTCCCTATACATCACAAACTTTTACGCCACACCACTTTGAAATGTCACCAGCCGCCACTGTCCAACACGCATGCATACCTAGGGTCCACAATAGACACTTGCAAGGCTCTAGCATACCCCAACCCTCTCAGGATATGCAACATACAAACCTTGATATCACAATTTCAGCCTCAACACTCGTTACCAGCCCAAGTGTTCATGAAACTCATCGGAATGATGGCATCTTGCATTCTACTCGTTCCTTACGCAAGACTCCAAATGTGTCCCTTACAGGAATGCTTAGCACGTCAGTGGAACCAAGCTCAAGGTCAGTTAACCGATCTGGTGTTGGTAGACGGCCGCACCCATCGCTCTCTGCAGTGGTGGAATACACAAAACCTTTCCAGAGGGCGGCCATTCATCGACCCGGTTCCACAAATAGTGCTAACAGCAGACGCATCGCTCACTGGTTGGGGAGCTCATCTTCAAAAACATACCATTCAGGGCATTTGGACACTACAACAAAAACAACTCCACATAAACCATCTGGAGCTGTTAGCAATTTTTCTGGCATTGAAAGCTTTTCAACTACATCTAGTAGACAAGGCTGTCCTAGTCCGTACAGACAATATGACAGCAATGTACTACATACAAAAACGGGGGGGGACACACTCTCTGCAGCTTTCACACCTAGCTCAAAGCATATGGAGATGGGCCATACCTCAAAAGATGTATCTCCTTGCAGAACATCTCCCAGGAGTAAACAATCGGATCGCAGATCTGCTCATTCGTCAAAGACAACAGATCCACGAATGGGAACTACATCCTCAAGTACTCCTCCCATTCTTCCACATTTGGCGCTACCCAGAAATAGATCTGTTCGCCACACACCTCAATGCAAAATGCCCAAACTTCGCGTCCAGGTATCCACACACGTTGTCCAAAGGCAATGCGCTATGGATGAATTGGTCAGGGAAATTTGCTTACGCTTTTCCGCCTCTCCCGCTAATTCCATTACTGGTTCGGAAGCTCAAACAACATTCCCTCACAATGATCCTAGTTGCTCCCACATGGGCTCGACAACCATGGTTCACAACCCTGTTGGAACTATCAGTAGTTCCTCATCAAAAGTTACATCTCTCCCCCAAGCTTCTCACTCAGAACCATGGAGAGATAAAACATCCAGATCCCAGTCAACTCAACCTTGCGATCTGGCACCTGAAATCATAGAGTTTGGCCACCTTAATCTCCCGCCAGACTGCATGAACGTCATTAAAGAGGCTAGACGCCCTACCACAAGGGCATGCTATGCAGCAAAATGGAAACGATTTGTAATTTATTGTACTAACAATCAAATCAATCCGCTAGATGCTTCAACTCTAAACATCATTTGCTATCTGTTACACTTACAACGTGCTAACTTAGCATATACATCTATACTATTACATCTTGCCGCTATCGCGGCTTACCTACAAAACAGACAACACTTGTCTTTGTTTCGAGTACCCGCTATCAAAGCCTTTATGGAAGGACTCCAAAGAATCATTCCTCCTAGACTGCCACCTTCTCCCGTGTGGAATCTTAATATAGTCCTTACTAGACTCATGGGCCCGCCATTTGAGCCTATGCACAGATGCGAATTACAATTTCTATCTTGGAAAGTAGCCTTCCTTATAGCCATCACATCTCTTAGAAGAGTTGGTGAGCTCCAGGCATTAACCATACAAGAGCCATTTTTACAAATTCACCAAAATAAAGTGGTTCTTAGGACTAACCCGAAATTTTTACCCAAGGTTGTTTCTGCTTTTCATCTCAGCCAGTCTGTTGAGTTACCCACCTTTTTTCCTCAACCAGAATCGGTAGCAGAACGTGCTCTTCACACATTAGATGTAAAAAGAGCAATACTTTATTACATTGAAAGAACCAAATCTTTTAGGAAAACTAAACAACTCTGTTGCTTTTTTCCCAACACATAAAGGCAATCCCATTTCAAAAACAGGTATTGCACGATGGATAGTTAAATGCATCCAAATATGCTACCTTAAAGCTAAACGCACCTTAACAATTCCCCTTAGAGCGCACTCTACACGCAAACTAGCTGCTTCTATGGTATTCTTAGGGAACATACCCTTAGATGACAACTGCAAGGCTGCAACATGGTCTACACCACACACATTCACAAAGCACTATTGTGTAGATGTGTTAGCAAAACAACAAGCTAGTGTGGGCCAGGCAGTTTTAAGAACACTATTTCAGACCACTGCAACAGATGCAGGGTAACCACCGCTTGGGAAATAACTGCTGTGTAGTCTATGCTAACGCATATGATCTACAGCTCAAATGCCTCGAACGGAAAATGCTACTTACCCAGTATGCATCTGTTCTTGGCATATACAGCTGTAGATTCATATGCACCCACCCGCCTCCCCGGGTACCTCTAACTGTTGCAGTAATATCTTACTTAGATACATTCTACATGGACATCTCTTTACTACTCTTACTAACTCCATCATCACCCGCTATGGCAAAACAATCTAAGGATGGAGTCGATGCCCATGTGCACTATCACCAAAAGGAGGAGTCCCATATCCCGTGACTACAAAGACTTCTTCAAACAAAAACAAAGTGCAAACGTCCGGGCCCAACACCAGATGGTGATCTACGCTAACGCATATGAATCTACAGCTGTATATGCCAAGAACAGATGCATACTGGGTAAGTAGCATTTTCCTTACAGGTAAGTAACAGGGTTGCGAGATGTTACGCAGGAAGATATAATGCTCTTGGTGGGACATTCAACAGCATATGCTTCTCCCCTGAATGAACATACAATGGATGAATAAAGAATCTTCCCACTTACACTAAGAGACTTGCTCATTTCAGTGAACCACTTTATAATCATTTGTGCATGTTTAAATACCTAAAAGTAACTACCCCCAAAATAAAATCCAACAAAAAAAAAAAGGCACAGGATCGTTGCCAGATACAGTGGAAGTGCATTGGAACATACTCTCTCTCAAATAGTGATTTTGACATTTCTACTCGTTTCCATTCTAAATTCACGAAAATGAAATACAAGGGTAAGAAAGCAGAAGGAGGCGATATCAACATCACAGCAAAACCTATAATAGCAAATAAACAGACCTGACATTTAGACAAGCTCAGGGTTAATAGTACCTTGTCCGCTATTCTGCGCAGCATGACTACGGGGCTACTGTTCCTTCAGCGCTGCTCCGAAGCTCTTATTACATCCCCCTTCCAGCCGCTCTTTCCAAGCCCATTCACATCCGCCAGTCGCTCCAGTGCGAAAGAGATGCTCAACCGGCTGCGAAGAGAAACCAGAGAACACCACCGTACCCCAAACCGAAAATGAGTCAAAACAAACTAGCAGCGCGAGCCAAGCGTGCCCCCCATGCCCCTTCTGTGTGCTGACGCAGCAGTAGCCACTGCGCATCCCTGCTGGTTCCTGCTCCAACTGCTTTAAGTTAAGCAAACTGCAGTACTTTGCAGCATCTCCTGTTGTCAGCATGTGTTTTTAGAGATGAAGAAAAAAAAATGATGTAATGGCCAGAAACCAACAGCGACTCAAAACGCGAGCGCTGGTGTTCCGGCCAGACAAATACATGAGCTGTTGGGGGTGGGGGGGGAGCGTCCAGCCGCATCAGCCGCCACCGTGTGCACCGCTGCTTGCTCTTGCTGCACTACTCCATGGGAGTTAACTTTAAAAAAAAAAGTGGGACATGCACCAACCATTAGACATTTGGAGGCTATGAATCTTTAATGACACAGACAAAAGCTGATCCAGAGCTATGGGAGGGGTCCGACCCCACAAAGTACATACAACAGACAACCTGGCAGAGCAAGCGCTGTCTAGGCTCGACCTAAGAAGCAGGAGAGACTCACAGGGTAGTTTGCCATCCACCTCGGCAAGGTCTAGCCACAAACAGAAGATCTGAAAAACAGAGAGTACTTTTGAGCTACCATTTGCCACTGATGTTGGAGTGCTCCTCATGGTTCTCTACAGACAGACTGCTGCAGAGAATGGGATCAACATCTGCGAAATATGAATACCTCGACATTGAAAACTATGAGCATCGAGAACTCCATTGGTGTTGATGTCCTCAACCCATTCAAAAATTAAACTATAGATGTTGTTTAGGCCTTATTTTTCCAGAATACTTACTGGACACTTATATTTCACTGAGGTGTTGCCTGCAAAGAAGACAAAACAAGTATTTGCAATGCAATAGGTCTCGCCTTACTAAAAGTTTCAGCTATTCGCGTTGCAAATGATAATGTTTGTTAGATTTTATTTTGTTAAAAAATATCCCAGCAGTAGCATAAGTAATAAAAGAAAATCCACGAAACAAGAAAAGGGTGCAGAACCACAGGCTGTTACTAGGTGTCTTTGTGGAGTTGTAAAGGGACCTCTGTTAGCCATATAAGGTACTGCACCCTTACTTATACTACTGCTGGGATATTTTTTAACAAAAAAAGCAATCGGTCTCGCATTAGTCTGAGTTAGAGCTATTGGCATTGTAAATGGCAATGGCTTTTATCTATGTGTTATGGAGTGTATGTATGTGGTGTGTAGTGGAATTATGTGGGTTGTATTGGATTAGTTAGTTGTGGAATTGTGTGGTGTGGATAGGATTTGTGTAGTGGAATTATGTGGATAGTAATTATGTGGTATTTAGTGTACTGGAATCATGTGGAGTGGGATTCTGTGGAATGGTATGTAGGGGAGTTTAATTATGTGGTGTGCTGTTGAATTCTGTGGCATGATGGGGAATTGTGTGGTGTGGATTGGATTTGTGTGGAGTGGACTGTATATATGTGGGGTGTTGTGTAATTGTGTTGAATTGTAGTGGAATGGTGTTTGGGAGTGGAATAATGTGGTTTGGTGTTGAATTATGTGTTGTGCATTGGAAATGTGTGGCATGGAACTGTGTGGATAGCATTGCGCTTTTGTGACAAAAAGAACAAATAGCTAAGCCACAGATCTGTGTGTTTGGGTGTTAAAAAAAGAGAGTTAGAGGTATTGGTGTTGTAAATGTAAATATCTTACTTATGTGTTATGGACTGGAGTAGATGTATGTGGTGTGTAGTGGAATTATGTGAGTTGGATTGGAATTGTTAGTTGTGGCATTGTTGTGTGGCGTGGATTTGTGTAGTGGAATTATGTGGCTTGGTGTGCAGTTGTATTCTGTGAATAGTAATTTGGTGTTTTTTACTGTATCGGAATGGCATTTTGTGTTGTGGATTGTTATGTAGTGTAGTTTAATTATGTGGTGTGCTGTTGAATTTTGTGGTATGATGTTGAATTCTGTGTTCTAAATTTAATATATGTGGTGTGTAGTGGAATTGTTCTGTGGAATAATGTGGTTTGGTGTCGAATTATGTAGTGTAGAATGGATTTGTGTGGAGTTGAATAGTGTGGCATGGAACAGTGTGGGGTTGAGGGAAAATATGTTGAATGGAATTATGTGGCATCGTGATGAGTGTATTTATGTGGATTGTTATGTGTCATAGAGTGGATTTATGTGGAGTGTATTTGTGGTATTGAGTAGCATGCAATTAGGTGGAGTTGAATTATGTGGCGTTGAGTGGTATTATGTGATTGTAATTATGTTGTGTGGAATTGTGTGTTGTGGAATTGTGTGACATTGTTTTGATTTATGTGGCGCTGAATGCTAGTTGTCTATCTACAGCAGTGCTGACTGAGTACATATAAAAAAAGCCTTCCCTTTAAAAACTGTGAAAACATCACGCAAAAGCTTCAGAAAACCAATGGTAGCATTCATACAATTTCTAGGAAGAAAGCTGCGCTGTTTATAGTTCCTGAGTGAGCAGAATTTTTTTTTATTCCAGTAAAGGAGTTGTCCTTTTGTAGGAACCTGTGGGTTATGGTTGTTTGCTTATAAAAAATAGCCCAGATGTATTGGTTACTTATAACATGCCCTGTTTACAGGTCTTGAGTTCCCTTGGATTTTGAATTATATTGTAGACACTTTAGAAAATAAAGAGATTAAAACAGGAACATTTTTACAAAAGCAGCACACTATTCCATATTAAAGAAAAAAAGCCTTGGAAGATATCACAAAAATATTTTTTTATGATAAGCTAGTAGTGCTGGGATTATCCCGTAATGTTTGTTAAAAAATAAACATAAAACGAAATGGATGATTTCGGCAAAAATTCCACAGTGTATCATATTATAGTAATAGGAAAGCAGCACATGTTTCTTGAAAACAGACTTAGCCTTTGGTTGCTGATCCTTATCTTATCAGGGCTGTCTCCTTCCTGGAGCACCCATAAAAAAGCTTACCAGAAGCCTGAACACTTAGCAATAAACTCTACTTAAGAATAACAAAAGGCTGGCTTTCACAGAGCAGTGACATTTGCATTTTCTAAAGCTTTGTGTTCTAGCAACTGAAATGCGTGCTGAAGAAAAACACTCCCTTTGCATTAAAGCCAGAAAACTGCAGTAAGTGACAGTAAATTAAAGATGCAAGGGGCTTTACTGCACATATAATAAGCATAACAAGAATATTTATGAAGCGCCCTCCCCGCTCCTAGGTCCGCAGAGACAGCGCGTTTTGGACACAATGTGTCTTTAATGCATTGCTAAACTGTCTCTGCAGACATAGGAGAGAGGGCACTTCATAAATAATCTGGTTCTTTGAAAAGTTGCACACTTCACCTTTGTGGAAGTTGTGAATGGCTGCAAAACTCTTGTTTTTGAGAAAGAAAAGGTGACTGTGGGGAAAACTACATTTAATTTGGGTTTGCCCAAAAAGTTTTCCCCCAAGTTTAATCTTTTTCTGCCATCATGCATTACTAAACCCTCTGTTTACAACTCTCATTTCTGCAGGGCAATTTAAACAAACAGGAGGGAGGGATTGGTGCTAATTAAAGCTGGGTGGGGGTGTCAATGTAAAACTTGCAGCAGACCACATCGATTAAAGAAGCAGGAGGGAGGAGGAGGAGGGGCTGAGGGGAGGGAAGGAGCGTCTATCAGTAGTAAATTGTAAACAAGCAGTTGCAGATTGCAGGAAAGCATGTTGTGCCTGTGATAAGAGAAAGCCATTTAAGAAAATAGTGCCCACAGACAGTAAATAAAGCATACTGCGTAACACCACAGTAAGAGGGTTACAAAGAGAGACAAGGAGGTGCTAAGGAGAGATTATTAGGCCTATTGATGAATCAAAAGCCATCATTTACAAAGGACAGGAAGAGAAGCCAATTGTAAAGATGGGTGGAACATGGGCGGAGCTTAATGCACATATACTGAATACTGCATGTCTCGAAGAGACAGCGCAAGCGCTGCTCTAAGCGAGATCTAAAAATTACATGATACAACGTATTAGGTGCAACTGCCGATTTTTAATCCATAGAAGGACTCTCCGAGTAGGCCTATATGTCCCCATTTGTAAAGACACATATGACTCGTAAAAAACATCGGAGGGAACCAATTTCATGTCGTCATTCGAAGACCCCAAAACTAACCTTAACGCTCTGGTTGCCACATCATTTTTCAGGGTGTTCAAGTCTCTTCAAAAGTCTCGTTCACCATAAGAGAGATCTTCTCCATTAGATGCACGTGTCCTCCCGATACAGACCCTGTTTCTGAATTGACTGCGTAGAAGCTCCCACATCTTAAACTTCTTCGTAGCCACGATTCTCCCTTTTTGATAATATAAAGTGCATTACAAGAAGTTTTGGTGCAAGGAGAGGCCAAAATGAACGTTCCCACTACAAGCCAACTCGCCAGTCTTTTTAATGCCCTGTGGCATCGCAACCTTCTAAAGCTCTGCTTCTGGTCCTTGGGGCACCATCACCCTCGCTAGATATTTCTCTTCCACCAACAAGTCTGCTCTTTCTAGAATGATGAAGAATAAGGCCCCTGCTCGAGACCCCATCATCTTGTGGGTTGACTGAATTCAGTCTTCCCTTTGGCTGTCCTTCGAACATACGCTTTGGCCCCAACAGCTGCTGCTGCTCCTGACACCGAGCAAACCGCTGAGGGCACTTGGCCGAAAAGCATGTCCGCATCAGCAGTTTCTATGGAAGTGGCGAGTGCTCAAGTCTGTTAAGCAGGTGCGATCGGGCTTTTAGAGAGTCCCAGATAAGACTCGCGGACACCTTTCTGACGGCCAAGAAACTCGATTTTTGGGAGATTATCAAATTAAATAAGTCAAGGCAGGGACTGACCTCCTGGATACACAGGCTTTTTGTAAGCGCGTATTGACTGTCTTCGCCTGAGGTGTCTCAAACAAGATGTTTATCAAAGTGTTTTGAATCTCCCCTTTTCTAGTTTGTTCGTGTTTGGATCTCGTACTGATTAGTATATAACTGTAATTGGATTTATATAGACTTACTACAGACGATGGAAGCCGAAGCATAAACTTGTAAAACTGTCCGATTAAATCAGATTGTGGACTTTGAAGAGGGTATGAACTGACAATAGGTCCAGCAGTGCTCTGAGGTGCACGTGCCAGAGATCGCTACACAGGTGAGACCCTCAGCCCAGCTAGCGCCTGTGATTGGCTGGGGTAGATGGGAGCATGCACTCTACCGTTTATTGCAGCCAAAAATGGAAAACAAAAGGGTTCAACTGCATTGTGACATGTTTACACCTACAAATCCGAGGCAGAGCATGGAACCTCTTCAACAGGATCCGTGGAGAGGAAGCAGGGAATTAAAGCTACAGATAACGCAGCACGCGAGTCAGTCACTCGGTGGCCTCTCAGGACCGCTTATTAGAGGGGATTCCCTTTCATCAGACACGACCGTCGCCACAAGCAGTGACGAATGCGTGCTTGGTAAATGTGGGAGCTCATACGGGGGCTCCTAGCGGACATGTTCCGGCAGAGATCCAATCAGCACATGTCCACGCTCTCCATCCCCGAAACCAGTAAGAAATGCAATTTCAACAGGCGGCTTTCACCCTGGTCATCGGGAGCCTCAGAATAAAGGGCTTCTAGATCACAAAGGATTATGGGAGTGCGCTACACAAATGCGCTCAACAAGTCGTGCTTTTCGAAGGAGAGCACAAGGCGCATCAATTTCCTAGAAAATGGGCTAATGCACTGCCTCGCAGACCCTGCTAAGCATTATAGAACACATGTAGCTTCTGGAATTGCTACAGGAGCAAGGTTCGATTTTTTTTTTACTTCCAGAAAAGCCTACGCCGATAGCCCTTTTCAGTTTTGTGTTTTTAAGGTGTGGCGATTTGAGTCAACTACACCTTATCTGACTAAGGCGTTTTAACTTTTCTTCTTAACCAAAACCTTTCATCCAGAGCAGAGTTCTTGTTCATTTGTGAGAATCTGAAATGCTGGGAATGGGCGTACATCACATTTCTGACTTAATTACACAACTTAAGTTGCGCCAGTGGTTGTCGGTGGACAGCAGAGGTGCATATTTTGGGGGCCGGGAAACGTTAGATTTGTCGCTGTGGGTAGTAGGCCAGGTTTGAAAAGATTGCATTAACCAATGCTGGTGATAGTGTTCTTTTTCCAATGGCATTATGAAAGCACTGATATGTAAGAGCCTCGCGACTCCTTGTGGGCGAATTATAAACTACACCTTAGAAATTAAAAAAGGTAGTGTTGGATACGGAGCATTTATTATTAATAGGAAATGTATTATATTTTAAAAACCCTGAAGTCGGCCACAACTGAAGTACCACTTTGGACCCAGTATTTGGAGTTTCCTATGAATAAATGGACTGCTCCAATGGTGGAAGTGGGCAATGACCCCCCCCCCATCTTGGGCACCAACGCACGCAAGCACCCCCCCCACCCCCATTTAATTAAGCCACACCAGTTTCAAAGTATGAGTGTGTAGTGTTTCAGTCTGCTTTCCATGGGTAAAATTGTGTTTGACAGTAGTTTTAGCACACCCTGAAAACAGAGCCCAGAAATCGGCTGTATGCTCAACCGCAATCAGCAGCTTACAACCCTGTGAATTAGAAACACTCTCAACCAGCAAACTGCTTTTAATATGCAGGTAAGCTAAGCTAAGAAGTGCCAATCTATGGTTAGCCTGGCAATATAGAATTATGTACTTGTATGTGTAGCAGCTATAGCCCACCATAATACTAATACCATAATATGCAACGGTCAGCAGCAAATTGCAACTTATACCTCTTAAATTCACATGACATATCTGCCACGAGAGTTGTCCATCACCAGCACTGTACAGCTTTTAAAATAGTTCACCACTGCAGGTCTCAAATATCCATACAATCTGACCGCTACTTTACATCTCAGAAAGACACTCCAATATGGGATGATAATAAAAATGCCCATACCAACAGATCTCCACTTATCCCACCCTACAGCCATGCCAGGTCAGGATAACAACTAACACAACATCTTAGATTGGACAACCCAGTGCAGGTGCCAGCTAAGCAGACTATAATCATAAGAAATGCCTTAAAGGACCTGCAGAGCTGTTCAAAGCTACTCTGAAAACCATAAAACTGCACGTCTACCACTCACACTTCATTCTCTGCTATGCGCTGCGTCCCATTACACAGTAATCGCACCTCTGTCGTAATCACGCACAACATGGAAACACTTCCCAAACAGAACGAAAACCAAAGATAACATCCTTTGAACCTCACAACATACATGGCGTAGCGTGCTACCCATGTAGGCATGCGTCTCAGCACCCCGCAGAGGGATAGTAAGCACGGTATACATGTTACAATACAATGAGTGCAGCACTAACCTCACTGTTGCAAGCTGACTGCATACCGGGGTGTGTGCAGCAATGCCTGTGTGTTACAGCCAGCCAGACTGCTTAATGCTCACGGAGGTATCTGCGGCAGTGCCTTCATAGCAACAGCAGCCCCACTGCTGCATGCTCTTAAGAATGTCTACAATTTTGTCCCATTATGTAACCGCTCGACTGCTGCATGCTTTCCAGGGTATCTTCAAACCCCCCTCTCTCCCCATGGACATCATTTAGGGGTCACAGCTGCAATCCCTGGCTTGCCCCTTGCTACCCCTGGCACAGTCTTTAAGACCCCTGGCCCCAGAGGTGGCAAAATCAGTGCCGGGAACACAGTGGCAGCTCGTCCTTATGGACACCAGTTGGGGTTGCACTCTTTGTATTCTTTAAATTATATTATTAAACTAATAGTGGAATATATATATATATATATATATTATAAATAATATTTTTCCACTATTAGTGTTGTAAAAATTAAGTTCAATTAGCTGAAATATGACCCTCTCTGGCAGCTGAGGTATGTAAAAAATGTATTTTAATGTATATTGTGTGCGTGCTTGGGGTGACTGTGTTTATGTGAGTGTGTGAATGTGTGTGTGTATATGTAAGCGTGTGTGTGAGTAAAAGTAAAGGTCAAAGAGTGTGTGATATCACTTCTGCTACCCCTGGCATTTTGGTGAATTGACGTGCATGACCTCCCATAACTGCCTCACTGTTACATGCTGCCCTGGCTATTTACTGCTCCACTTACATTGCAGAGGCCCCACTATGAATGGTCTTCAAAGGGTCAACAAACCCCCCCCCACGCACCGAACCAACCTCATTGTAACAGCATCCTCTCCAGAGGTGTAGCTTAGTGAGATTCAGGAGGCAGGGGTCTTAAAATTCCCTACTGGAAAAGTAGTGGGCTGCAGGGTTGAGATGACCAAGGTTGAGGATGTACTGTTTCCATGGGGAACAGGGTAAGTACAGATGTGCATTAGGTGGTCCTCTGTATAGAGTGGCACAGTGAGCAAAAAATAATAGGTCGGAATGCTACCTTGAGCAATTGCCACTGATTAGAATATTTGCTTGCATTCATCCCATCACCTTTTGGGTGTTTTCAAGACAGTGGTATGCCTGGAAATGTGCCTGGTGCAGTTTTCCAAGCCTTTTCCCTGCCAATGTTTGTGAATTCCCAAAAATAGTAAATTTGCTACCATTCAATGAGTACTTCTATGGGTGCAGATTTATTACTTTTTTGGTCTATATATTCTTAAGATCCTGATCTAAAAAATGAACCATCTAAAACCTCTAAATGAAATGAGAGCAGCAAGGAAAACTGATACAGCAGACCTAACTTCGGGCCCCCATTTGGTGGGTGTCACACTCCAAACACGACCGCTGAAGCTATGCCCCTGCCTAGGATCATTTATTATAATTTTTTTTTTTTTTTTACTGCATGCACTCTCTTTCGTCTTTGCTACAAGAAGCCTTGATGGTAGAGTTATCAAATCAGTGCATGTGGACAGGGCTTCATGTTTCCAGTCCTCGGTTTTTACAAATCATTTTATCAAGTGTCTGACAGCCCCATATACTAAGCCAGAGTCACAAATAGAGGAGAGTACGCAGGCAAAATTTACAGGGTGAGCTGAGCCATGGATCTGGCTTGGCTCTTAAAGTCTCTAAATGATCAGAGCCATGAAAACATTTGAATAGAAAAAGTGCAAACGGCAGACCAAGGTCAAGCACATCCAGTCCACATGTACAATAAGTTTGAGAGTGGTGCAATCACTTCCCACACCCGCTGTCCAAAGGTGTCAAAAATCACCAAGTTTTCAAGAAAAAAAAGGAAGGTGCACTCATCGTAAAGTCAGTACACACGGATAGGAATCTGTTCCAAAAGTACTTCTTTTTATTCCAATTATTCGTTAAAAACTGGCACACAGCCAACGCGTTTCGTTACCGATTTTTTGCCAGAGGGAACTTTGTCAGGGCTGCAATATTATAGACAAGACATGACATCAATGATACATCAAACAAAGTTAAAAAACATACATACATTAATAATGACAGACGGCCCCCAGATTCATATACTACATCAGCTAACATTAAAAACAATACATTAATTTAAACAAACAATCCACAAATTCCTATAACACCCCATATAGAAATTACATATACCTAGTACATAAAAAAGACACCCATAAAACTCACAAAAATCAAAAACAATGATAGAAACAATTATGTGACATACCCAAAACTACATACATATTAAAAATACGAAATACAGAAACATTTTTTCAAAAACACATAATCCAATATCAATGTGTGGTAAAGAAAAAGTATAGTGTCCTAAAGTATAAAGACGTGAAACAACACCCTATCTACACAAATGTGGAATAAACAAATCAAATCTGAACAATAAAATGACACTTCCACTACATGGAGTGTATTTGACCATTCATATGGCCATTTTTAATTAAAAAACCCTTCTGTTGGAGTCAATAGCCCTATTAGAAACTAGATAGGTTACTCCGTACAGTCCATACCCTATTTATAAAGACTTAAGGAGAGAAATTGATACCTAATGGATCACAGATTGACAACTAGGGTGGAACTACAAATAAGTAGACATATATCTCACCTCTTCGGTATAAAGCTGGTCAGTAGCAGTGACAAGTAGTTAAAATGGAATTGAACATCAAACGGCAAAATTGGACTCAGTAGCGATATGTATTGTAAAGTCTGAGATAAAGGGAAAGAAACAAAAGAAGGAATCACGGAGAAAGACCGATATTAATTCCCGACAATTTCCTACAATGAAATAGCAACATCAAAGTACCATAAAGTAGATGCCATGGGTAAAGAAGAGATACGGTATATGTAACCCCATCTAGCTGGAGAACGGCGAAGTAAAGCCCTTATATTAAATTCATAATAAAGGCAGACTAACTTAGTAACTCAGGTGTGTAATATAATCGAAAATAGGAGAAGATCAAGTAGACGCTATTCCGTCAAGAGACTTTATTAAAATGACGACATTCTGTAGGTACTGTCGAGAAAAGGGGAACGAGTATCACAGACAGCACAAATATAACTATAAATCCAATCATAAAGGCGTTAAACATGCAACATCCAATATCAAAATCACCAAAGTCACCCGTAGTGGTAATTAGTCAACCTAAAAGACAAAGGAAATTACGACTGATGTAAGACGGTGTAAAATTTAAGTGAACTAAGGCAAAAAATATACAGATGGACAGGAGCGTGACCAATGCCGGTGTACTGGCAGTCAGGAGCATCGAGAAACACATCGCGTAGCCACTGCCCCGTAGTATTAGTAAGAAGTGCCGAATCCCATGAGCAAACCCATATTGAAGGCTAAGATACGTGCCCACGGGGAGAAACGACGCCGGCGGAAATTGTCAAGAGCTAGTGCTCGGGGTCCCTCTCCTCTTACCTAATAAAGCGACGTCTTCTCCAGAAACTGCATAATAACCGGCAGGGCTAACCCGGGCTGGCTGGCGCCATTATTTAAAGCCCAGGGAGACCCCTGCGTCACGTAACGGGTCCCGGTCACGTGGTAAGGAATAGAAAAGTGTTGGTTTGATGGAAACCTGACGGCGGCCATCTTAACATGGCAAATATCTGCCAAAAACCATTGCTATCTACAAAAGAAAGAAAAAAATCAAAATCAAAAACATCAATTAAAACTAACAGTACGAAAGAAATATAAAAGAAATGAAAAAGGAAACAGGACACGAAAAATCAAAAAGGACGCTACCTCTATTTTTTGTTAAGAAATTCTTTGGGTCGCATCGATCCCATGAGTGTCATAAAGAGAGCATATCAGAAATGGAAATTACAGGTAAAGTTACGGCGGCCAACCTTAAATGAAAGGTGTGTGTCAATTATGCTTGAGAGAAGGAGAAATTGTGATATAATATCAATTTACCTTGATGAGTGATTATTGTACATTGAAACAAATGCATATTTGCATCTGAGGGAATAGGATTAAGATCCTGATTGGAAGAGACTTAGAGGGAAAGATATCTAGTCTTAGAAAAGCATAATAGCCCTATGACAAGATCTGGCCAAAGATCAAATTTTAAAAGTCGGAAAGGTTAGGATTTCCTATTTAAAATTGAGTCAAGTCAAAGTAGCTCAGAGATTGCAAAAAAGGATCCTAAGTGAGTAAAAATAAGAGACAAAGAGAAGAGGAGTTATAACTTCTTGTCTGTAATGTGTCCTTTCAGGATGACATTGAGGCAGTTGGCCGCCGTAACTTTACCTGTAATTTCCATTTCTGATATGCTCTCTTTATGACACTCATGGGATCGATGCGACTCAAAGAATTTCTTAACAAAAATAGAGGTGGCGTCCTTTTGATTTTTCGTGTCCTGTTTCCTTTTTCATTTCTTTTATATTTCTTTAAATAGAGGTAGCGTCCTTTTTGATTTTTCGTGTCCTGTTTCCTTTTTCATTTCTTTTATATTTCTTTCGTACTGTTAGTTTTAATTGATGTTTTTTTTTTTTTCCTTTTTCATTTCTTTTGTAGATAGCGATGGTTTTTGGCAGATATTTGCCATGTTAAGATGGCCGCCGTCAGGTTTCCATCAAAACAACGCTTTTCTATTCCTTACCACGTGACCGGGACCTGTTACGTGACGCAGTGGTCTCCCTGGGCTTTAAATAATGGCGCCAGCCAGCCCGGGTTAGCCCTGCCGGTTATTATGCCGTTTCTGGAGAAGACGTCGCTTTATTAGGTAAGAGGAGAGGGACCCCGAGCACTAGCTCTTGACAATTTCCGCCGGCTTTGTTTCTCCCCGTGGGCACGTATCTTAGCCTTCAATACGGGTTTGCTCATGGGGTTCGGCACTTCTTACTAATACTACGGGGCAGTGGCTACGCGATATGTTTCTCGATGCTCCTGACTGCCAGTACTCCGGCATTGGTCACGCTCCTGTCCATCTGTATATTTTTTACCTTAGTTCACTTAAAGTTTACACCGTCTTACTTCAGTCGTAATTTCCTTTGTCTTTTAGGTTGACTAATTACCACTACGGGTGACTTTGGTGATTTTGATATTGGATGTTGCATGTTTAAGGCCTTTATGATTGGATTTATAGTTATATTTGTGCTGTCTGTGATACTCGTTCCCCTTTTCTCGACAGTACCTACAGAATGTCGTCATTTTAATAAAGTCTCTTGACGGAATAGCGTCTACTTGATCTTCTCCAATTTTCGATTATATTACACACCTGAGTTACTAGGTGAGTCTGCCTTTATTATGAATTTAATATAAGGGCTTTACTTCGCCGTTCTCCAGCTAGATGGGGTTACATATACCGTATCTCTTCTTTACCCTTGGCATCTACTTTATGGCACTTTGATGTTGTTATTTCATTGTAGGAAATTGTCGGGAATTAATATCGGTCTTTCTCCGTGATTCCCTCTTTTGTTTCTTTCCCTTTATCTCAGACTTTACAATACATATTGCTACTGAGTCCAATTTTGCCGTTTGATGTTCAATTCCATTTTAACTACTTGTCACTGCTACTGACCAGCTTTATATAGAAGAGGTGAGATATATGTCTACTTATTTGTAGTTCCACCCTAGTTGTCAATCTGTGATCCATTAGGTATCAATTTCTCTCCTTAAGTCTTTATAAATAGGGTATGGACTGTACGGAGTAACCGATCTAGTTTCTAATAGGGCTATTGACTCCAACAGAAGGGTTTTTCTAATTAAAAATGGCCATATGAATGGTCAAATACACTCCATGTAGTGGAAGTGTCATTTTATTGTTCAGATTTGTTTATTCCACATTTGTGTAGATAGGGTGTTGTTTCACGTCTTTATACTTTAGGACACTATACTTTTTCTTTACCACACATTGATATTGGATTGTGTTTTTAAAAAAATGTTTCTGTATTTCGTATTTTTAATATGTATGTAGTTTTGGGTATGCCACATAATTGTTTCTATCATTGTTTTTGATTTTTGTGAGTTTTATGGGTGTCTTTTATGTACTAGGTATATGTAATTTCTATATGGGGTGTGGTTATAGGAATTTGTGGATTGTTTGTTTAAATTAATGTATTGTTTTTAATGTTAGCTGATGTAGTATATGAATCTGTGGGCCGTCTGTCATTATTAATGTATGTATGTTTTTTAACTTTGTTTGATGTATCATTGATGTCATGTCTTGTCTATAATATTGCAGCCCTGACGAAGTTCCCTCTGGCAAAAAATCGGGAACGAAACGCGTTGGCTGTGTGCCAGTTTTTAACGAATAATTGGAATAAAAAGAAGTACTTTTGGAACAGATTCCTATCCGTGTGTACTGACTTAACAATGAGTGCACCTTCCGTTTTTTTCTTGAAAACTCCATGAAAACATTTGGCAGGAATATTATGCAACAAACATAAAGTAAAAATATGATACTGTCTCTTCAAATTTCAAAAAAGTATTTCTTTAACACGCCGAAGTGTTTCACCTTCGTACATCAGGTTATATCACAGCATATACAGACAAAAGAAACCTTCATGGCTGACAGTGCCATTAGTGAATTAAGATACAAATATATAGTCATGTAAACCCTAAATGTGGCCTAGGTTCTTATTATAGATGGAGCAACATTAAGGTCTATTAAATAAAGTTAAGAGGTGCTCGTAGAGAGCACACTCTGAACTAAAGTATTTAAAAATAGGCTCATATGTGATAACAAAGATAAAGGATGCTCTGTAAAATAAAATATTTGCCTAGGATCACACAATTTGGATCAGCAGGAAAGTCGGTTTGATTCAAAGTTTTGTGGCTTCACATTTTGAAATTCAGCTACCAGATGGATATCTCTGACTCGTTTACATCATAGGTCACTGTTAGGTTTTTCATTCTTGGCGCACAACGGGAAAAACCGATCCAAATAGAATAGCAGGCCCTACTCATCGCCCCTAGGCCAACTACCAAGCCAAGAATGTATTTATTTGTGTGTGTCACCCCTCTGCCCAACAACGCCCCCGATCCTCTGAGGCGTCTGCATCTCTGCCAACAGTGCAACATGCTCCGCTGCCATCCGCAGCTCCACCCTTATATTAACAGTGGGCCTTACTGCTACATGCTCGCCATAGTGTGTGCAATTCTGTCCTTATTTAACAGCACTCCTCCCGCTACTTAGGGTCCCTGCAACTACCAATGCTCAGGTTCCCTAGGATGTCTACAACTTTGCCCTCATTGCAACTACTGTCTGCCATCCAAGCTCTCTGTAACTCTGCCTTCTTGGAACCTTCAACCCTGCTGCGGCATGCCCCAGGGATCCCT
This sequence comes from Calotriton arnoldi, assembly GCA_963921515.1. Taxonomy (NCBI): domain Eukaryota; kingdom Metazoa; phylum Chordata; class Amphibia; order Caudata; family Salamandridae; genus Calotriton; species Calotriton arnoldi. The sequence goes on along the minus strand of CAWUFW010001871.1, from coordinate 2,064,041 downwards.
GCAACACCTCTCTTTTCCACATGCTTCCTGTGGTGTCTGTCCTCTCTGTAACAGCAGCTTCACTGTTGCATGCTCCTGGGGGTGCCAGAAACTCTGCCTTCATTGTAACAGCCATATTGTGGCATGCTTTCCATAATGTCTGCAGCTCTGCCGACACAGTGACAGTAGCATGACTGCAGCAAGCTCTTTCAACTGGCTGCAGCTAGCTCTTTCAAGTGACTGCAGCTAGCTCTTTCAAGTGGCTGCAGCTAGCTCTTTCAAGTGGCTGCAGCTAGCTCTTTCAAGTGGCTGCAGCTAGCTCTTTCAAGTGGCTGCAGCTAGCTCTTTCAAGTGGCTGCAGCTAGCTCTTTCAAGTGGCTGCAGCTAGCTCTTTCAAGTGACTGCAGCTAGCTCTTTCAAGTGGCTGAAGATAGCTCTTTCAAGTGACTGCAGCTAGCTCTTTCAAGTGACTGCAGCTAGCTCTTTCAAGTGGCTGCAGCTAGCTCTTTCAAGTGGCTGCAGCTAGCTCTTTCAAGTGGCTGCAGCTAGCTCTTTCAAGTGACTGCAGCTAGCTCTTTCAAGTGACTGCAGCTAGCTCTTTCAAGTGACTGCAGCTAGCTCTTTCAAGTGGCTGCAGCTAGCTCTTTCAAGTGGCTGCAGCTAGCTCTTTCAAGTGGCTGCAGCTAGCTCTTTCAAGTGTCTGCAGCTCCTAGTACCAAGGAAACTACAGCACCAAAAATAGCCTTTCTTGGTGAAACCAGTATTGTACCACCAACTTATTGAATTCTTTCATCTTTAAAACTTAAAAATAACTTCTTGTACCTCTGTTCAAGTCAGACCTGGGAATATCCTGCACATAGGGCATTCTGTGGTAAGCTTGAGAAAGGCCAGGCAAGCCCGTTTCAGCACAGTGTATTAAAACAGCGGGGATACAGATTTGTGTGGAGTAGGAGCCATCTAAAAAAAAATATATATATTTTGAGCCTGATCATTGGAAATTGCCACAGGTTGTCCTCGTGTAATGAGTATTTGGTCATTCCTTTCCAGTTCATTAACAATATGCAATAAACAAAAATATCCATAATAAGAATTCATTATTCCTGCAGTGCCTCATGCTTTACTAATCGTGGGACAAGTATTGCACCTACTCCATTCTCAGTTAAGTGTGTCAAGGATAGGAATACAGGTCTAGAGTAAAGTAATGGGGGTGGATGTCCATTCTGATGGATACTTCTACCTGCAGGTTTCCTTTTGAATATCCCTAGGCACTAGAATGAATCCGAAAATGTTTCAGAAGCTCTCCTGTTCTAGGAGGTGGTGTCAGCCCCAACTTGATGTCAGTTATAGGATGGATATGAGGTCACTGGAGGCATGTTGCGCCACTCCAGCGCTCTGACATCAGTTCCCGTTTATCCTGTGCCCTTCAATGTGGAGATAGAGCTGCTTTCTATGGAGATTTCACCACATTTTACCAACTTTTTGCAGTGCTATTTGGATTGCCCCACCCCCAAAATAAAAACCGTCAGAATGTAAGGCCTGCCACTCCTGTCATGGCCAAATGGCCATCTCATAGCCCCCACGAGGTCTGTGGCGTTTGAGGGCAATGCAAGACTCCAAGTCAAGTGAGCAGTGCATGCGCACGAAGGTAATCAAGGAGTGGGAGGCAAAACTGTTCATGCGCGCGACGATCGCCAAACTCCGTGATGAGCGTGCTCAAGGTCAAGGTTGCGTTTGTCGTCCTCTTCCAAGTCATTGAAGGATAAGAAGAAAAAACACAAGAGTCGGCACCGACTGAACAAATTCACGTCTAGATGTCACTCTCACTCGAGGGGTAGATCTCCCCAACGCTCTCCTCCACCTGACTGATTGATTTAAAAAAAAAATTATTGAGTGCTAAACTCTCACCTTTTTGGGTATCCTGATGCATATTGGTTTTTATTGTAGACTTAGGGGCCGATTCCGATCTGGGCCGGAAAACTCTCCGACCGAGCCGGATCCGGAACGATTTCCGACCGAGCCGGACTCCTGCAGTCCGACCGAGCGAGTACGATGCAACCACATGCTGCCGGACTCGATTCGGTCGGACTCCCATTGAAGTCAATGGGAGCCGGTCGTACGACGCGTACATGGGCTCCCATTGACTTAATGGGTACGTCGCGAACAAGTGCGCCCCCTACAGTGGGTACGCGTCGGTGCAACTCGCACCGTACATGCATGTTTAGGGGGGACCCTTGGATCCCCCCTGTGTACGACTCGTACGGCTACGGGTGCAGGGGGGTCCGACGCGGACACCCGAAGTCCGACTCCGGGAGCTTTTGCGAGCCGGACGCTCCGACTCGATCCGGCTGTCCGAATCGAGCATTGTACTAGCTCGGGCGTGAAACGTCTCCATTGCGCGCCACGGTTTGCTTGCGACCGAGTGGTACGAAGTGGTTCGGAGCCGGAAACGATTCGGACGGTGAATTCGCGCTTGTTCGCATCGTACTTCGCCGTCCGGACCCGTGTACGAATCGGACGGAAAATCAGCCTCCAAATCTGATCCGCTAATGCCGAACCCGATTCGGTGCCCTACCGACCGACATCGGAATCGGCCCCATAGTGTGTTAACTCGTAAAAAAAAATATATAAACAAAACCTAAAGAAGGAAATGTTCAAGAAGAGAAATAATCATATAACGATTTGTAAAGAACTAAAACAACTAATTGGTATTATATGAAGTGCTGAGAAAAGTATTTTTATTTGTTTTCTAAAGAATACATGGATTTCTATTAGAAGAGGGTGTTCCAAATTTTTGCCACCAGAAAGAAAAAACGTCGTCACTTGTTCTGGCTTTTTTGACAGATGTGAGAAGTACGTTTTTTTTTTCTCCTGCAGATCTAAATTGTAAGATGGTGCAGTAATGTTTAAACTTTTCTTGTAGGAATTTGGGACCTTGCACGTAATGGACCCAATGTACTATACACATTGTATTATAATAGATTTTTCTATCACAGGCAACCAATGTAAGCCTTTCATGTTTGTTTGGCAGGGTGAAAATTAATAGAATTTTGATTTCAGCTTAGTCTGTTTAATAGAATTGTGGGAAGACCGAGTAATCCAACTTCGATAACATTACTGCTTTGATCATGAGCTGGTGGGATTTCTGGTCTAGGTAGGGGACAGTCATTTTCAACAGTTTAAGGCGAAAAAAACAAGGTGACGAAATTGTACTAATGTGTAGGGCCAGTGTAAGTTGGTCATCAAAATCAAAGCCTACATTTCGAACATCTTTAATAGTTTTAGAAACAGTCTTTACGTCGGTGGCCAGTAGTCAGTTATAACTAGGGGAATTGATTTACCTATAAACAGAATTTCTGTTTTTTCAATTCCAACTTTATGAAAGTTTTGTTGACATCCATAAGATTACTGAACTGAGGCAGGCATTAAAGCAATCCGATGTGATGGAGTAGAATCATCTAGACAATGGGTACTCACAAACTTTCTCTCGTGGGCCAAATTTACAGTGTGGTTTGTGGCCGAGGGCCACACCGGTGGGGGCGGGGTCAGTGGGGGGTGGGGCTAGAGAAAAAAAAAAAACTGTGACCATGAGGTTGAACACAGGCCCCTGCAGCAGACGCATTAGTCCACTGAGCCACCAGACCCGGCATACACACATCTATCTATCTATCTATCTCTCTCTCTCTCTCCATCTATCTCTATCTATCTCGCTCTCTATCTATCTCTCTCTATCTCTCTATCTCTCGATCTCTCTGTCTCCATTGTCTCTGTCTCCATTGTCTCTGTCTCCATTGTCTCTGCCTCTATCTGTCTCTATCTTTATTTGTCTCTGTCTCTATCTTTGTCTCTGTCTCTGTTCCTGTCTCTCTCTCTCTCTCTCTCTCTCTCTCTCTCTCTCTCTCTCTCTCTCTCTCTATCTATCTATCTATCTGTTGTTTCAATCTGTCTCTGCCTCTATCTGTCTCTGTCTGTCTGTCTCTCTGTCTGTGTCTGTGTTAGACGGTGGTTCTGACCATCTGAGCCGCCCGGATTTTTCGCTTTTTGAACACCTATTTGTTGAGCTTTTACTGTGGGAGAGCCTCATAAGTTGGGACTCACCCACAGTGAACTCATGATGAAAGGGACTGCATGTGTATTTTATCGGTGTCCCCCTGGCGCGAGTAGGCCGCTGCGCTGCAGCGAGAGTAAGGGGCACTGGGCTGGCTACATGCAGACACGTGTGTACATGCGTGGGCACAAGTGTAAGGGCTGCGCAGGGGAGATTCCTGGCGTGCGCAGCCCAGGAGCTGCTACAAATTGAATGGTGTGGCAGGACTTATGCAGAACTGGGTGGTGACATGGAATAGGCTTTCTACAATGGGAAGAAACATTTGAGGGAAAGTCAGTGTGCTTTACTGTTTTCACTCCATTACTCTCCTATGAGGATGGGGAGCACATGGGCTAGTTTCGCTTTCCTAGGGCCTACCAATTCCAGACACGCACTAAAGTCCACTGTAACTTATGTGAGAAGAAGTATTCTGCAGAGTCCAAAGGCATATTTGTACTGCTTTTGGGGGATCCAGAAATGTCATATATTCTCTGAGTCAGCTCATAACCAGGGCCTGGCTGGGGCTGACCCTGCCAGGCTGAATTAATGACCTTCCTCCCCAAGCTGTAGCATCAGAGGCCCAGCCCTGCACGACAAGCATTCCAAGGGCGAAGGCCTCCACTCCAAGAAGAGAAGATGGGTGGAGCTACAGGTTCATCCATCAGCTGCTGACACCTGATGCCAGGCACCAAGCTGCTCTGGAGAGAAGGCAGCGAGGGGGGAAGAAGCTCTCCGAGACCATGTGGCATGAGACCCCTGGACGACGCCATTTTGAACAAACCCAGCGGCCTGGGCAGGAAGGAGGGAGCAGGGGCAGAGAAGTGATGTGTTGCTGTTTGTTAGGGCAAACAGAGACTTCCTGCCAGCCCCCTCCCCATTCTTTTAAAAAGAGTTTGCACAGGAAGAGGAGCTCTCTCTGGGGTGTGGTCGGCTGAGGAAGACTGGTGCTGCAGCCTGGCGCCATGGGCAGTTGGAAGGAAGAACGCCCTGACTGTCCCAGGATGCAGAATTGCGCAAGGAAAGGAGTCCAGGACCAGTGAGCAGAAGCCTGGGCCTCTGCGCAAGGAGAAGAGAGGCCCAGGAGAAGAGCCAAGTGAGAGGCTGGCGCAGGGAGCCAGTGAAGACCGCTCCCTGCTGAGTTCACCCTCCTTGAGACGAGGAGGGCAAAGGAAAGTGCTCCCAGTGGCTGGGGAGCGCCACCAGGAGCAAGAAGAGGCGAAAATGGCGCAGATCGGTACCCTGGGGGCTGAGATATGCCCCCCAGAAGGTAGGCGACCTTTGAACTCTGGCCGGACCGACGACGAAGCGCGTGGGGCTCCGCCGCCGGTCTTGAATGTGCCCCCGGGGTGGGTCAGGTCCCAGGGGCTGCCCCCAACACGAAGCAAAGCCAGGGAGCACTCTCGCGCTCCCCGTGAAGTGGCCCAACCGGAGTGCCAAGAGCCCACCCTGGCCCCCGGCGATGACGGAGGGCGGGGAGCGCCATCGCGCCCCCCGCAAAGATGCCTTTGGGGCCTGGGACCCCAACTCCGGGCCCCGACATGGAGAAGCTAAGTCGGGGAGCGCTGTCGCGCTTCCCATGAAGCTGGGCAAGCGGGGTGCCAGGAGCCCACCCTGGCCCCCGAAGAGAGCGCGCTCCCCGTGAAGTGGCCCAGGGGCCCGGGACCACATCTCCGGGCCCCAACGTGAAGGCGGAGGACGGGGGAGTGCCGCCACACTCCCCCGCAGCAGCAGGAAGGAGGGGGAGTGCCGTCGCACTCCCCCGAGGCCCCGCCTGACCAGCGGCAGCCTCCGTGTCTGCCCGCCGGAGCGGGCAGACCAGAAAGGAAAGGCCGGCTCCCGCGGCAGCACGCAAGGGTGCTGGCCAGTCGGGGAGCCAGCTGGGGCAACCAGGGTGGGCTCCCCGGGCTGCCCTCCAACGATGTGGCAATGCGGGGTACCCGGGTGGGACCGGACCCCCGCGAGGAGACGAGAAGCCGGGGGTGGGCTCCCCGAGCCGTCTAGAAACACTCACCTGGGGGTCCGGGTGGGACTGGGCCCCCCAACGAAGTCGGGATGCGGCGGGAGGCCGCCAGCAGTGATCGCGGCTCTCCCCGAAGCAGCGGGGGAGACGCTGCTACAATATTCAGGGGAAAGGGAGAAAGCGCCCCATAATGCCCTGCAGTGCTCGTGTAGGCCTGCAGAGAAAAGCAGCTTTTTCCCGGCTTGTGGTGGCCCCAGGAGGATGGGGTCACTGTGAAATGTGTGCAAGGGTGCAGGGGGAGCTGCAGGAGCAACGCAGTCTCCCCCAGCACGACGGAAGAAAGTCCCTCCCTAAGTCTCTGGGGACTTGTAAAGAATAACCCCTCAAGGGCTCAGCTAGCAATCCAAGCATTCTGAGGCTGGAACTTTTGTTCTGCAGCTGGGGGTGCATTACGGACTGCACCAAGGTATGAAGGTCTGAGTTGGGGATATCTGGAAAAGGGCATTCCCCGGAGATGAAGAGGTGAAATTGCACGAGAAGTGCATTTACCAATGTTATTTCTTTTAGAGGGACTGAAAGTCACATGTGTTATGTGAAATACCTGTGTAAGGTGAAATCATAAGCCAAGTGGGATTTTGGTGCCAGACATTCCTGCTAGGGTGTCTGGCTGTATATGCTTAATCCTGTGATTCAACTGTGATGCCTTGTAGGGGCTTTAATTGCAATGCATTATAATTGTCATCATCTATGATAAGTACCTCATTTAAAGTGATGCCCAAACATGTATTCTTGCTACTGCGTTAGGGGAGGAACAACCCAGACTGTTAGCCACAAGATGTAGAGGTGCATACGGTATGGTCAGTATGAGATGCTCAGTCAGGGTTATGTGTCCCCAGGGCAGGTGTACCTATTGTTAATGCTTGTTGAGATGATGGGGTGGGTCACCACTGGGATGGTGCCAGTTGGCAAGGCCCTCGCTCCAGGTTGTGTCAACCCACTGCATTAGGGGGCAAGATGATGTGCATACATGGGAGTGGTGGTACTAGACCCCACACCCCCTGCGGGAGGGGTGGAGAAGTTATGCAATGTCACAAAGTAATTCCAACAGCTTATGTATATTTGTAAATTGGTGCATAGTATTAAGTAGTGTGTGTGTTTAATAAATGTACTCTTACTTTTATAAAGCAAAATACAGACTGGACAATCAATTATTGAGTGTGATTTCTGCGCACCTGTAATGGCGATTACTAGCCCACACCACCTCCCTTGAGTAAGCCTTAGACTGCTCTGCAACGCTACCCTCCGAGAGCCAAGCGCTACAATAGGGTGTTTGGTTTCCAGTGAAGGACAAATGTGTGACATGTTATTTGTGCAGGCCTCACAGATACTGCTTCGTTTTCCAACAGTCTGTCTCTCTCTATCTATCTGTTTTTGTCTCTGTCTCTGTCTGTATCTCTGTCTCTGTCTGTCTCTATCTGTCTCTGCCTCTATCTGTCTCTGCCTCCATCTGTCTCTGTCCAAACTGGAAGCTTCCCAAAAAGCCCTTTAAAAGTCAGCTGTGAAAGCTCTTACAGCTGACTTTTAAAGGGCCATTTGGGAAGCTTTCCGATGGTGCAGTGACGTCACAGAGGCCGGCAGTAAACACAGAAGATGGCCGCAGGAGCATACGTAGTGAATACCTATTTAATACGTATTCACTACATATGCTCCTGCGGTCATCTTTTGTGTTTACTGCCGGCCTCACTGGAAACGTAGAAACGACAAGGCAAGGTCCGTGGGCCGCCAATGAAGGCCTGCCGGCCCACTGGCGGCCCGCGGGCTGTACTATGAGTACCACAGATCTAGACTCACCATGATGTGTGTGCCGGAAGGACCAAATCGATCTTTCCAGGGTATCATATATATGTTGAACAATGATGGCTCAAAGAGGAGCCCTACAGTAATGACATAGTAGCTCGGTATGATGACATGAAGGGTGGAAAGATAATTGCTTGAGATCTATTTTTTAAGTAACTTCTAATTCTCTTATTTCTATTTCACGTATATGTTTGATGGCATGTGTGACTGTAGATCCACATGCTTAGCATAAGTCTGCCACCTAGTGTTGGGCTTGGAAGTGTGCACGTTCTTTTTCTTTGAAGAAGTCTTTCGAGTGACGATGTTCCGTGACTCCTCCTCCTCTTGTTTGCAATGTGCATAGTGCTCTACTCTATTGTTAGATTGTTTTTTTCCACCGTCAGGTTTGGACGTGTGCTCCCCTGCACTGGTTTGACACAGTTGTCGATCATTCCTGTAATACCATTGGTATTGTTTACGAACGCGGTTTAATAGTTACATCACTATTTCTAACATTGACTTCGAATAGGTCTGGGGGACTCAATTTGCCCATGGCCTGCTCGGGCCTTCACCCTTCAGGGTGGAATTCCTCTTCGGTGTTCTCAACAAAGAATGTCCAATCAGTGATGAACAGACGCCTGTCCATTTCTGCCCTAATTGTCACACCAAGTTTCCACACACCAATTTACACCAGATGTGTACCTTGTGCCTTTTCCATGACCATAAGGAGGTGACATGCGAAGCCTGCATGTCTTTTCGATCTAAGAAAACCATCAGGGATCGAAGGGCTCAACAAAGGGAGATGTCTCGACGAGCTGTGGACAATACGCTAGATCTCTTCAGATCAGAAGACACGGAAACAGAGGTGGAGACTAGTCCATCGGTTGCAGATGAGGGCAGCTACTCTCCGGATCAGAGCTCCGGGTCCGACATGGAACAGGACATTCCTTCCCTGCAGCCTGTGAATACTGTGCCCCCTCCACCTTTTCCCAACCACAGCAGATCCCAACCAAAAGTTGCTGGCAGCCAATTAAAAAGCCAAACACTGTCGTTGGGCCAACGCTGCCTTCGAGCCATGGTCGTTTTCAGTCAGAGAAGAGTTTGCAAGGTAGGCGGAGAGCTTGAATGGTTTTGTGCAATTTAAATGCACCTTTCCTCGCTACATTGGCTCATAGATGTACTGAGAGAATCGGGAACTCGCAGGAACTTTCATTTGTGTCTTTCTTCATGGCCACTTTATGTAAGGGTTCTGATTAAATTCCCTGCAGATGAGAAACTAGTTGGCCTTTTTCAAATATATGATTAGTCCATCAGAGCACTCACCGAATGACTGATAATTCCAGGTTTCTCCCCTTCCAGGCAGTCAGCCAGTCCTGATGAAGACTCGCTGTTGAGGCTTAGATTGGCCCTTCTCCCTTTCGCCGGGTTGAAACGTTGACACTGCATACAGCCTAGATTGGTTATTTGGTCCATGAAGGGGCATTTATGATTTAATCAATTACCCTGTATCAATGAGATCAGATGTATGCTGGGAAATAAATGTAACAGACAGGCTTCTTTAATGATTATGAAATATATGAGATCTATTTTCTCCTTCCTTTCTCTGTTTTAATCCCACCCACGGGCACTCTTTTTGAGCACATTTTCTCTCATTTTCTCTCTGAGGCAACTAGGTGAAAATAATGTACTGATGGTGGTTTTCATATAAAAATAAATTCATGCTTTTGCAGTTGTGTGTGTTAAGAGTTGATATTGTTATATATGCTCTTCTGTATCAATAGAAGAAATAGTTTACTCCCTCGGAGCAGAGGAGGTTGTTATGGATAAATGAAAAGTAGGATAAGTTAATTAGTTTGGGTTTTTCCTTTTTTTGCTGTTCTCTCCATGTGGACCACTTTTGTTATGTATTAGGGCCATGCTCGGCACCAACCAACTGTTTCCAAAACGTCCATCTCCGGCTCAGCTAAAAAAACACAGCCCAACAGCAGGTCGTGATCCAAGCCCATTCACATCGGAGTCGAGCTGGCTGTCTGCGCCGAAATCCTCGGAGATGAAACACCACCCGGCATCAGCCTTGCAGAAATTATCTTTGGAGCTGAAACAGTCGCCCCAAAAATCCAAGTGCCGAAACCAGCATCAGAGCCGAAAAAGCATACTGTAACAAAATCCTCTGTAGAAACAATAGAACCAGTGCTAGAGAGACTTTGCCAAGAATTAGACTCTCGCCAAAAGCATCTGGACATTCACCTGAACACAAGACATATCCTCACCTCACTATTCACTCCCACCTTAAGATGTCTGGGATACTTACAATACAGATCCACATGATAATACAAGTGATAAAGGAGGGGTACGACCAGAATGCTACGATGACTGGTTATCAGGAAGTGTTGGTGCTAAAGCCTTTTTGTCCCAGGGTTTTGGAAGATAAAGGGTGCGGGCCACACAAGGTAGTTCAGAAGATTTCTGAGGTTAACTACTTGGTGGACACAGGTACTACAAGGGAACCCAAGAGGGTGTTCAATGTGAAGAGGCTGAAGCCTTACCTCTGGAGAGATCGCGCAGTGATCCCTGGTCTTAGTCCACAAAGCTCTGCAAGATTCGGGAGCCAGATATTTGAGAGAGAGGATTCAGTATTCTGTTCCTTCTAGAAATTATGATCCTCCTCTGAGCATCTACCTAGAGTTCCCAAATCCGCAGGGCCAGAGCTGGTGGCAGGTCTTTTTCCTATCTCAGGCCAGTCACATGGAATAAACTACCTCTGGAGTTTGGAACCACAATGGAACCCTCCTCTTTCAACAAAAAACTAAAAACATGGCTCTTCCAGCAAGACTAACAGGACATTCACGGCTATTGTAGGCTGCCTGATTCAGCCCCAGGACACTTGAGTAACGGTGCGCTATAAAAATCTTGCTAACATAACTGTGAATGTCATGGCTATTGGAGAGGAAGTAGAGCAAGACAGTTAGCCTCTTCCTGACTTGCTGCATAGTGGCATGAGGGATGGCACTGTAGGGTTCAGCTAGCCCCTGAGGTAACGCCTGAGCAGCAGGGAGCATGTAGACAGGTGTTGGGATGATTTCCTTCTTCTCGCTGACTCTGGGGTTGACACCTGTCTGTGTGCATGACATAAGCACAGGAAACAGTTTGCCACTGAAGGGCAGCATGTACAGAATGTCTGACCGGGCTCAGGGATGCATTAAGGTGGAAGTTGCCAACATTTTGGAACAGTGGATCATCAATAGATCTGGAATTCCATGGTCTAGTCAATGGTGGCTGGTAAAATTTGAAAGTGGAGGGGCGTAAAAATTGTTCTTGACTTGCACAGAGCAAATCAGTATGACTGAATATAAGCTTGTGATGGCTATCTGGTGGCATAGCAAGGGTGCCATTGGCCCTGCTAGGTTAATCAAGGAAGATGGGCCCACTCACCTGTTTGGTTGCATTAAATAAATAAAAAAAAACACCTGCCGTTCGGGTGCAGAATGCCCCTTAAAAACCTGGGGTCAATGCCACTGCACCTTCTGCACTGTTCACAACTAAGCCCTTGTGGCTGCTGACTGCAGCATGGCTAAACAGAGTACTAGGTGTGAACTAGCATAAATCTTGTGGTTAGGAAGAACTGTAGGCATAAGATCTAATATTTTGCTGGTTTTTACATTATAAGTAGTAGGACTGGAATTATGCAGCCGGGGAGGAGCAAATTATGCGGCAAGAAATGGGAGCTTATGTGCCGTAATGCTGCACGTTTGTGCTAGTATTACCTCATTACTTTTTTATTTTTATATGTTAACATTATTTAGGCAGAGAATTTGTACCAGTCTGACATCCAAAATACAGCAATAAGCTATTAAATGAAGGAACTCTTAAGTCCATTTCATTTTACAAAAATGCCTGGAATTACCATTCAGGGGCTGAAGCAAATACAATAATTACATGAAATAAAATGTACTAAATGCCATCAGCAATTAACAACAACCAAGAGTGAAGGTATACTTATTTCACCATTTATCTAAAGAAGCATTTCTCATTTGAAGAAGGAATATCACACCCTTTGCCATAATGTGGACCTTGCATAAGTTTCACCCTTACTTGTTTGGCACAAATTTTAGGGTGAAAACAGATCATAAACCATTGAAATGATTGATGGCTATGAATAGAGAGAATCCCAAGTTGTTGAGATGGTCTATTTCTTTGCAAGGGTTAGACTTTATAGTGGAGCACAGAGCTGCATTGAACCACAGGAATGCTGATAGAGTTTCCTGTGGTTTTACCGATCTGACTACCTAACTTCTCCAGGTTAGGAGTGGGTTCGGGGTGTTCTGCTCTGGGAGTGACGTCTGTTGGGACGGAAAAGCCCCTTGCATGGCGATGGACGTGTACCCCTGCCCTGAGTTGTAGAAGAAAAAACCTTTCTAGGGGTTCACTGATGCACCTGGTCCTTAAACCAACAAAGAAGAGATTGGCACGGAAGCTGGAATATCAAAATAACAACTTTATTAACCTCACATGAGGGAAACTGTGTCAATACAGTACCCGCAGGCCACTGTATGAGACAGTCTAAGGCACGGGTACTCATAGTGCGGGCCGGCGGCGGCCCGGCAAGCCTTCCTTGGCGGCCCGCGGACCTTGCAGATACCTGTGTTTTTTCTTCTTTTTTTTTTTTAAGTGCCAGCAAACACCGCCGGTTGCAGCAGCGCTCTATGGGGGCCGGGCGATTCTTTAAAAAACCATTCACTTGTTAATGAGGCTTTGTTGTATTTCACCTCTTTTTAGCGCCCCTGCATCTCCATGCAAGGGCGCTAAGAAGAGGTGAAATACAACAAAGCCTCATTAACAAGTGAATGGTCTTTTAAAGACCTGAGGCTGTGAAGTACTCGGGTGCGGCTGTGTGTGCACCCGGGAAGCTGTCTCAGCCCGGGCTGACACACAGGGGGGGGGGGGGGTTGACGTGACAGAGCGAGGGAGACAGACAGAGGAAGGGAGACAGAGAGAGGGAGACAGAGGGAGACAGAGAGGGAGACAGAGGGAGACAGAGGGAGGCAGAGGGAGACAGAGGGAGGGAGTTAGGGGGAGGGAGACAGAGGGAGACAGAGAGAGAGGGAGACAGAGGGAGACAGAGGGAGGCAGAGGGAGGCTGAGGGAGACAGAGGGAGGGAGTCGGAGGGAGAGGGAGACAGACAGAGGGAGACAGACAGAGGGAGACAGAGGGAAGGAGACAGAGAGAGGGAGACAGAGAGAGGGAGACAGAGAGGGGGAGACAGAGAGGGGGAGACAGAGAGGGAGAGAGAGAGAGAGGGAGACAGAGGGAGGGAGACAGAGAGGGAAACAGAGGGAGACAGAGGGAGGGAGACAGAGAGAGAGGGAGACAGAGGGAGACAGAGAGAGAGGGAGACAGAGGGAGACAGAGAGAGAGGGAGACAGAGGGAGACAGAGGGAGGGAGTCAGGGGGAGGGAGAGGGAGACAGACAGAGGGAGACAGACAGAGGGAGACAGACGGAGGGAGATAGACAGAGGGAGATAGAGGGAGGGAGACAGACAGAGAGGGAGGGAGGGAGACAGACAGAGAGAGAGGGAGGGAGACAGAGCTAGAGGGAGGGAGACAGAGCTAGAGGGAGGGAGACAGAGGGAGACAGACAGAGGGAGATAGACAGAGGGAGATAGAGGGAGGGAGACAGACAGAGAGAGGGAGGGAGGGAGGGAGACAGACAGAGAGAGAGGGAGGGAGACAGAGCTAGAGGGAGGGAGACAGAGCTAGAGGGAGGGAGACAGAGGGAGGGAGGGAGACAGAGGGAGGGAGACAGAGGGAGGGAGACAGAGAGAGGGAGACAGAGAGGGAGACAGAGGGAGAGAGAGAGGGAGACACAGGGAAACAGGGAGACAGAGGGAGGGAGACAGAGAGAGGGAGACAGAGAGAGGGAGACAGACAGAGGGAGACAGAGGGAAGGAGACAGAGAGAGGGAGACAGAGAGAGGGAGACAGAGAGAGGGAGACAGAGAGGGGGAGACAGAGGGAGGGAGACAGAGGGAGGGAGACAGAGGGAGGGAGACAGAGGGAGGGAGACAGAGGGAGGGAGACAGAGGGAGACAGACAGAGGGAGACAGAGGGAGATAGACAGAGGGAGGGAGACAGACAGAGGGAGACAGAGGGAGACAGAGAGAGAGGGAGACAGAGGGAGGGAGACAGACAGAGGGAGACAGAGAGAGAGGGAGACAGAGGGAGACAGAGAGAGAGGGAGACAGAGGGAGGGAGTCAGGGGGAGGGAGAGGGAGACAGACAGAGGGAGACAGACAGAGGGAGACAGACGGAGGGAGATAGAGGGAGGGAGACAGAGGGAGACAGACAGAGGGAGACAGACAGAGGGAGATAGAGGGAGGGAGACAGACAGAGAGAGAGGGAGGGAGACGGAGCTAGAGGAAGGGAGACAGAGAGAGAGGGAGGGAGACAGAGGGAGGGAGACGGAGGGAGACAGACAGAGGGAGGGAGAGAGAGAGGGAGACAGAGGGAGGGAGACAGAGAGAGGGAGACAGAGAGAGGGAGGAGGGCAACAGACAGAGGGAGACAGACAGGGAGGAGGGCGACAGACAGAGGGAGGGAAACAGATAGAGGGAAACAGATAGAGGGAGACAGAGGGAGGGAGACAGACAGAGGGATACAGAGGGAGAGAGAGAGAGAGGGAGGGGGAGAGAGAGAGGGAGGGGGAGAGAGAGAGGGAGGGAGAGAGAGAGGGAGGGAAACAGAGAGAGGGAGGGAGACAGAGAGGGAGACAAAAAGAGAGAGAGGGAGACAAACAGAGTGAGTGAGACAGAGAGGGAGGGAGAGAGAGGAAGGAGGGAGGGAGAGAGGGAGAGAGAGAGAGATAGAGAGAGAGAGGGAGGGAGAGAGAGAGAGAGGGAGGGAGACGGAGAGAGAGTGAGGGAGACGGAGAGAGAGAGAGGGAGGGAGAGATAGAGAGAGGGAAGGAGACAGAGCGAGAGAGAGAGAGATAGATAGATAGAGAGAGAGAGATGTTTGTATGCCGGGTCTGGTGGCTCAGTGGATGAAGGCGTCCGCTGCAGGGGCCTGTGTTCAACCTCATGGTCATAGTTATTTTTTTTTGCTCTAGCCCCGCCCCCTCCCCCACTGACCCCGCCCCCACCGGTGCGGCCCTTGGCCACAAACCACACTGTAAATTTGGCCCCCGAGAGAAAGTTTGTGAGTACCCATGGTCTAAGGAATACAAAGATCCTGGGCCTTTTATGCCCAGTTTACCGCTGAGTTAGCATGTCTGGATCCCTGGTGCTGATTTTTGTCATGAGCGAACTCAGATCATGTGTGTGTGCCATGACATAGACCTTTCTCACGGATTGCGGTCTTTTTGGACAGGGAAGGGCGACCAAAGCTATACCCTCATAGTGGAGAAAGGCTACTGGTTTTGCACGGAGTTAAGTAGAACAAGTGTATGGTAGCAGCATACCATGTAGTGATCATTAGAAGTGAACAGGCCATTTTACCTGTGCCACTGGAGTGAAGTCTACAGGCTCACACATCTAAAGTTCCACTGCAGTGTGCTTATCTCACTCTAGGCCTGCATCAAGTTAGCATGTAGTTCTGTGCAGTGCATGTGTGTTGTATGTATTTGCTGGGTGTCTGTGTGTCTGAGAATGTTACAATACATGAAAGATTTTCTGTTCCATTTTTAGGCGGCCCAGGGCTGACTGGAAGAGCCTAAAAGACGAGGAAGGGGTGAAGAAGGGCAGGGGAGGGGCCAGCGATAAGGAACAGACATGGGAAGAAGGTGCCAGCAAAGGGAGGGGTCAGACTGACTGCTTTCAATGTGGATGGCTTGGGCACAGAAAGAATGAATGCCCTAGCATACCTAACCCCAAGGGACTGAATAATACAGTCCTTCCATTTGCCTCAGCCCATCAGAACTTGGAATGTCCTCCTCCGCCTACAAATACTACCCAGTACTAGGATAGCCTTGGGGAAAATAACTGTATCATAACACCACTGGACCCTTTTTATCAGGATGGACCCTATGTCTCCTGCACAATAATGGGAAAGTTACTGACTGCTTAGTAAATATAAGTGCTATCCCGTTCTGTGTTGAAGGCTTCTGTTTTCCCTACTTTGCCCCTCACTGAAATCTCAATTAATGCTGTTGGGATAGCAAACAAGATGGTCTCTCACCCAGTCACCATTACCCTTGGCCCTATCGCCCACCAGCACATATTTCTCCTCAGTCCATCTTCTGTTAACCTACTTGGGTGAGAATTGCTTTGTATATTAGGATGCACAATCCATTGTTCCCAGATAGTGTTTTTCTCAGAGTGCCCACAATGTACATATTTCCTGTATGGTTCTAATGTCCCTCTCTGACTGCTCATTCCTCACTGTGGCTCCTGATTTCCAAGAAGCTGTCCTGTCACAAGTCCCCTCATCCCTTTAGTACATATATGCCAACGATGTAGGTCAGATCCAATCCACCCAGCCTGTGTGGATCTGGTTAAACCCTGCAAAACCCTGACCCATTATACTGCAGTACTCTCTTTGCCCTGAAGCCAAAGAAGGCATTCAGCCAGTATTGACTTCAGAAGGTATAGTCCCTACCCGGAGCCCATGTAACACACCCATTCTATCTGCAAAAAAACTGGGAAAGATTATTACAGATTTGTACAGGACTTAAGGCAGTAAATGTTGTTGTTCTCCCCTCCTTCCACGTTTTCCCGAACAAAGCAACTATCCTTTCTTGTATTTTCTTGTATTCCAGAAACCGCAACCTTTTTCACCATGGTAGACCTATGTTCTGCATTGTGCTCTATCCAAATACACTCAGAAAGCTAGTTCCTATTTGATTCATGTTCCAGAATGGCCAGTACACCATTACAAGTCTCCCCCAGGGATTTACTGAATCACCATCCTTGTTTTTTCAGATTCTGAAAAAGGATTCAGATGAGGGATACATTCACCGAACAGTCGTGCTGATACAGTATGTGGATGACCTCCTCTTCACCTCACCATCCCTAGAAGCTTGCAAGGAGGATTCACTGAACTACTTACAGCATTGGCCCTGAAAAGGCACAAAGTATTTCAAGAGACTGCAACTTTGCCTGCCAAAGGTCCATTATTTGGAACAGAATATATCAAGACATCGGAATCTGTCTACCTCTAGGATAAAAGCCATTTTAAAGTTCCCCAGCCCACCACGGTCTCCCACATGAGAACATTCATTGAGATGGCAGGTTATTGTTGTCAGTGGATTCTGGTATATGCCTTACTCATAAGCCCCTTCAGATTCTAACTCACCATCATACAGCTGAACCTTTACACTGGGCAGAATCGGCTTTATTAAACCGGACATCCTTGGTGTGGTTTTCCCCCAAACCTTTTACCCTCCCTCCTAATGTTTTGCTGAATTCGTTTTTTTTTTGTCTTAGGACCCTGTACACTTTACCACTGCTACCCAGTGCTAAAGTGCTTGTGCTCACTCCTCTAAATATGGTAAAATTGGCTTACACTCAATTGTCACATTTAATTTACTTATAAGTCCCTAGTAAAGTAGTATTACTTATACCCAGGGCCTGTAAATTAAATGTTACTACTGGGCCTGCAGCACTTATTCCGCCACACACTTAAGTAGCCCTTTTGAAACATGTCTCAGGCCTTCCATTGTGCCTGTGTGCAGTTTTAAATTGCAATTTCAATCTGGCCTAAGCCTTCCATTTTAATACATATGTGTCACCCCTAGGGTAAGCCCTAAACAACCCATAAGGCAGGGTGCATTATATTTAAAAAGTTGGACATGTACATTTAAGTTAACTGTCCTGATAGTGAACTTTTAAATGTGTTTTCACTACACTGCAAGGCCTACCTTTCCCATAGGATAGCATTGCCCTATTACATTTAATAATTGAAAAAATTTGCTTGGGAAAGGTAGAAATGTCATGTTTGATCTCTAGAGAATTGTAATTTAAAATCAACTTTATTGGTAAAGTTGAATTTTAAGTCACAATTCTGAAAATGGCACTTTTAGAAAGTTGGTATTTTCTTTTCCTAACCATTTGGTGTCTGCATCCTGTGTCACATGGCTATGTGTAGTTGGCCTTTGTGTTTTTCTCCCAGACAGTGTCAAAAAGGGGGACTGTGTGTTGGCAGGATGGCCATCCTAACAAGATGGGTGGAGTGGAGCCGCCTCCTACCATGCTTTCATTTGAATAGGGGCTGCTTCCTGCACTCACAGAGAACTTCACACTAGCCGTATGTCACCCTAGACATCTTGGGGCCAGGGAAGGGAAAAGAAGGACATTTCAGAACCAGATGTGGGGGGAAGTGTAGACGTTCCTCTCACTTCAAAGCTGGCACCTGGTATAAATATGAGACCCACTATTTAGTACACTCCTGGACATGTGGATACTACAGAAGAAGGACTACTGTGCTGCCAGAGGACTGCCCTACTACCTGAGGCCTGCCTTGCTATATGAGAAGGAAGACTGGGTCTGTTCCCTTCATCCCAGGCTACCTGAAGTGACTCCAAGGGTCAGCTGATTGCCCTCCTTTTCAGAGCTACAGGGACATAAAAAGCTCCAGAGGCCCCCCTGCAACTGCCCAGCTGGCCTGCCACAACTGGATCTGCCTAAACCCTGATGGCCTCTGCAATTATCAGTCCCTTATCCCCAAGAGGTGCCTCTCCAGGTCTTCAGCCTTTGATTGACATCAGAGAGCACTCCTCTGAAAACAAAGGAGGAATTCTGAAGTTTTGGGGTCTTTGCGACCGACCGCGAATGGGCCAGTTCGCGCTGAGATCTTGCCACCCATGATGACCGCCAATGCGATGTTACGGTGGACCTGATTCTTCGTGCTACAACAACCACCAGCGACGACTGGAAACGCAAGATCTGCACTTTGCGCTACAGCATTGACAGCCTGTGGTGATTGCCAACGTGAAGCTTCAGAAACGACCATCCATGACACCCAACAGGATCTTCACGGTACAGCAATGACACTGTCCACAATGCGCATACCGCTCTTCACTCTCTCCCTGCTCCTCGCGGCCTCCTCCATCACAAACTGGACTCCTCGTGCCAAACTTTGAGAAAGTAACTCTTTAAGAGGAACTAACCTGGCCCCTGTATCTGGCCTGCACTTGGCCTAAGCTTGTGACTTTCACCTGGTCTCAAACGAACAGATAACCTTGAGTACCATTTTGTGCTTTTAGGCACTATACTTACCTTAAATCTTTTAAATTGCATATCTCCAGTTCTATTGATTGGATTCTTTGTAGTTTTGGTGTCAAATAAGCTATTCAATTTTACTCTATGTTTCTGAATTAGTTTGGAATTTTTTTGTGTTGTTTTCATTTGATTATTGTTTGTGTGTTGCATAAATATTTTACACATTGCCTTTAAGTTAACTTTGACTGCTGTTGTGTCAAGCTACCACAGGGATAAGTACCTTTTGTGTGGCTTTTGTGGTTTACCCTGACGGGGACTGTGGTTGTTGCTTGAGAAGGTTGCTCACACCCTCAACCAAAAACCCAAAATCTCAGGCTTTCATTGCATTAATGTAAGCTTTCTCTTTTGGTCCAGTGTTGGGTGTCTCTAAATGCTTGAAACATTTACTATCTACTGTCATGAGAAATGCTGTTTTGCCTTAGGGGTACTGATTTCAATGTATGGTGACAAGCACCACCCAGCAGCATGTTACAACAAGGCCATTGACCCCATAGCCGCTGGATTACCACCTTGCCCTCGTGTGGTGACTGAGGCCGTCAACATGGTGAAACTCTGAGACCATAGTCATAGGGTCTACCCTTACTGCAGCGTCCCACACGCAGTGGTGTACCTTTTACTGACCTCCAAAACCCAACATTTATTTAAAGCCAGACTCACCATATATATGAGATCCTATTGTTATCTTCAGGTAATATTACTTTAAATAGGTGCCTGGATCTGAACCCTGCATCTCTCTTTCCTAGCCCCTAGAGAAATGAACAAAATTATTGCCTCAACATCACAGCGACCTGGTGATGCCTTGTAACAATCTCAAAGACATCCCATTGCACAATCCTCACCTAGCTCTTGTTTACGCAATGATTGTGGGTCTCTGGTAGTTGGCTATGTGTTATGGTAGCAGCATGAGAGCAATCAATTCCCCGCTGTCTTATTCTGCTCAAGTGGCTCGAGTTCATGCTCCCACCAGAGCTTGTATTTTTGCCAAAAATGAATCAGCCAACATTTACACTGACCTTTGTTATGCCTTTGGAGCAGAACAGGACTATGGACAATTGTGGGAGCAACAGGGCTTCTTCACAGCGGGAGGCATCATCAAATATGGCCCCTGTGTAGTCACCCTGTTAGAAGCCCTTCAACTCCCATATGAAATTGCTGTTAAAGTGTATAGCCCACAAACCTGCTCACCATCGTTTTACTCATGGAAATGTCCTGGAAGATTTAGCAGCTAGAGCTGGGGCCCTTCATTTGGTTGCACCCAACTGAAGAGACCTAACTAAGCCGAATAGGGTTTTGAGTTGCTTGGGCTCCCGTTCAGAGAAGACCTGGCTTGGCAGTTCAGGTTTGACTTCTCCTATTGGAGCAGAGCCAAGACTGATTTGCATATGGCTGAGTCAAATCTGAGGTGGCATGGTGGGCAAAAAGAATTTACTGGTATGTAGCCCGTATAGTTAACAATGACAGAGATTAATTCAAGCATTTCACCCATCAATTTTGTTTACATCACTACTCAGTACCACTACTGCTGTCAAGTGCCAAGGCCTCCCATCACAGACTCACACATTCGACTGTAAAAAGATGTGGAGTGGTGTGGCGCCACTCTCAGGTTGGAAGTGCTGGAAACCTCTCCCCTGAAATAGAAGAGGATTTGCAACTACATGCCAACAAGGATGTGCCACTACCAAATGATAATATTGTGTTGCCCCACTCATGCCACCTCCGACCGAGAAAAACAACTGCGTGAGGTAGGGCCTGCATGGGGCTGGGTAACATGGCTGTTCCTAGCCACTTTAGAAATGGCCCTGTAATATTATAGTACTTCCCTGAACTACTTCTTATAAGCCTGTCCCACAGCCAGAGAGAACTGCATTTGCAAGTATTATGGACAGCTGAAAATGATACTGAAATAATAGCCAACTATAGTTTTTACCCTTGAGATGCTGGGGATTTTGCATCAAGTATTGTTGACCCCGCCCAGAATCAACATCTACCTGCAGCAAGGAATGTTTTTGTAGCAGTAGAAGAGTGTTGCACTGTAAATGGCTTAAGAAAAGTTGGATATTGTATATAAAACAAGTAATAATACTACTGTTATTAAGTCTATCAATGTCTGGCATAATGATATCAGCTTCTCTATAAGTAACAATGATGCAAGTCTAGATTGAAAGCAGAGGTAACGGATGTGGTAAATGCTGAAGTATTGGTAGTATGCATAGAACCTCAAAACACTTCTTGTAGAGATCCCAAGTGGAGAGACCAAAACGTGCCCTGGGCACAAGATAGCTAATCATTAGATCTTGCACTCTGGATTGGCAAGGGAAAACCCCTCTGTCAGAGCTCCACCTTCTTATGACGTCCTACCCATCTCCAAGCCCTACACAATGTTTTTCTCTGCCACAAAGACAGCCATTCACCTGGTGGTCTACACTTCAAAGCTACATTGTGCAGCGTCCCCATCATGCTGATTTAATAGCTTGGGTACAAAAGAGAATGTAAGGGGTTCTTGAGGAAGTGAACACTACAAGCAACCATAAAATGCGAAGCAGTGTACTGAGAGATGCGGGAGGATTTTTGGCAGTACAAATTCACTTGTTAACACCATTGCAGTAGATGATAAAGTGAATAGATGCCATGGGAATGAGGACAGGTTGATCTAGGGTAAATTCAGGGGTACATCTGACCTCTGATAGAATCAGTTCCCAACCTAACTCCACTCCTCAATAATGTTATTAGTACAGGAACTTATCCAGTTTCCTGAAAAAAAGCATGCATTAGACCTATTTTTAAAAAATCCTCTCTTGACCCACTAGTTGTAAAACATTACCGACCTATATCGTGCTTGCCATTGGCGGTAGAAATACTAGAAAAATCAATGAATCAAGATATAATCGGCTATTTGGACGCCAATGGTCTTTTGGACTCTACACAGCATGGCTTCAGACCAAGTCACTCTACAGTCAGCGTTAATTATGGCAACGGAGGAAATCCACAAACAGCTGGATGGAGGAGGTAGAGCCGTCCTGATACTTCTTGACCTATCAGCCGCGTTCGATACAGTGAACCATTTGCTTCTGACGCAACGGCTGAAGGCAATAGGAATTCAAGAGACAGCTCTAACCCTCCTCACCTCGTTCCTAACCAATAGAGAACAATGGGTCTGTTGGGACAACTTTACATCTGAGAGGTTTTCCCTTCCATGTGGAGTTCCGCAGGGCTCAGCCTTGTCTCCAACCCTATTTAACATTTATGTTACGCTGTTGGCCAAGTCAACAAGGGCACATGGGCTCTCGTTGGTAACCTACGCCGATGTCATCTCCATTTCCTCAAATGCCGACACGATGGCCAGAACATTCCATAATTGTTTGAAGCAAATCATGGGGTGGATGCACCAGAGCTACCTCAAACTGAATACAAATGAAACTGAGGTCATGGATTTTGGGAGAGGGCCTCCACTTTGGGACCAATCCTGGTGGCCGGCAGAAGCGGGACCCTGCCCAATTCACCCAGCAAAGGTCAGGAATCTAGGATTTTGCTTGATGTCCACCTTAACTTTGCTGGTCAGATTAACCAGCGAGGATTACATGGCGTTCAGGAAGAATCTTAAAACTCATTTATTCCCCTAGGATTGCTGCCACCGATCACAACAGACCAGCTCAATTCACCACCCTCCCGCTACGCTAGCACTGTGATATCCCTATGGGATGAATGTTGCGCTTTATAAATAAATAAATAACCAGCTGACATCCTCTTGCTTCTTCCTATTGAAAGTCTTGCGTAAAATCCTACCGTTCATCTCTCTAGACCAGAGGTCTTCAATCTGTGGGGCGCGACCCCCAGGGGGGCCGTGGAGTCATGGGAGGGGGGTTGCGCTCTTCATCTTGCAAAAAGACAGCCCGGTAGTTAAAATGCTTCGGCTGGAGTGTTAGTCAGGGACTCTTCTGTGCTGTGAAGCCAGGCAGACAGCTAAACACACCTTTCTACCAGTGTGCTGAGGGCCTGAAAGAAATGCAAATGTGCACGAGTTAATCTGCAAATCCTTTACATTTGCAGATTAACTAGTTATGCACATTTTCATTTCTTTCAGGCCAACAGCACACTGGCAGAAAGGCGTGTTTAGCTGTCTGCCTGGCTTCACAGCACAGAAGGGTGTTGTTGCACTTAATTGATGGAATCACTTGCAGCTTTTTGAGTGGTAGTGCATAGAGTCAGCTGAGCTGTGAAGTGCTTGCTTTTAATTGTCATTGTATATACATAGCGCTTACTATCCCTGAGAAGGTGTTGAAGGGACGGTTATGTAAATAAAATTGCATTGCATAGGGTCTGGATATTACTAAAACTATGGGCGTCATTTACAATGAAATGGTGTAGGGAAGCGCCGCAAGTATTTTTGCTGTGCTGCCCTACGTCAATTCGAAAGGGAAGGAATGGACCGTATTTATAAGATACAGTGCATTCCTGTCCTTTCTGCCGGCGCATAATTTGGTCCCTAGCACCAACACAGTCACCCTTGCACCATGGTGCAAGGGTGTCTGCATTGTTAGCAGGATTGTTTTGTGCAGGAAGGCGTGCCTTCCTGCATAAAGACAATCTATGGAGGCTTTTTCCTCTTTCTATGTGTGCTGCACACAGAAGGAGGACACAATTGAGGAGAAATAAAGATATTTCTCCTTGTTACGCACCACCTGGGGCGGAGTACAGTTTTTGACGCATCCTTAGCTTTACAGATACTTGGGAATGTGGGAAAACCCACCACAACGCCCATGGAAAAGCCTCCTTGACGCAGTGTAAGGCAACGCAGCGGCTTACGCTGCGTTGCCTTACACCATATCTAGGAGGCCATGAAAAGCCACGCAAAGTGACTTTGCGTGGCCTCGTAGATATGGGTCTGCACGCTGTGCAACCAGAGCGTCATAAAAAGTGACGCACCGGCAGCGCAAGGGGCTTGTCAATAATCCGCTATATTTTGGAAGCACCATTTTATCATAAAACATTTGGCGCATTTTGTAGTGGTCGATCTAATACTGTGTGTAATGCAAGTATAAAATGAAGACTTACATTTTCACAGTGCTTTCTGTCACAGGCTGTGACCTCATAGCACTAAAAATACACAAGTCACTATTCTCCACTGCACCAATCACGATTTAATTCTGTGGCTCTCTGGTTTCACACAGATCTTTGCAGTACATTAACTAATAGAGGTTTCATAATCTACTATTGTGCATTTCCCACTGAGTAACACATTTTATTTATTTATTATTCATTGAAGCTGCCCATTATTTTATATGTAGCTACCTGACGGTGAAAGACCAAAAAGCGTACAGAATATTTTGTTTTTAGCCACACCTTTGACCCAGCCCCCATGTTCAGACTCTCAAGGCCCTCCAGCCCCCCAAAACATGACTGAAGTCAACAACAGCAGCTAACTAATATAACCAGGAGTTAAATGTTAAAAATAAAAACCTTTTTAGAAAAGCAGTATGGAGGAAGATTAAGGGACCACTTCCTACCCTGGAATTAAAGGTTACTACTTGGACCTTACAGTTCATCATTAATGATTGTAAATGGTATGTTTTAATTATGATGAATGATGTTGAGCTACCTCCAGTTACATGCTGTAATTGCCAAGCTGTCAGCATCCCATGAAATATAGTATGGTTTTCCTCAGATGCCGTGCAATTAAGTTGCAGCCCATGCATTACAGCTATTATTCCACGGGCCACTGGGATTATGTGATTGTGCGGCCGCAGCAATTTTAGCATAATTATATATTTGCTGCATTTGCCACATAATCCATCATCTGCTGCATAATCTGCTGATTTTAACCCAAAAACTGTTTTTACTCAAAAGCTTCAAATGTTACTAAAAAGCAGCAACAGGTGTTGCCGCTCAGTAGAAGGCCCTTTGTAAAGCTGCACTGGTCACCTTTTTGTTGCTTATTGCTATCTTTGGGTGTTAAACTGGTACTAATGAGGTGCAACCACAGATTGACTGGTTCACTGGAGAACATTTATGGTTGTCCATGATAAGGAGTACCATGTTCTAGAAATGTTTGTCACAAGGGGGTCCTTACGCCTAAAAGATTTTGACCGGGGGTCTCGGCATCAAAAAGTTTGAAGACCACTGCTCTAGACCTTAGGAAAGTGGTCATAGTTGCTATGGTCCTCTCCCGTATCGATAACTGTAATGCACTTTTCCTGGGAGTTGACAAGCGCTAACTGTTAAAACTTCAATCACTGCAAAACACAGCAGCCCGAGTGTCGCTAAATATTCCTAAATCTCAACACATCTCTAACAGTATAAGAGAGCTGCATTGGCTGCCGATCAAGTAGGGCATCGAGTTTAAGGCTCTGTGCCTGGTGCACAAAGCACTGTATGGCGAAGGCGCAGGAGACCTACAGAAACTATTCCAGTGGTACTCACCCAAAAGGCAGCTTAGATCAGCCAATAAAGGACTAGTTCAGGTCCCTAGGATCTGTAAGGCTAGATGGGGCTGTTGTGGTGAGCCTCAACAAGGCCTACCAGTGCTTAGGGGTTCTCCCTTTCTGCACAGAGTCCTCAGACCAATAGGAAGAAGTTGGCACAGAAACTGGAATAGAAAAAACAGAGTTTATTAAACCCCATGAGGTGGAGCTACATTCACACAGCACCCTTCGGTAATGCATGAAGTAGCACACTGAATGGAAGGACCTTGGTCCTTTTATACCCACACAGGGGCTCAAATGAAGGCGGTACAAACACAAATGCTGGTTTTAGGTACATATAAGGTCATACAAGAAATGCACAGTCGACGAGTGGGTGGAGCTAACAGTTTCTACTTCTAGTAGACACATCCTGACATTTATAAACTCGGAACAGCTGCATGGACAGCTGCGAGCTCAACTGAGCATGTGCAAAGCAAAAGAAACTAAATATAACTCGTCTCTAGGCAGATTTCAAGAGCAGTTAACAGGAAGGTAGGACAGAGCACATGGCGAGCACATGGCAGCACATGGCAACCAAAATGGCTGCCAGAAATACAAAATGGATTCCACAAAGCGGACAATTTAGCCTCTGAATACAGGATGTCTTCGGCTAATGCTTAACTTAAGTGCTGCCAAATTACAACAGACGACCCTTTCAGCATTAGCTGAAGACATTCGTTTATCTGGGGTAATCTAAATATTCATCCCGTACATCTATTAACATTATTTCGGCCACCTCTTTATTCAACATTTGTTGGGCCTTTGTTTCAGCAACGTTTCCTTTGGCAGGTATACAAGCAGAGATGCAAATGGAGCAAAGCATTGGACCACATTGGATACATACACAGCATGTAAAAAGTATCATAATTATTACACACAGGATAGTCAGTAGCTTCCAGCCCCAAGCAGAAACAAGAGTCCAAAACCATCCAGTAAAAGTCCAAGTACCAGTCTCTGGATGAATTTCTGCAGCAATCTTATGCAGTTTTGATATTGCGTCATATACTGAAGGTGAGTGATCCGGTATGAATACGCAACAGCTGCTACCGATGATGCGACATGCACCACCTCGATCAGCCAAAATCACGTCTAGCACCATCCTATTCTGGAGTGCTACAATCCTTGCAATCTGTAGTTCCTCTGTAATGTTCCCAAGTGCCATAGCTGTCTGATTGGTAACAGCTTCCACAACACGAGTTAATCGCCTGATCTTTCTGCTGTTTAATGCAGCACCCACAAAGAAAAATAAGCCCAAGTTGAAATCAACATATTGTTGTAGGGTAGTGTCGGTTTGGTCAACTTCATGCATACTTATTGTCCTCTTATTTCTGTTTTTGGAAATATCATTGTACAGTTTAAAATCACGGTGATATAATGCAGGTGCCAGAAACACAGGGGGCAACAGAAAAGATACATAGCAGATTCCTGACCACCCAACAGGTAATTGATAATATCCGTTATTTCCACACACAAAATACGTATTATGCAAGGCTGTGAAAGTGCTCTTATTGGCACCTTCAATGGTCAGGATTACAGTACACTCGCTCCTCCCCACTGGAATTCTTCCAACACTACAGATACACAAATCTGCTTTAGTTTTTGTCACAGAAATCACTAAAGGTCCAATGTTCTTTATTATTCTCACATTTGTGAAGGCATGTGGTGTTGAAATATTGTCCGGTTGATACTCTTCCCATTCCCATTTAGTCCCTTTGGCTTGTGGATAACCTTCTTTATTTTGATAACACACTTTATTAAGTTGAAAAATAATCCCACCTACTGAAGGCTTTCCATATGCAAACAAGAGCGCATACCAAGCTTGACAAGAACCATTGTGAGAAAATGGAAGAGGAATAAAAGGTGTTCCTCCTTTCTTTTGATGTGCAGGTATCATCCCACACACCCAACAGTTGGTAGTATTTGTAGCATTGTGAGTATGGTGCAACATCTGAATAAAGGTATTGTTTAGATAGGATTGTCGATGCTTCTGCTCATGGTAGGGAAGAGTGAAGTAGTAGTGTTCCACTGGTACTGGCGTAGTGGCAACAAAAAGCTGTCGAACAGGAGCCACCTTCTCGATGTACCACGTAATTGCTGCCATAGCCACCATAGCAACAACAAACCCTACAGCACAAATGATTCTTTTGCTATTCATTTCAGCAACAGTAATGATTGATCTTTCTAAAAACTTGTTGAAAACAATCGTTGGGGCTCTTCTCCCTGGGCAGCCGTTGATTTCTTCACCATGGGCCAAGGCGGGTGTCACTACACTAATGCAGGGCTGATCCCCCTCCCCTTGCCACATCGGCTCTCTGTTTCACTAACCCAGGGCAGTAGCTCAACCAGTCTTTTTCAAAACTGCAGATTCTTTCCTCGGTCTCAATTGATATCTGGATACTCCATTGATCGTGTGGTCCGGGAAGACTTCCGCAGATTCGTCAGGTGAGATAGCTTGGCCTTTCTCCGTCTCCAGAATCTCTCGATGGTCGGTCAACACAGCAGGTTCCACCAAGGCAGGCGACACGTGTTTGCAGTGTGTGCTGTGGATCCAATTCTTTCTGTTTGTCACTCGAACTGCTGTCCTTGTCGCAAGGAGCACCTGCTCTGGTCCTCGCCACCTCGGCTCCAAGCTGTTTGATCTGTCGAAGACCTTGACCATTACGTGATCACCAGGACGGAGTTCGTGCGCCTCACCTGTACATCTGTCAGGAAGAGCTTCTCGAACCTGTTGATGAATAGAAACCAAACTGTCGGTTAACTGTGCCAAATAATCATTCATCAGAACACAAGGAACATCATGTATGGGGCGTGGCTTAGGAATTCCCAAATGTTCATCGGTCTCCCAAACACCACCTCATAGGGGGTGAGACCTGATCGTGAATGTGGCACCGATCTTATGGACAACAATGCCAATGGTAGTGCATCTGGCCACTTTAGAGACGTGGAAGCCAGTATTTTCGCCAATTTTGATTTTAAAGTAGCGTTATACCTTTCCACCAATCCTGCTGATTGCGGGTGGAAAACTGTATGGAATTTCTGTTTGATCCCTAATCCTTTCAGTACATGCTCAACAACTTGCCCAATAAAATGAGGTCCATTGTCACTCCACAAAAGTTTGCAAACACCGTATCTAGGGAAAAACTCCTTTAGAAGCACCTTTGCTGTGGTGAGAGCAGTATTATCCTTTGTAGGGTATGCCTCTATCCACTTACTGAAGGCACATACCACCACTAGGACATATTTCAGATTATTGCAGCGTTCGAGTTGGATGTAATCCATCTGCAAAACTTCAAAAGGTGCGGTTGGTGTAGCAAACCCTCCTGTAGGAGTTCGTGTCCCTTTTCCAGGATTATACTGCCAACAGATCAAACAGGACTGTACTACTCTTTTGGCTGTGCTAGCAATTTCAGGATGCTCCCAAACTTGTGTAAGCAATTTAGTTATTGCTAGAGCTCCAACATGTGCCAGCCCATGTGCCATTTGAACCATAGGTTGTAAATAGGCTGCAGGCAATTTCCACTTATTCATTTCTTTGTTACGCCAACAACCCTCATCATCTAACATTCCTTCTTTAGACCATTGCTCAAACTCTTCCACAGAAGCAGATCTCTGTATATCCAATACTTCCTCTCTAGCATCATGCCAACGCTCAGCTTGTGATTTCACTAAGTACATGGATGTAGTGCTTCGCTGCATCGCAGTTTCACGGGCTACGCGGTCTGCAAAGGCATTGCCTTGTCCTATTTTGTCAGTCACTTTCTTGTGTGCGCTACACTTCATAATAGCAACTCTCTTTGGGTATGTAAGTGCAGTCAAGAGATTATGCACTAACTCTCCGTGCATTATCTGCATCCCATGGGATGTAAGAAAGCCTCTTTCCTTCCAGAGTAGGCCGAAATCATGAACCACTCCAAAAGCATAGCGGCTATCCGTGTAAATGTTCACACACAAGTCAGTGCTAAGCTCACACGCTCGTGTCAAAGCTATTAGTTCAGCTGCTTGAGCTGACTTCTGAGGTATGCGAGCTGTTTCCACTACTGTCTCAAGCGTGGTAATTGCATAAGCAGCTGAAGTCGTGCCATCTGGTAACTTCAGACAGGACCCATCAACCCACAGTTCCCCATCTACATCTGGAAGGGGCGTATCTTGCAAATCGATGCGACCCTTTGTCTGCTCCTCAGTAAGGAATATGCAATTGTGAGGCTCCTTTGACTGAGACTGAGTCGCAGGATATGGCAACAAAGTGGCTGGGTTCAGTGTCGCACATCTCTTCAAGGTAATATGAGGTGCTAGCAGTGTCAATTCGTATCCTGTCAAACGAGCACTAGTTAAGTGCTGAGTCTTAGTCTGATTCAAAAGGGCATCTACTGCATGGGGTACTAGCACCAACAGTTTGTGTGACAAAACTATCCCTTCACTCTGACGTATGGACACAGCCGCCGCTGCAACTGAACGGAAGCACCCAGGTAATGCACGAGCAACAGGATCAAGAACTGCAGAAAGGTATGCACAAGGACGCTGTTTGTCCCCGTGTGTCTGTACTAAAACTGACAATGCACATCCTTCTTTCTCATGTACATAGAGTGTAAAAGCCTTCATGTAATCTGGTGTGCCTAACACTGGTGCAGAGCAAAGAGCTTGTCTCAACTGACAAAAAGCATTTTGACATTCATCTGTCCATGGAAGGGGGATCGGAGTGTTTTTAGTTAAAAGTGCTAGCAAGGGTTTAACAATGTGTGAAAAACCCAATATCCATTGCCTGCAAAACGAAGTCAGACCAATGAATGCACGGACATCTTTCTGCGTGGAAGGTACTGGGGTGTCTAAAATTGCTTGAATGCGATCTGGTGTCAGTGCACGGCCCTCCTTAGACAGAAGGTGTCCTAAATAGGTCACCTTCGGTCTACAATATTGCAATTTCTTCCGTGATACTTTATGGTGGTGTGTAGCAAGAAAAGAAAGCAAGGACAAAGTGCATTTCTCACACTGCTCAGATGTATCAGCTGCCAACAAGATGTCATCGACATATTGTATGAGAGCCACTCCTTTAGGCAGGGTAAAGGAATCAAGCTGTCTCTTCAATGCTTGACTGTAAATACTAGGACTCTCAGTATAGCCTTGAGGAACTCTACAAAATCTGTATGATCTATTATTCAAAGTGAAACCGAACAAATATCGGCTATCAGGATGAATAGGAATCGAGAAGAAAGCATTCTTCAGATCAATTACAGAAAATGTATTTGCTGTTGGAGGGACCAGGGTAAGCAATGTCGTTATGTCAGATACTACAGGGTACTGTGGTACTACAATCTTGTTAACTTCTCTCAAATCGATGATAAATCTATAGATCCTAGTGTCAGTATCTTTTTCAAAATGGGAAGAATCGGACTATTGCAAACATTGTAAGGAACTTCTTCCACAACCCCCACCTTAATTAAATCATGTACAATACGTGTGAGTGCTTCTTCTCCTTCTCGAGAAATTTTATACTGAGGCAGTCTTGGCAATAAAGCGCCCTCCTTAACACTAATATGTACTGGTGGAATAACCATTTGTCCTACATCAGTGTCCGAAGTAGCCCACAAAGTACTAGGGAGTGAGGCTAGTGCAATGTCCTCTTTAATAATACAAGATCTCTCAATCACAGGGTAGTTGTCATTCAAAATAACCTGTACTCCTTCCGGAGAACACCGTATCGTAGCCCTGAAATATTTAAGCATATCAAGACCCACAATATTGTCTGGTGTGTTTGGAGAAAGCAAAAACGGACATGGAGCAGTAAACTTATCAACATCGAATGCAAGTGGTTGTGACAATGGGCTAAGGGAAGGTGTTCCATCGAAACCTATCGATGTAATGGTTAAGCCAGACAGGGGAGCCCTTGGAACCAACTGTTTAGACAAGGCGCTACGAGTAGCTCCTGTATCAACCAGAAACTGATCAGTAGAGCCCAAAACATGTGCTGTAACATAGGGACCCCTCTGATCTACTGGAACTTCAACTGATTCCTTACCCCATCCTAGACAATCCTATGCATAAGCAGAATCTTGAAAATCAGAGGGCACATAGTCAGTCATTTGATTTTGGTTCCTTCTATCAAAAGTGTTAAACCCATCCTGCCCACGTGTATTAGCATCAATCCGAGCACGATCATTCGCGCTTCCTCTAGGCCCTGGATATCCTGAACGATTTCTCATTTGTCCCCGACCACGTAGATTCTGCTGAGCACGCAGTACTGGACAATCAGAAAGCCAATGTCCAAATTTTTGGCAGTACGCACACTGATCAACAGACAAATTTGAACGAGTATAGGAAGGAAAGGACGAACCATAAGATCCACGTCCACCTCTATCATGACCTCTAGAAGGCGGACCATAAGCTTGAGCCAACATAACCTTTGTTTTCAACTCTTTAGACTTTTTGTCCTCATTACCTTTAGTTTCTAATTCTTGTCGCTCATAATACTGAGCCATAGTTAAAAGAGAAACCGGAGAAGAGGTAGTCCATGAACTCTCACTGGCCTTTAAGCGACTAGCTATCCCTGGCAAAAGGTTTGCGACATATTTATCAACAAACAGATGCCTACCCGTGTCATCTATCAATGACTGGCCACTAAAATCGTGGAATGCCTCTTCAAAGCGTGTGAAAAAGTCAGAAACTGATTCATCTACCTTTTGCTTGCAAGACGCTAACACTGTCCAATCTATCTTTTTAGGGGGAATGATCGTCTTTAACTTAACTAATATAGCTGCCGGAAGATTTAAAATTAACTGACACGGTTTCTGTGCAGGTTCTCTATCTTCATCTAACCGCTCTAAATCTTTCCACAATGCTCCAAATGTCGCATTATCATCAATTTTACGCACAGTTCTCCACATATCAGGCGGTAATATTAATCCAAAAAACAAATCAATATCAGACAAAGTCATAGTACAAGAGCTAATTGCACCCTCAACTTCCTCATAAAAGGCTGCTGGATTCTTTTGCGGGTCAGGCAATGCATTTTTAAGGGCCATAACATCTGCCATATTCCAAGGAGTGTAAACCCAATTATAAATAAAGTACCCTTTCGCATTAGTAGAAGTCTTATCATCCTCTGTACCCGTTCCTTTAGGAGGAACATATAAAGGCGCGGCTTCCCGCATGGGTTTCACTTGAATTACAACATTCTTATCTGTTTCAGGAGTAGGAGGTCGTGCCATGCTGATCTGAGATGCTAGTGCAGCTGCTTCTGCTGCCTTTTTCTCCTCTCGCAAACGGGCTGCTTCAACACGCAGTTTAACCAAGCGTCTGATCGTGTCAGCCACCTGGGAGAAGACAAAAAGACCGTCACGTAATTGTTTACAATCAGCTGCTACATCATCGGGCTCCATATCTACCGAATGCTTCCTAAATCGTTCAATAACCTCTGCAGCAAATGTATCGGTAAAATATATTTGCTCCCTTTCCTGCCATCCTTTTATACTATCTAAAAGTTCTGAAGCAGTGGTAGTACTACAAACAGCTTTACGCGCAGCAGATCTAATGTCAGATGCACGCCCAGCTGATAACATTGAACGAGTTTCTCGAGTTTTGTCCTGGTCTGAAAAAGAGTCCTCATCTGACTCATGAGGAGCGGAAGAAAAAATATACGGAGGTGGAGAACGATCTAATAACAAAAAATCATCTTGCGGTTTATTAAGGATAGGATAAAGGGGCTGCCTAACAGCGTATTGGCCAGTTACCTGTAAAAGGCGTTCCCTATCTTCCCTCTCTTTAATTTCTTTCATCTCCTTGTTTTTTAACTCTAATGCTTTCGCATAAATGGTCTTTCGCTGTTCTTTGTCAATCAAGGCTTGCTCACGCTTCATTCGCTCACACACTTCTTTCTCCCACATTCGCACACAATCAAACATATCTTGCCTAGTCTTTCGTTTAAACATACATTGTTCCACATACTGAATCTTTCGCAAATCAAATGACCCATACATCGGCCAACACAACTCAGGATCTTTACTAGTATATTTGTTCCATAACGTGCAGTACATTATAGAAGAAATACCATACTTAATATACATATCCCTATTAGGCGTCCCCTCCGGGAGGCTGGTTGTGCTTCGTCAAGTCTCAAATTGGTACCACTACAAAAGCAACACATCCTACGAAGTGTGCTGAAAACAGGCAGGCCAAAAAATAGTGCAAAATATGCAGTATTATAATCAAAGTAGCGCTTAAGGTACTCTTCGTACGTTGCGCTGTTCAAACAATTTTAAATAGAGAAAATTCTCCTCATTACCTGCCTATATGTATTGCAATACATATATAATTACAAAACAGATTCCAAAATTGGCCAATCATACAAACAAAGCCGCAGTAAGTGTTACTAAACTACCTTACCAATCAAAGGCATCAAACCAACAGCAAGTGCCGCAAAACGGCTCTTACCAATCAAATGGTGTCCAGGTTCCAACTGCCAAGGTCTCATATCGACCAAATGGTCACTGCACAGCGAATCAACAGAAGAGATCTCAGTCGAGGACCGGCGCCGCCGGGATGGTCAGATCAGAAAGAAAGGAAAAAACGCCGTGGGTGCCAAGACTCGGGTCTCCTCAGGCAGCGATCGCGTCCAGAAGCGAGATTCCAATCCTTCGTCTCGACCAATCCTTCGGGCATCCGAGTCGCCGATGAGCCCCAAGTTGGAAGCGCCAATTTGTTGTGGTGAGCCTCAACAAGGCCTACCAGTGCTTAGGGGTTCTCCCTTTCTGCACAGAGTCCTCAGACCAATAGGAAGAAGTTGGCACAGAAACTGGAATAGAAAAAACAGAGTTTATTAAACCTCATGAGGTGGAGCTACATTCACACAGCACCCTTCGGTAATGCATGAAGTAGCACACTGAATGGAAGGACCTTGGTCCTTTTATACCCACACAGGGGCTCAAATGAAGGCGGTACAAACACAAATGCTGGTTTTAGGTACATATAAGGTCATACAAGAAATGCACAGTCGACGAGTGGGTGGAGCTAACAGTTTCTACTTCTAGTAGACACATCCTGACATTCATAAACTCGGAACAGCTGCATGGACAGCTGCGAGCTCAACTGAGCATGTGCAAAGCAAAAGAAACTAAATATAACTCGTCTCTAGGCAGATTTCAAGAGCAGTTAACAGGAAGGTAGGACAGAGCACATGGCGAGCACATGGCAGCACATGGCAACCAAAATGGCTGCCAGAAATACAAAATGGATTCCACAAAGCGGACAATTTAGCCTCTGAATACAGGATGTCTTCGGCTAATGCTTAACTTAAGTGCTGCCAAATTACAACAGGGCGGTAGAAGTTTCTCATACCGAGCATCAAAGCTCTAGAATGAGGTACCATCCAGCATAAGGCTCCAGAACTCCAGGTCACGTTTCAAGAAAATTTTAAAGACCTGGCTTTTACCTGCCAGGTAATGAAGCCACTTCATCCAGTCCAATACCTGCTCCCCAGCTACACACAGCGCCAAGACGCCTCGGCATTCGTGCGCTCTACAAGTCTAATACTCACTGACTTACTTATAACGGCGTGGTACAACCCCAGCAAAGAATTGATTGAAGACAGAACAAAAACACCAAATTGGTCTGAGTAATTCCTTGGAGTTACCTATGTTTGCTTTCAAGAGGGGCAAGAATATCAAAGATTGCCTGGTACACTCTGCCAGGGTCAAGCACACCATAAAGAATACAGTAAAAGATACCTGGGGCTTACACCTACTAACAGCTATTGATATGGGAGCTGTGTAGCTTGCCAATTCACTATGAATATGAAACGGTTTATACATGGCAATATGGACTTGGAACTGAAACAATTTTTCATTGTAACGCATCCAATGAAATCTACTGTGTTTGAGATATATATATATATATATATATATATATATATATATATATATATATATATATATATATATATATATATATATATATATATATATATATATATATATATATATATTTCAAATAAGATTATCTCTTCTTTCCAAAAATAATCGTCCAGCACTCTCAGGCGGGTTAGGTCACTCGTTTTTATTTTCCATGACAAAACATCAACGCGTTTCAGCAGTCTCACGCTGCCTTGCTCACGATGTTTGAGCGCCATTATTTTTTGCTTAAAATACTCAATTCAAAAGGAAAACAGTAAAGAGGGACTACACCATCTCAAGCCAACAGCCAGTCCGTTTTTGTCGCTTACAACGGCGGCCATCTTATCATGTGCAAGGCTTGACATAGAAAGCAATTGTCAGGACAGTTCCTATTAATACATAAATACCAGCATTTAACAAGGTAAGATTCATTTATATTGTATACCACAGATAATAAACAATATAGACCTCTCTAATTTTATTTATTAGCAGAGACTGACAGTCTCTTACAAATGTAATTCAGAGCTATACTCGGTCTAATGGTTCATATCAGTGTCAAGGATTAACAATAAACTTCCTTCTCAATCAATTATTCCTTCTTCTATACAACCAGTGAAATGATAGGGGAGGAAATATTTTTCCCTTTACACTATCACATATAGTTTCTGTACAATACCAACCTTAAAATAATTAAACAACAAATTATCCTGAGCACTACTCAGTATATATTATAAAATCAAAGTCCAGTCCGTCTTCTTGTAACTCCAATGTTTATTCCAGGTAGAAAAATAGCCAACACGTGTTTCGTCAGGTCTGATACATCCGCATCTCTGACTTCATCAGGGCTATAAACAAATTAATAACATATGTATGAGTCACACTAAACTTTTATTAAATAGAATCCCCTTCACCACAACACCCATGTGTTCGGTAATCTCAAGGTGATTCATAAATAACAACCACTCCAACTGGAATGGTCACAATAGATATCATAAAATTATTTATGTCATAGAAAGAGGGAATTCAATAAACAATATTAATTATTTCACAAAAAATTAAAATAATTAAAGTGCAAGTGCTATAGTGCAAATTAGCCATTAAAAGTGCAAGTGCTTCTTTGGAAATATATAATTAAAAACAACATTACATACTCCAAAAATTTCTTTGAAAGTGCAAGTGCTTCATAGTATATTAGTCTTAAAAAATTTATATAAGAACACATTTCATATACTCATATAAAAACACACTTAAAACACAGTCAATTTATCCACAGTATTGTACATCGTCCAATATATTCCCCAAATATCCACCTTATAGCTGTATAAAATCTAAGAAGACTCCATATATTTTCAATTTCACCTCCTTAATTCTTAATATATTTCAATCAACCATTACTTTCCTGTCCCTCTTTATAAAAATTCCCATTAAAAAAAGAGTTTTAATTATATTAAAAATACAAAACATTTAAATAGTCTCAATCTGTGCTGCAAAACTTTTAAAGCCTTTCTCCATCTCCCGTTCTCAGTATAGGAATGTATAAAGGTCCTCATCTACATTTAACCCATGAGGTTCCTTACTGTTGAACTCTAAAATGTAATAAGTTTCCAGTTTCCTGAGTTCTTTTTCCCGGTCCCCACCTCTCTTTTTTCGGGGAATTTCCGCTATGCAACTATACTGTAAGCTGGAGGTATTACTTTGATGATACACTTCAAAATGTCTTGCGACCGGGTAAGTTCTATCTTTGTTTACAATCGCTCTCCTATGCTGTAAAATTCTTTTGTACACTGGTAAAGTTGTACTACCTATGTACAACTTCGGACAAGCACATTGCAATAAATAAACAACAAAGCTTGATCTACAGGTTAAAAAACTCCTGATCGAAATAGTTTTATTAAAAAATGTTTTAAAATTCGTGACATTCAACCCATGTTGACACGCTTTACACTTAAAACATCTTTTAAAACCTGGTTTTTGTTGTAGCCACATAGGGGCTCCCCTTTCCTTTCCTGAAATTCACTCCTTACAATTAGATCCTTAAGTGATTTAGATTTTCTATAAGTGATGTTAGGCTGTTTACTCATTTGTGGGCCTAATACAGGGTCACCTCGTATCAGATACCAATGTTTTTTTAAAATGGCTCTGATTTCTTTGTGTTTGGTGTTAAAAGTCGTAATAAATCTAAGATTCTCTACATTCTTCTGCTGTTTTCTCTCATTTCTTTTCTTTTGAGTTCTTGATGGTTCAAAGAGTACTTTATGTCTTTCTAAATTCCTGGCTTTTGTGGCTGCTCCCTTTATAATGCTTGGTGAGTATCCTCTCTGGAGAAATCTATTTGTCATTTCTTGTTCAATTTTCAAATATTCCTCCTGGCTACTGCATGCCCGCCTGGCCCTATAAAATTCCCCAAAGGGGATACTTCTTATCAATGGTGCAGGATGGGCACTTCCTGCATGCAGGATTGTATTCCCGGCAGTAACTTTCCTAAAGACAGTGGTCTCTAATTTTTCCCCCACTGGTCTAATCCTAATATCAAGGAAGTCTATGGTGGTTTTGCTATACTGCCCCAGAAACTGTAAATTCAAAGAATTCTGGTTCAGGTTTATGATGAATTGCTCAATATCCGCTTCCGTACCCTGCCACAGTACGAAAACATCATCTATAAACCTGACCCACAGTAGAATATTATCTGACCATTGTTCTAGGCGCGGCCCTCCGAGCACCTGCTCCTCCCACCAGCCTAGATGTAAATTGGCATAGCTGGGGGCGAAGCAGGTGCCCATCGCCATCCCCCGCTCCTGTATAAAGAATTCCTCACCAAACAAAAATATATTTTTGGTTAAACACCACTCCATTAACTCTAAGATCATTTGATTATGCTTTAAAAATCTTATTGGTCTTCTATTAAAAAAGTACTCTGCTGCTTTTAAACCATCTGCATGTCGTATACTCGAATATACAATGTGGAGATATCTAGTGTTACTAAAATCATGGTTGTTGCATCCCAACGTATATCAAAGATACATTTTAGGAAATCAGAGGAGTCCTTTATATATGAAGTCAATGTTCTAACAATAGGGTTTAAAAAGTAATCAATATATCTTGATGCATTTTCAAACAGACTACCACAAGAAGAAATATATATATTACCTACTGGCGGTCGCCAGTAGGTAGTTATAGTTAGGACCACGTTTCCATAGGAAAAGCATTTTTTGATGTGCTTATAACTTTGGCGTCGTTTGACGAATCTTTACGAAATTTTCCAAAAAGTTCCTCTTTTCAGGTCAGCTCCTATCCTAAAAGTTTGGGGGGGATTCGTCAAGGGGGGGGCTAAGAAAAAAGGGGGGTCACAAAACGTGTTTTCTCCATGCAATTTCCATAGGAAACTTTAGACAAGGCTACAGGTCAAACTGCTGAACGGAATTACACCAAATTTGGTACAGAGAAAGGTCTTGGTCCAGAAAGCACGCTTTTGTTTAAATCGGGTAAATCCGTTCAGTAGTTTTAGAGAAATATCAAATTTTCCAGATATCGATATTTAAGAATTCTGACATCTGATTGGCTGAAGCGTTACGAGCACGAGCTTGCGGCTCATTGGCTGCGAACTGTTGAAACTAGGAAGTTGTTGGCAGCCATTTTGTTATTCCGTCCGTCAGCTCACAACTCTCCCTCTACAGGGCATCAGGTCCGTAGTTCTACCTCTGCGAGGCAACACTAAAAATATACCGCAGCTCTGTCTGTGCGAGATACCCCTTTCACGGTCCCTCTCCCCACATCACCAGCTCGCTGCTATGCCTTTAGAAGCCAGTCCGTCGGCTCGCAGCTCTGCGACTGCGAGCTGTGAGCCATTTTGTGACTCAGTCCGTCAGCTCGCATCTCTCCCTGTAAAAGGCATCGGATCCGTAATTCTACCTCTGCGAGGCAATACTGAAAATATCCCGCAGGTCTGTCTGTGCGAGATACTCCTTTTACGCTCCCTCTCCCCACATCATCAGCTCGCGGCTATGCCTTTAGAAGCCAGTCCGTCGGCTCGCAGCTCTGTGTCTGCGAGCCGTCGGGCCCGCAGCTCTACCTCTGTGAGCCACCTCGTTAGCTCGTAGCTGTGTCTGTGCTAGCAGGCCCGTCGGCCCGTTACTCTCCCTCTGCGAGTTAGCCCTTCGGGTTGGAGCTCGCAGCTGTATCTCTGTGAGCCAGCCCGTTAACTGATAGCTGTGTGTCTGCTAGCAGGCCTGTTGGCCCGTTGGTCTCCCTCTGCGAGTCAGGCCACAGTTCTCCCTCTGCGAGCCAGTACGGTGCTGTGCTTTTGCGAGCCAACGGCTCGTAGGTCTCCCTCTGCGAGCTGAGCCCACGGGTCGCAGCTCTTCCACTGCGAGCCTACCCGACGGCCCGCAGGTGTCCCTCTGCTAGCCGAACCGCAGCTGACACTCTGCGAGCCGAAATTGGGAATATAAGGCGGCTCTAAAAAGAGCCCTTGTGTTTATTAGTTGGAGCTACATGTAAGTGCGAATGCACAGCTTCAGGTTAATCAGGAAAACTCGGTTTCCCTCATCTGTGAAGTGTACTCCATCACTTCTATAGATATCAGCCATATCAAAACGTATGTTGTTGTTATAAATCGACCCCATTCTATGGTCTCTGAGGTATGCAGACACAGCTTTGTTGACATTCTTCCTAGATTTTTCAATCTTATGACAAAATTGGTTTGACCATTTCCACTTCTGTCTTTGGCATATATTGGAATATACAAAGACAGTTTGAGGCAAAAGTAACATCAATTGTCCAAAGGTGTCCTTCATAAGCATTTCCAAACCTACCCCAGTCAATGTGCCTAGGTCGTTACCACCACAGTGCACAATCATGAGATCAGGGTGTTGGAGATGCAAACAGGTTTTAACCAAAGGGAGCAATTGGTGCCACTTCAATCCTCTCTGTGCAAACCATTTAATGTGCACATTTTGTAAACCTAGGTCTAAGTCAATACGTCTCTGTTCTGCATACCTCTTGCACCAGAAAACATAGCTATGTCCTACAATCCACACTAGCATTTTGAAGGTATGGCTAGAAGATATGGATAAATGTCTGTAGCTCATTCAGTCCGTTCGTAGAATAAGAGATATGTTTAAACATGGGGAACTACTTTTTTTTTTTACATACAAAACGTTAACCGATTGGGAGATGAAATGTATTGTGTCCTAAAAAGTAGGGTGTATATTAGTTTTGATGAAAAGCATCTTTGTGATGGGTTAATAAAAAGCAGTTTATACGTGGAGCACATATTATAGGATGAAATTTGCTCAGCTCAACCACACCTGCTAATTGTATTTGGAAGGTGCAGTTCAAACTTGAAAGAATGGTGAACTTTTGACCTCCACGTGCCGTTAAATGTTGGAGAAAATGTTGCAAAAAAAAATATCGGTAGGTTTAAAAAAATGATAAACTTTTAATTTGCACATGTCGTAGAATGTTCTAGAAAGTGTTGATACAATACCTTGAACTTTTCACCTGTATGTGTCCTTAAAAAAACTGTTTATATGGAAAGTTCAAAAATAAGCAATAAAGAGAGGTTTTGCAATCTAAAAAAAATGAGGAACTATTCTAATTTGTTCTTTACATGTATTTATGTGTGGAGCAACAGGGAAATTGTGCCATTACTGGTTCCATTCTTGATGAAAGCGGTGCATTACATGTACTGTGTGACAAGAAAAGAATTGCATGCGTTTGTGACATTTGAAATCTGCATACCAACTACGAAGGTAAATTAGAAATTAAGAAGGTGTGTTATGTGTTTTGTAGTAGTGGTTAAGTATTTGAGACGATATTTTTAACTTTGAAAGTATTTTTATTTCTAAATAACATAGTGTTAGTAAAGTCTGGTGTTTTATTGGTTCTAAAATATGCATAATGTGTAACTAGTTGTTAAACAAGTACTTTATATATGTTTAGGAGTTTTTCACAAAGAAAAAGTGTAAGTTGTCATCTGTAAAGACTGTGGGCCATATTCTCAAGACCAGCGATAACATTATCGCCGCTTTAGCGACAGTTTCCTGCCGCTAAAGCGGCGATAATGTTATCGCCATTCTTGTGAATATGGCCCTGTATGGTTTTGAAAAATCGATGTAGCGTTAATTTCGATTTGTATATCTATTCCGGCGAGATAAACAGAATGTGGCACGTTTGGAAATTATGCTCAGTCTGGAAATAGTGGAGAAGGGGTGACAGTAGAAAATTCATGTGTTATTAACTTAACAGTTTGGAATGTGGATCAGTTACAGGCTCAGCTTCTGCATTGCCCACGTCACCTGCGTCCAGCCCTGGTTCCACTGCCGAACATGCACATTCGAGTGTCCCATGGATGTCTGCCTATCCAACACAACTGTTGATGAATTGGACTATGACTTGTGTTTGTGCCCCTTGTTGGATCACGAACAGGACTGTAACCGAGACAGCCGTGCATGGGATGCCTTGACATACTGCGTATGTATTGGTAGTTGTGCATGGGAGATGGCACAATTTCTC
Source organism: Calotriton arnoldi (assembly GCA_963921515.1). NCBI lineage: Eukaryota > Metazoa > Chordata > Amphibia > Caudata > Salamandridae > Calotriton > Calotriton arnoldi. The sequence goes on along the minus strand of CAWUFW010001871.1, from coordinate 2,022,117 downwards.
GTGTGCAGTGACCACATCAAGGCGCTCCCCTATTGGGCTGTGTTGCGGATCGGTGAGACGGCGTGGGCTGAGCACACCTGCCCGGACCACCTAATGGATTGGCTCATCCTGGTGTTCCTTGAACACGACAATGACGTACTATTGGAACACATTGCACATGAAGCTGCACGGGCATTCATGGACGAGTAACTACGTACCTGCAGCCACATCCTATTGCCACCCGCAACACATGGCCCAACAACTTGTTGCACAGTGGGAATTGCTCACATATCCCACCAAAACAGAGGACAAGTCTCGCTTCGGTTGAGCTCTAGATGCATGTGCGTGGAATAACGCGTGTGCACACAGACCTGTCCAAGGCGACGCAGGTCCATGGTCCGAGCAACACAGCGACGTTTGGCAACTTTGCCAAATCGGACACACTGCTCGGTGAGAGCACACACATGGCGATGTAGCACGACATGTGAACCTGTCGGACCCTCACACCTGATCACTGTCAGCAGAGCAGACAATTGCCGCACCCCGGAGGCAGAGCACCATGCAGACCCCACGTACAGTGAGTCGTGCCCCCTCACATGGGGCACTGTGCAGATGCCAAATAAACCATCTGACTTATCCACAGCCCACACATAGAAGCCCCTGCCTGTGGTACCCCCGCATGGGATGGCCTTGACACCCACGAAAACAGCAACCCATTTCCCACAACGTTGCACACACATTCAAATCATTGCTCAGAGCTGTGGCATATCCTCCACACAAAAAGAAGAAATGTTATGTGCACACTTTGTGGTCTCATTTTTTACACTGAGAGGTAGATTTCAATGTCAGTCAAGGCTGGTGTGGTACTGCGAGGCTTTGCATTTGGGTGTTCTTAGGAAATCTAAGTTGTTGGGAAGCAAGGCAAGGTGGGCTGAGAGCGTTGCCATATGTGATAAATCTTGTCCATTTCAGCCCCAACATCATCTGCCCCTCGACATGTACCCATGCTGCGTTTAAGTGTCTTAAGCATGTCCGTGCCTGTTGTGGCCGTTGCCTCGTCCGTACTCACACGCACATGCCAATAAAGCCTATGCCACTCCACTGGTGTCTAACTGTGAGGTGTGTTGTAAACATTGTCCACTCGTGTGCCACAATCAGCCTCGTCCCAACACAGGGAAGAACTGACTGTCGCATGTGCAACGGGGTGTTCCCTTTGGCAAGCTCCGCCTTTGTGAGCCAGACATTGTTTTTGCATAGGTTCTGGACGACATCTGATCAGCCCCATCACCTACGCAGTCTGATGTGTCAGCGGCACACAGCCATGCAGCCATCACCGCGCCACATACACCGGACACAGAACCCGTATGAGGGGAGTTTTGTACCACATTGCCTTCATTGCTGATGTTCTGTGATTGCTATGTGTGTGGGCTGCATTGTGGGGAATTGCCTGTGCACGGATGGCGATGCACACACACATGTTGGCATGTGGAGCCAGGTGCCCATGCGGCCTTGCGCTGCTTGTGCTATCTCACTCCGTCTCTCTCCCTCGCTCTCTCCCGCCCTGTCATAGCAAACTTGTGAAAGCGATGGGTGCGCGGCTCTCAGCGCGGCACTCGAGTACTTCTTAAGTCTTTCAAACACCGAGGGGTATATTCTCAAGGACATATCGCCGAGTTAACTGCACTTTATCGCAACCAAAATGGTGATAAATTTAACGCACCATTCACAAGCTGGAGCAAACAGCCCATATCACCAGTTACCAGCGATAGCAGCCTCAAAAAGCATCGTCACGGATGACTCCGGCAAATATTGCTAATGAGATGTAGAGTAGGCGTTCCCGTGCAAAAAGCAGCAAACACATCTCTTCGCAAGTGTCTCAACCACCAGCAAGATCGTCGAAGAGAGTACAAAACAGGCAATAAGGTGCGTTAGTAGCAGAAAGTTTACACCTGCTCTGAGCTGGTGTAAAGTCGGACTACAACCTGCAATATGAAAGGGAGCCCAGCCCAGAGCCACACGTGAATGACAACAGATTCAATGCAGCCAACGATCATGCAGCTCGGACACCCAACACTGCTCCGACACTCCCCGCCACCAGCCCCTTGTCCGCCAGCCCCCCCTCACCTCCCCCCCCCCACAAACAAATGTGACAGCAACCTTAGGAAATCTGGAACGTAACAAATTGGCTGATGTCGCACAATTATAGTAAAGAAGATGCATGTGAGGTTGGACAAATAAGAATCTCAGTCATCTATGGATTTACATATAAAACATTTTATTTAAACAAAACAACAAAATAAAAGTAGGTACAGGTATGGCGTGCCATCCCTCGACAATTTGTGAATCACAGGCTGCAAAACAAAAAGAAAGATAAGATTGTGCGTCATGCGTCCATGAAAGGAGAGAGAGAGAGAAAGAGAGAAAGAGTGAGAGAGAGGAAGAGAGAGAGAGAGAAAGAAAGAGTGAGACAGAGAGGAAGACAGAGAAAGAGAGAAAGAGTGAGAGAGAAAGGAAGAGAGAGAGAAAGAGAGAGAGAGAGTGAGATACAAGGAAGAGAGAGAGAAAAAGAGAAACAGTGTGAGAGAGAGGTAGAGAGAGAGAGAGAGAAAGAGTGAGACAGAGAGGAAGAGAGAGAGAAAGAAAGAATGAGAGAGGAAGAGACAGAGAAAGAGTGTGAGAGAGAGAAAGGAAGAGATAGAGAGTGAGAGAGAGAGAAAGAGAGTGAGTGACAGAAAGGAAGAGATGGAGAGGGAGAGTGAGTGTTGACACTGTGGAGAAAATCCTCACAGCTCACCTTGCTGCCGGTGTGGCGCTCAGCGTGTGCGCAGCCAGCGATCATGCAATGTCTGTTGCCTACTGGACTGCATCATCTGCAATCGCGACTCGATCTGAATTGTGAGCCATGCTGACCACAGTGTAGGCCGGAGGCAATGGTCAAGAAGAGTCCACAGCCATGTGGCGTTGACTTGAGCTGCATAGAGTTAGTGGTAGGTGTGGCGCTCAGCATGTGCGCAGCCAGCGATGATGCAATGTCTCTTGCCTACTGGACTGCGTCATCTGCAATCGCGACTCGATCTGAATTGTGAGCCCTGCTGACCGCAGTGTAGATCGAAGGCAGTAGTCAGCACAGACATCAAGGAATGCTTTTTGTCACTTCCTCTTGACAAAATTCGAGAACATAGAGTACAATTCTGTCTGCAATTAATAAATCAAGACTGAATTCAAATTGTGAGCTCTGATGTCCGCAGTGTAGACTGCCATTCAGTGTTCCTTTGGACTTGCAAGATGAATTTGGTCATTGTACTAAAGCTATAACTGATATAAAACAAGTTCTTGAAGCAAGGATACTAAAAGGATATTATGTAGGTTTTAGGGACGTAATACTTAGTTGCCTACTGGACTCTGCAATTAATGAATCAAGAGTCAATTTTAAATGTGAGCCCTGATGACCGCAGTGTAGGCCGGAGGCAGCGGTCAGCAAGGGCCCACAGCCACGTGGCGTTGAGTTGAGCTGTACAGTTAGTGTCACCTGAAGCAACCAGCGTGTGTGGAGCCTGCGATGATGCGTGGTCCGGGCGGGCCGCACTGGTAGCAATGTCTTTTGCCTAATGAATTCTGTCTTAATAAGTCCACGTGGCGTTGACTTGTGGTGCACTGAGTTAGTGGCACCTGAAGCACTCAGTGTGTGCGCAGTCTGCGATGATGCGTGGTCCGGGCGGGCCGCACTGGGATCAATGTCTCTTGCCTACTGGACTGCGTCATCTGCAATCGCGACTCGATTTGAATTGTGAGCCCTGCTGTCCGCAGTGTAGATCGAAGGCAGTAGTCTGTACAGACATAAGTCTGTGGTGCTCTGCTGCTGGGTTCGCAGGGGGCCTGTGTCGAGGAGGCCGGCGGTTCTGCCGCCCTGGCAGACGCTTTGGCCTTCCCACAAGTGAACCACGCCCAGAGCCCCAGCCTATTTATTCATACTCCTAAGCTGGAGTGGCGTACGTTGGACCAGCCCACTCCGCTTCCAGGGGGGGACAACACAGCTACATGACCGAGATCTTCCCCACTGCCTGAGGTAACATGGTTGCGTCTATTGTCCACAACACTACAAGCACCAGCAGTATATGTCCACATGGAGAGGTTTGTGCTCTGCATAGTGAGGTCTGTCCACCACATCACCGCTACACTTGGTATTGTGTGCATTTTTATTGATGGGTGACTTGTGTCCTTCACACATACTTATTTGCCACATCTCCCAAGATTCAGCTATTGTGTGGCTGAGGGACCATGCCGTTTTTGGAAGGTCCGCTGTCCTGTTCTGCGCTGCCTCTGTGGTAGTAGGGCGGGGGTGGTCCGGGGGAGAGGTCCTGAGGGTAATGCCAGGGGGTGTTGTGGCCTTCTTGGGTGTCGGAGATGCATGGTCAGTAGCTCTATGACATGTGTTGGTCTTCAGATGTGGTTCTGGGCTGGGCTCCCTTTCACACACTGTAGGTAGTCGTCCTGCTTTACACCAGTAAAAGGCAGACGTTAAATTCCTACTGCTAACGCAGCTTATCGTCTGTTTTTGGATCGCACCCCAGATTTGGCTGCTCGTTGAAAATATCGGGAAGTGGTGTTTTCGTGTTATTTTTGTACGGGAACGCCTACTCTGCATATTATTAGCGTTAGTTGTCGCTCTCATTTGTGGCAAATTTTTTGGCGGAAGCTATTGTTGGAAAACTGGCGATATCGGCTGTTTTCACTAGGTTGAGAATGTAATGCTAATTTAAAATCACTGAAAAAACCATAGGTTTAATGAACATTATAATTAGAAATTAGCATTTAAAAAACGTTTGAAATTCACTGAAAAAACCATAGGTTTCAGGCACGTTATAGTTAGAAATTAGCATTTAAAAAACCTTAGAAATTCACTGAAAAAACCATAGGTTTCAGGGACGTTATAGTTAGAAATTAGCATTTAAAAAACCTTTGAAATTCACTGAAAAAACCATAGGTTTCAGGGACGTTATAGTTAGCTGGACATTTCACTCGTACAAAACCATAGAAATTCCACCGTTATAGTTAGTTCAGCTAACTATAACTCGCACCCCCGCAATGCACTGCTGATGACGTCACATATTACATCATTCATGACATGGTCAGTGACATCACTGATGACATCTCAAATGACATCACTGATGACATCACTGACGACATCATCCACGTGAAAATCTGATGCCCCTCCTCACACTCTAATATAACCTTTCATACACCCACTGTAAAATACATACTACCATTTTCTAGATCATTGACACACCAATACCAGTTACTACATACGCACTCACTGATTCCTAGGTCTACACACACATCCACTCATTCATCCATACAATAACTCATACATGCAGTCACTCATCAATACAACACTATCATATGCACTCATACACCTATACAGACAATCACACACCGCCACTCATCCATGCAGTTACTCACACACCTACTCAGTCATGCTAAGAATCTATCACACTCCCATTTACTCACTTATACAATTATACACACACCACCTCACTTATTCATACAGATACTAACGCATACTTACTGTGTTATATAATCAGTGATACAAGTACACACTGATCTATACAGCCAGTCTCACAATCACTGACTATCATGTAGAGTCCTTTATATACTTCAACTCTCACATACACTGCCTTTTACATATGTAGTTACTTGGACATGTACCACTCAGACATTCATTCACTCACCAAGACACCGATACACACACTCACGCACCCATACAGCTGTTTCCATATGCACTCTTGAACCCATACACCCAGTGAATCAACCACTCACACATCTATGCACAGTCACACACCTCCCACCCACCCACTCAATCTCCCCCAAAAATACTCAGACAACCAATCAATAACCTATATAGACACTGATGTAGCTACTGACCAACCCATGCAGCAGCTTACACAACAGACAAATACAGACATTCACACAGTTTTGTCACTAACCCATGCATTCAGTAAGACACATTTAATCACTCACTTATACAGTCAGTGACTCACCTACTAAATCCTCCATCCAGACACTTATACACCCACTCATTCTTCCATACACCATGGAATATATATAAAACATATTAAAAAAATTACAGAAACACACAGTCACTGGATGATGTCATCAGTGATGTCATCAGTAATGTCATTTGAGATGTCATCAGTGATGTCACTGACCATGTCATGAATGATGTAATATGTGACGTCATCAGCAGTGCATTGCGTGGGCGCGAGTTATAGTTAGATGAACTAACTATAACGGTGGAATTTCTATGGTTTTGTACGAGTGAAATGTCCAGCTAACTATAACGTCCTTGAAACCTATGGTTTTTTCAGTGAATTTCAAAGGTTTTTTAATTGCTAATTTGTAACCAGAACGTCCCTGAAACCTATGGTTTTTTCAGTGAATTTTTATATATATATATATATATATATATAACACCTTACACATGTTATCACATGACCCAGACGAAGGCCTCTGGCCGAAACGCGTAGGTCGTCTTGTTGTTTTCTGATGTACTCTGCACTTTGCATGCTTACACTGGAGAAATAACGAAAATGAAAAAAGAAAAATAAATGATAAGTGAACAACGTTAACTTGCCTGGGCTTGCTGATGTAAGTGCTGCCTTTCTGTGACCCTCTGGGACTCTGACGTAAATCATCGAGGGTTTACACGGAAAACTCCTGTCCATATATATATATATATATACATACACACAAACACACACACACACTCTACTGGCAATTGCCAGTAGGTAGTTATAGTTAGGATGTAGTTAAGATAACTTTGGCGTCGTTTGACAAATCCTCACAAAATTTTCAAAACTAATTTGCCAGTCACTTCAGCTGCTGTCTTGAAACTTTAATGTTGATCCGTCAAGCGGGAGCCGAGAAAAAGGGGGGGGTCCCAAAATGCTTTTTCTCCATGTTAATTTCCATAGGAAACTTTAGACATGGCTATAGCCCGAACTGCAGAACAGAATTACACCTTTGGCAGAAAGGTAGCTCTTGGTCCAGAAAGCACTCTTTTTGTTAAATGGTGTAAATCCGTTCAGTAGTTGCTGAGAAATATAAAGAAATTTCCAGTTGTATATATAGGGTCGCTGTGAATCCGCGACTACTCCCGGTCTCGTGCTGAGAACGTTAACAAAAAAAGAAAAGGGGGCAGGGTAGGAATATCCTGACTACCTAGGCCTCTTGGGGGAAGGGGGTCCCACAGTGACCCCCCAGGGTCAAAAAAGCATTTTTTGAAAATTATTTCGGTGGGAGTCGCGCTGGATCCGCGACTCCTGCCAACTTTTTTTTTTTTTTTTAAACGAAGCAGGGACGCCCACGCTTCATTTAATCTAGGCCTCTGGGTGCACCACCTCACCGGGGCTAGAGATTTTGAAATGTGGGGGGAGGGCTCCTACGCCCTCCCTCTTCTGCCCCGGGTACCACCACCTTCCAGGGGCACAGATCAAATAATTAAGGGGGTCCGTTGCATACCCCCGGGGAGCACCACCTTCCCGTGGCAAATTTGAAGAAAGGAGGAGGGCCACACGGCCCCCCTCCAGGAGCCCTACATGGCCCTGGGGACTGCCACCCCCCAGGGCCAGATCCAGCATTGTTCCAGGGTGCCCACCCCCGGAACACTGCAGTTTGCTATGGCTTGCCGGGAGCACCGCTCTCACCAAGCCATACCAACTCTCTGCTTTAAGCAAGCGAGAGCAGAAAATGCTGAAACCAGAGCAGTGTCTGTTTCCCTATCCGCTGTGATGCGAGCAGGGACACAGACATTGCATTGGTATCCAGGGAGCTGCATGTCAGCAGCTCCCTGGGTCTCAAAGCAATACCGGCTCCGGCAGGAGGCAGAGAGCCAGCAGGGACCTCGGGGCCTTCAGGCTTCCCCCGCAGTCTCCAACAACATGGCTAGGCCCCGGAGGATGGGGTTCCCGGGCCCAAAATCGGCCAGGGAAGAGGAGCCGTGCGGACCCTCTCCCCTTTTTACAAAAAATAAATTAAGGTCTGGCCCTGTGGGATGGGGTCCTCGTGGCCGAAATTGGCTTAGGGAGTGGGCCCCCCATTTAAATTAAAAAAAAAAAAGAAAATTGTAAAAGAAAAAAAATGCAGGCCCCGGGGGATGGGGTCCCCAGGGCCGAAATCGGCCAGGGAGGGGGGCCACCCTCCCATTTACAAAAAAAAGAAAATTAGAAAATAAAATAAAGGCCAGGCCCCGGTGGATCAAGTCCCTGGGGCCAAAATTGCAGCCGCCCTCTGAATTTTTTAAATAATTTTTTTTCAAATGGTCAGGCTCCGGGGGATGGGGTCCCCGGTGCCCAAAATGGTCCAGGAAAGCGGAGCCACGTGGCCCCCCCTTCTTAAAAAAAATTTTAAAATGTAAAAGCCGGCAACTAGCCGGAGGCCCCGCCTCCTTTCTCCACTACTCTGCAAACCCACCTCCTGTCGCGCTCCTGGTTGGGGGATGAAGTCCCCTTGGATGCTGAGGGTCCTTAGGGGCCAACAAGACCTCCTGTTACCTCCAGTAAGCCCCACACAGTGGGATGGCGGAGAGGTGGCCACACCCCCTTTCTCCACCACTCTGCGGACGCGTCTCTCAGCACACTGCTGGTGGTGGGATGAGGTCCCCTTGCCTCCTGAGGGCCTCAGGACTAAAGTGGACTTCTTCCCTCAATGAGTAGTGCACTAGTAGGCGCGGTTGCAGAGTGGTGGAGGAAGGAGCATGGCCTCTGACTACCTCTCAGCAAACTGCCTGTGTGGGTCTTACTGGAGGTAACAGGAGGGCCAGTTGCCCCCCCCCCCCCCCAAGGACCCTCAAGAGCCCAGGGGACTTCCTCCCCCAACTAGTAGTGCTCCAGCAGGCACGTTTGCAGAGTAGCGAAGAAAAGGGGCGTGACCAACAAAAACCTCTCAGCAAACCCTGTGTGTGGGATTTGCTGGAGGTAACAGGAGGGGTAATTGACCTCCAAGGACCCTCAATAGCCAAGGGGACTTCATCCCCCTACTAGTAAGCCCCACACAGTGGGATTGCTAAGAGGTGGTCTGAGGCCACACCCCCTTTCTCCACCACTCTGCGAACGCACGTATTAGCACACTGCTGGTGGGGGGGATGAGGTCCCCTTGCCTCCTGAGGGCCTCAGGACTAAAGTGGACTTCTTCCCCCTACTAGTAGTGCACAAGGAGGTGCGTTTGCAGCATGGCGGAGAAAGGGGATGTGGCCTCCTATCAGGTCTCAGCAATCCTGCTGTGTGGGACTTACTGGAGGTAATAGTAGGGGTAGTTGGACCCCAAGGATGTACTTGGGGTCCAACTACCCCTCCTGTTACCTCCAGTAAGTCCTGCACAGCGGGATTGCTAAGAGGTCTTTAGAGGCCATGTCCCTTTTCTCCACCACTCTGCAAACGCACCTGCTGGCGCACTACTAGTTGGGGGATGAAGTCCACTTTACTCCTGAGGAACCTTGGGGGCCAAGAAGCCCTCCTGGTACCTCCTGTAAGTCCTACACAGCGGGATTCCTGATAGCTGGTCAGAGGCCCAGCCCCCTTTCTCCACCACTCTGCTAACGCGACTAATACTTAAACAAGCATTTACAGTGCAATAGGTCTTGCAATCGCCAGTCTTCGAGCCATTGGCACTGTAAATGGCAATGCCTTTTATAAAAAATTAAAAGGCATTGTCATTTACAATACCAACACCTCAAACCTTCCCGTGATGCGGGCGCCGCGCTCAGTATAAAATAAAAAAAATAAAAACAAATTGAAACCGAGCGCGGTATCCCTGAAGCGAACGCGGCACTCAGTATTAAATAAAAAAAAATAGAAAAAAATAAATTGAAACTGAGCGCGGTGTCCCTAAAGCGGGCGCCACCCTCAGCATGCATAAACTAAAAAAAAGCAGCCGCCATTGTCCCCATCAGTGTCCATTATCAAAATAGTGCTCACCCACTAGATAAAGCCGACCGTGTAACAAGCCAAGTAAAATGTCCAGTCCTTTTGGCCGGTAACAAATGGAGACAAGGCGGTACTAAGGAGGGACTAACAAGCTTCCAGCCTTTATGAAAGACAATGACACAAAGCCATTGACAAATATGGGCAGAGAGTGGGCGGGGCTGCTAGTGCATACCATAATACAACATGCCTTGCAGAGCGAGCAGCGCATGCGCGCTGCCGCTAGGCTCGACCTAAAAAATATAGAAATTCACTGAAAAAACAAAGGTTACAGGGACGTTATAGTTTGGCTCAGATTTCACTCGTACAAAACCAGAGAACAGCAGTTCAAGTTAGCTGAGCTAACTATAACTCGCGCCCCCGTGATGCACTGCTTATGACCTCGCATATTACATAACTCATGACATGACAGATAACACATTCCCTCACACTCGCAATGATTTCAGTATCCATCCCGGCCACCAGTAACTGTCCCTGATCTTTGGTTATGGTTTGTCCTAAATGTCCTTTGTGCCCACATACAATTATTTTCTCTCTCAGACCACTATGGGGAATAAATTTGTCACCCCGACTCAACATTCCACACTTCTCTGGTGACAACTTATCTGCAACTTTGAAATAAGATTGTATGCTTACAGGTAACGCTTTCTCCTTGAGCCACCCCTCTTTTACAAACTTCTTCACGGTCTTAAGATCTGCATCCCAAGACATTTCGACCATCCATTCATCTTCTGTGAAAGTACTATCCAGGCAAACATCTATCGTAGCTATCAAACATTTTTCATCATTCTCCTCCCCCCCCCCCATTCATAATTCGCCCAAGACAATTTCCTGGGGAGCGTGTTAATTGGCTCTGGTGTTCTTACCACCTGGAATGTACTCGACACTGAGATTATATTGCAACAATTTTTAATTGTCTTCCCAACCTATGGGTATGGTCCTTCATCACGGTGCCCCCAAGAAAATTCACCAGTGGCTTGTGATTAGTTTTGAGGGTGAATTTCCTACCCCAAATAAAGCATTTAAACTGTTCCACGGCTCAGCAACAAGCTAAATGCTCCTTTTCTATGACTGTTAACATTTTTTCATTCTCTTTTAATGACATGGATGCAAAACCAACAGTAATTTCATCACCATTCTTTGTTTCCTGGGCGAGAGTAGCGTCCAAACCATCATTACTTGCGTCCACTGTGATTATGCACTCCCTTGTGTGATCAAACAGAGCTGTCAGTGCAGAAAATTCCTTTTGACACAGTTCATCCCACAAAAACACTTGTTTTTTAGTTTTAAAAGCTCCCTCAAATGTACAGTATTTGCTGCCAATTTTTATTTAAGAACTTAGCATAAAATTTGCAGACCTAGAAACAATGCAACCTGTTCTTTACTTTTTGGGCTAGGTGCTCCCGTTATAGCTTCCACCAAACCTGGTCTTGGTTCGACCCCTTTTTCAGAAATTACATGGCCTAAGAACTCTGTGCTATTTTTTAAAATTCACATTTCTTGACATTTGCTACAATTCCAAGCTTGTCCAACCTTTGGAGAACCATGTGCATGAGTCTATCATGACTCTGAAAGTCTTCCCCTGCAATCAAAATGTCATTCTGGAATGTCACCTCTCCTTTGATTCCCTGTAACACTGATTTTTCCACGACTATCGCTGAATACATTCTTATACTTTTCGGTCCACTTTTTTGTGGTCGTGCTCAACGGATGTTGATTTGATGGATCAACCATTCGTAACTAAAGACACTTGAACCTTCTTTCCAGGCCTCAATGTCATGCCAAACAAACTCTGATGATACCATCCTAGAATATTTAAACCTTTCCTGGACACATACACCTTACCAAAAATCTCTCTCCTTAAACCTAATGCGACATTTGAAATATCCAGCGAGTTCAATTCTTACCTACTCTCTAAAGGAAAAGATCCTTAACTTGGCCTTAAAGGTAAAATCATTAAGGATTTTTCTTTTGAAATCCGCTCAGATCTCACTAAAGTCACCCTTGAAAGGCAGTGGGAATTAGGCAGAAAGATGGATGACTTCAAAAAACTCAGAGCCGTAGTTCAGCTGAAATTTCCAGCTTTTCTGAAAGTCATGCACAACAATAAAATGCATAACATAAGATCAGCCCAGGAGGCGGACGAGCTGCTTGACTTTATCGGGAAAGAGGCCCCCTAGGCGCGGTTTCCCTTTTTTTTTTTTAGGGGCGGGATTAGGTTCAGTTTTGGATTTATCTCTCTCTCGCTTCTGTATAAAATTTGTAAAAAGGTTGAAAGGTCATATTAGACATATTTTCACTTTAGAACCTATCTATCTTTTCATTTTTATTTGGGGGGGGGGGGCTTAATCCGTTTCTCTTTATCTGAAATTGATAAATCCACGTATATAAGGATGGGACAGGTAATGGGCTGCTCCGGGAGGCAACACCTGGACTACATCTGTCCAGACAAATGGGGGTAGGGTTCTCCAGGGGGGGGGTTGGTGGGGGGAGTGGGGTTTTTGGGTGTGGGGTGGGGAGCACGGGGCATAAAATATAAAAATTCCTCATTCGCTTCAGACTTAGCTCAGTTAGCTGCTGTTGGACCTCGATCGATCTGGTGCTGGCCTCCTCTTGCTCTTGAGTGGGCCTGGGATCTCAGACTCAAACCACCATGATAACTATGCAGATATTGTCCTGGAACGTCAATGGCCTGCGCGTGAGGTCTAGAAGGGCCAAGATCCTGAAATATCTAAAAGACTCTCCCGCGCAGGTCATTGTCCTCCAGGAAACACACCTTCTTAAGGAAGAGACCACTGAAATTTTCAAGAACAAAAAATGGGTGGACTCTTTTATTTGTACAAACCAGACTGCAAACATCAGAGGGGTTCTTATTCTATTTAAGAAACAAGCCAATGCCCAGATTTTACATCATCTGGTAGACCCATGTGGCAGATGGGTAATTTTGAAGGTCTCCCTAATGGGTTTCCTGTTTACCCTGGCTGGATATTATGGTCTAAATCGAGATGACCCCTCTTTTCTCAAAACCATTTTTTCACATCTCCTAGATTTCCCAGAACCGGTTGTTATGGCTGGAGATTATAATATTGTCCTTAACCCAGTACTTGATAAATCGGTAAGCAGTAGAGCAGCTGTCCCTTCTAGGTCAAGAGAGTTTTTACAGACTATGATGGCGCAAATTAGTCTTTGCGACATTTGGAGAGAAAGATCTGGTCAGCAGCTGGGTGTATCATACTGCAACAACAAGTACCGACATAAATCAAGAATTGATTATATTCTGGTTAGCCAATCTTTAGGGGGTAAGGTCAAAGATATTGTATACCTGACGTCCCATCTTTCAGATCATTCGGGAATATTACTAGAACTTAACTGGGTGCAGGTTCAGCAGGCTAGAACATGGTCGTTTGATCGAACGCTACTTCTTGAGGAGGAAGAGATGTCTTTTCTATCCCAGGAGGCGGAGTATTTCTTGAAGGTTAATCTAGGTTCAGCCTCTATAACTGTAGTCTGGGACTCTCTCAAGGCTTTTCTAAGAGGCCTTATTACAAGTAGGGTGAGTTTCAGGAGTAAAAAGTATAGAGGGGAGATTGCATCTTTGGAGGCAGGAATGAAGGCAGTGGAGGTCGAAATTCATGGTCAGTCTGTCTTGGAAAGGCAGCAAGAAGATATCACTAAACTTAACAAACTAAGGCAGCAGTTGGAGAGTATTCTTCAAACAAGGCTTATGCGTAGATGGGAGGCAAGTAAGATCGCCCATTTCGAGTATGGGGCGGGGGCAGGTAAACTTTTGGCATGGAAGACGAAATCGGATCGGCTCCGCAACCAGATTAAAGAAATCACTATGGATAATGGGGGAGCCACCCTCTCTTCAGACTTAGAAATCGGCGAGGCCTTTTTTAATTTCTTTCAAGATCTGTATCAAGAGGATTGTGCTGAAAGGCCCAAGGCTAAAGACTGGCTGGATATGATCACATTGACACCCCTGAGTTTTAAGCAGCAGGAAGATTTAGAAAAGGATATCTCCCAGGAAGAGGTGAGGAAGGCCATAGCTGCCTGTAAGAGTGGGAAAGCGGCAGGGCCCGATGGGTTTCCAGCTGAGCTTTATAGGTCTCTCGGGGGAAACGATAGTTCCGGTCTTGACGCAACTATTTAATAAGATCCTATCAGACGGTTTCAAGCCCCCGGAGTCCTGGAATGACGCTACAGTCATCTTAATCTTGAAACCAGGCAAAGATCCAGCGAGCTGTGGGTCATACAGGCCCATCTCGCTGTTGAATACGGATTATAAAATCTTCTCTACGATTTTAGCTGCCAGGTTAGGGCTTGTGGCTGGGGATATTCTTCACTCTGATCAGAAGGGGTTTGTCAAAGGAAGACATCTATCAGACCTCACTTATGACCTTATTGGGGCAATCGATATTGCCTCTACATATTCCCTTCCTCTTGCGGCCTTGACACTGGATGCCACTAAGGCATTTGACAGGGTCAATTGGGTATACCTGTCAGCAGTCATGAAGAGATTCAACTTGGGCAAGAAGTTCTGTCAAGCCATTCAGCTGATATATGAAGAGCCGTCAGCCAGGCTGCTGGTTAATGGCAATCTGACCAAACCTTTTAAGATTACCAGGGGCACCAGGCAGGGCTGCCCCCTTTCCCCCCTCCTTTTCGATATGTACATTGAGCCTTTTGCTCAGCGGCTCAGGGAAGATCTTAGTATAGCGCCTTTTAAAGATGGAGAGTGGGAAAGGAAGGTGGCTCTGCATGCAGACGACATTTTGGTTCTCTCTGCAGATCTGGCAACAACCTTCCCGCAGTGATTAAATTGGCGCAGGAATTCAGACAGGTCTTGGGGTATGAAGTGAACGCAGGGAAGACTGAGGTCATGACGTGGAATCTTGAGAGGAGTCAGCACCAGGTCAGTCCCAGCATGCGATATCTGGGGGTTAAAATTGTTCAGGATATAGCAAAGATCGCAGAAGTTAATTTAGCACAGGTGTCAAGGGAGTGCCAGAAACAGATGAAATCCTGGGCTCATCTTCCTTTAACCATTCTTGGGAGGGTGAATTTGGTCAAGATGGTGGTTCTCCCTTAGATAACCTTTCTTTTTAACTCAATCCCTCTCCATTTTGATAAACCAGCTATAGACAAACTTCAGCAGGCCATCAATTCTTTTGTCTGGGTATATAGAACTACCAGAATAGCCTGGAAGAAGCTGAGGCGCCGGAGAGAGAAAGGAGGTCTTGCTTTCCCCGACTTACAATATTATGCATGGGTTTTTCAGCTTTCACACTCCCGGATGCTGTTAAAAATGCCAGTAAACATAAGGGCAGGAGGCATGTTCCTGGCTATGTTAAGGGGCGCCAGCTTACCTGTGGAGGGCTTTTTGTTTAAATTTGGGGAACCAAAGTTCTTCAAAAAGGTTAAGCTTAAAGTCCTCCAGGCAATGGCCAGAACGGTGGCTAGATTAAAGCGTCTTATTGGTTTTAACTATTTTTCAAGTTTAGCCCCACTCTGGGACTCACCGGGAGCACCGGAATGCTTAAGAGATAGGCTGGCATTACCTCTGAGAGAAGCGGGTCTGATGGTCTGGGGGGACCTAGTCTATGAGGATATACTCATTTCATGGGAGCAACTCAGAGAAAGAGTCGGAGCAGGCCTGTCAAATTTAAGTATATTCAGTTGCAGAGTTGGGCTCAAACACAGCAAAGTCTGAAAAATCCCATAGGCAGGAGTAACACTTTAGAACATCAGTTAGTAACCAGGCCAGCTGGGAAGAGGGAGGTGTCTTGTTGGTATTGGTCCATGGAGGAGGCTGTGGATGGTGAATTCAAACTCGCAGACGAATTATGGGGTGAACGTCTACCAAATTAACTGTGCGAGCAATTATGGCAGAACTCATTCAAGATTCTTTTTGGCATCGTAAAACCTGCTTGGCTGAAGAGGAACCACCTCTTCACTGCACACAGGGCCCATCTTTCTCCATTAAGGCTGACGAAATTCACGAGGGGGGTCCCAGTCAGCTGCCGGAAATGTGGTCTCGTAGAAGCCTCAGATTTACACATGTTCATGGACTGCCCTGCCATTGCAGTTTTCTGGGATAGAGTTGGGAAGTCTATGGCGGATATTTTGGGCTTCCCAATTCAAATAGATCTGGCCTTGATAATATTTGGGCTTTCTAACCAAGTTACTGGACCAGCCAGATCCCTTCTATTCTATGCTATTTTATTAGCCAGGAGACAAATTTGCAAGCGATGGACTGAAGCCATCTCCCCCACGCACTCTGATTGGATGGCTTCGCTTTTTGAAACATCTAAAACCGATCTGTCCCGAGCTTGTAGTAGGAAAAAAATAGCATTTTGGGACTTACTATTAAAATGGGCTAGGGCTTAACCGGTAGGGCAGCTATATTCTTGTTGTTGTTATCCATGTTAGAATAGTGGGTCCTATGATTATGCCTCATCGGCTCTCTTCGGTCCACGTTGGGCACTACCCAAATATTTGGAATGCCAACGATGTAGTCCACCAGGCTTATGCGGGCCTAGATGAAGAGCAACCTCTTCCCCTTTTTCTGGGTTCGTGACATTTAAGCTTGTCAAAGTACCTGTAGGCGGGCCGTTCCTCGAGATCCAACTTAATGCCTACCTTTCTCAGACCATTGAGTATGGGTACGGACAGCTTGTTTGTCCAATGTGGTTTTTTTTTTTTTTAAACACGTTTTCCAGCACTCACTGAAAAACTGCGGCAGCAGATGACAAACCAAAAGGCATCCTTCTGAGCTGGAATGTCCCCTCTGGGGACACAAAAGCTGTCAAATGCTTGGAGGATACATCTAACTATATTTAATGGTAAGCAGATGCCAAGTCGGTTTTGCGGAATACTTTGACACCTGCAAACATTGTGATGATGTCATCAATCCAAGGAAGGGGCTCGGAATCCACCCATTTAACCATAAGGCTCTCAAATCAATACAAACTCTAAGTTGACAATTTTTTTGCCTCGTAATTACTAAAGGGGATAACCATAACGATGAGTCAATTGGTTCAATGACCCCTTCTTCACACATTTTCCTAAGAATCTGAGCGAGATCCTCACGGACAATAAAAGTCGCATTCCTTGTGTTTAACAGGGGAAACTCCACATTGAACTCTAATTTTATGTTTGAATCCACTGATTTTTCCCAGCCTATCGCTGAATACATTCTTATACTTTTCTGTCCACTTTTTTGTGGTCATGCTCAACGGATGTTGATTTGATGGATCAACCATTCGTAACTAAAGACACTTGAACCTTCTTTCCAGGCCTCAATGTCATGCCAAACAAACTCTGATGATACCATCCTAGAATATTTAAACCTTTCCTGGACACATACACCTTACCAAAAATCTCTCTCCTTAAACCTAATGCGAAAATATCCAGCGAGTTCAATTCTTCGACCATCATAAGTTACTGAATTTCTATCTGGTGGAAATAATTTCTTACTGCTACCCAATGTTTGATGGCCACAACTCCTCTGTAATCATCGTCATCCTTGCTCCAGAATCAATCGATAAGTTAAAAACTCTCCCATCAACATTAATATCTTCATATGGGTCAACACAATTTGTCTCAACTCCCTGGACAACCAGTACATCCCTTCACTATCAAACTGGGTTGAACATCGAATTGTTTTTCCAATTTACGTACAGCTAACTGATACTCATCAATATATTCATCATCCTCAACTAGTTCATATGGTGGCAAATGTTCAAATATGAATTGTCCTTCAAAACCTAGATTGTGTTCCAAAAGAAATCTTTACTTTCAGGACAACACTTGTTCCCCCCAATTGCACCAAGATATTTCGTAAACGCCCTGAACCAATTCCTCCATGGAATTGGTGGATCACCTGATGTTTGGAGAAATGGCGGAGGAGCATTGACACTCAGCATAATAATGTACACTTAATGCCTATTTAGATTACATGACTACTATGATACTGCGTAGTAAAAATGTACTACCAAATGTGTGTTTTATAACATGTGGGAAACAGCCACCAAATTTTTCCTCAGAAATACCCCTAAGTGTTTAGGGTAGTTTGTTTAAAAACACAATCCTTACAGATATTCTTGGTTTACACTTATGTTATCCTTTCAAATGTGCACTCCCCAAATAAACCTGTGATATGCATTCACAAACTGTACGTGTGTTCCGACAAATGGGGAGATGTTAAACACCTTGCCAGCCACAAATGTAACCTTGTCAGATGTGTCTGGTCACTTTGTGTACATAATCCAGCTGGTTTCAACTTGGTGCAATGCACAAACACTTTGTGTACGTATCACAGCTGGTTGCGACACACACTCAATTTCCTCATAGGCACAAGTGTTTTTGCCTCCAAGGTGATGCGCACTTGGTTTGTGAAAGCTTGCATGCATATCAGAGCTGAATTCCTTTCATGTCATGGACGCACGCGTGATGTTGTGTGCAACGTCAAACGTTGCTCCTGACTCTTCCCTGCTTGGAATACAGCTGCTCACTGCGCGTGGTATCTCCTGGAATGCACACAGCTTTGAAATAATGACGTAGCCTGGAACGCACACTGACAAACATCTGGACCTCTGTAGTGCGAACGCAGCCTGTGACACGCACCGACAAAACACTGACCGAAGTCTTCATGCGTTGGGATTACCAGCTGCGCGAAATGGAATGAGGTACATGAGCCACCCGACCCAAGTGAGTACTTCTGTTTTATTCTTCACTGGGTGGAATGTTTCCTAAAACATACTTAATTGTGGTAGTATCAGCCTCATTGGGCCCACTGCAGTCCTCAAGGTATGATGATGTTCACATCATCTTTTAGATTCATTCCAGCCATCTCTCCTCTCTTCCTAACATATCCTGCTCTTTATTTTTTAGAATAGTATTGTCTGTCCTGATTGTTATGGTGCACTTACACCGGAGGGGTTACCACGGGGGGGGGGGGAGGGTCGTGCAACACCAGGGGGCTATGGGTGTGATGTGGGGCCTAGTTGTTGCGGAGCACACAGAGACACAGGACCACTTCGTACTCCGTCTGTGGCGCCAACCCCGAGCGGTGACGTCACCTTTATTTATAGCTCCCTGATCCGAGCCCGGCCCAGGGAGTGAACTGCAACATTGTAAAGAGTGTGCCGGGTGGCTCACTACATCCCATCTAACCAATGGGGAGTCCAACAAACGAAACCATGGACTTCAACAAAACAAATTAACATAATAAACTCCGTGTCCCACAGTATCTAGGAATCCTCACTTCCCAGTTCTAGTGTTTCAGCATGCAAAGTCTCTCAATCTTGTACTGGGCTGGGGATTGGTCTGGAGCCCATACCGCCTTCCTCCTCGCGGGGTGGGTGTTCCTTCCGGTCCGTGATTCTCCCCTGCCGACTCTCTGCTGGGCGGACTTGTCACCTCCTCTCTCCGATCCTCCTCTCCCGGTAATTCCGGTCCTCTTTCCACTTCCAGCCACTGACTCTCACTGCTGCCAGTCTCCACGGCCCCTTCCCTGTCTTCAGTCGCTTCGGGTCTCTGGTCTTTCTTGAACCAAGATACATTCCGGGTTATCTGGGTCGTCCCTCGCTGAGCAGTAACCATGGAGCCTTTCACCTGCACCACTTCCCATGGCTCTCGCTCGAACGGAGTCCTAAATTTGGATCCGGGGTGTCTATCCTTGACCAGGACATAGTCCCCTTGACTGATGGAGGGTGGTTTGGCTCTCCTCCTCGCGCTGGCCTTGTCATTGTTGCGTTGCCTTGTCTCTTGCGTGCGCACCGGGTCTAGTACAGCCGGCGACCAATCATCACTGGTGGGTATAACATCTCTCACCGCCCTTCTCATGAGGATATCACTTGGCGCGCACCGGGTGGTGCAAGGAGGGGTCTGACGATAGGACCTTAGGAACCTTTGTAGGCAATCCTCCAGATCCTCAGCCTGGTCCACCCCAATCCTCAAAGCTTTATTTAGAGTCCTCATCAGTCTCTCCACATCCCCATTGGCTTGGGGCCACTGGGGTGTCACTCGGCGATGCCGGATATTGTGCATTTTCAGGTACTCCCGAAACTCCTGGCCCTGGAATGGTGGTCCATTGTCCGTGCGGACCTCTAAGGGCGTACCCAAGAGAGCAAATGTTTTCTCCAACACCGGACGAATTCCCTCGAAGGCTGTAGATGCTACCACCTCGACCACCGGAAATTTGGAGTGACTGTCGACCATGACGACCGTATGTCGTCCATCCGGGAAACTGCCGAAGTCTAAGCTCACCTGGGCCCAAGGTGCATTGCTGGGTTCCTCGGTAATGACGGGGGCTGTAGAGGGATCTGCTCCTGTTATGAGACACGCATGGCACCTCCGGACCTTTTCTTCGACCATACGGTCCACCCCCGGGAACCACACTTTGGTCCTCAATCGCGCCTTGGTCTTCTCCACACCCTGGTGTCCTTGATGTGCCAAGTCCACCGTCCTTTTCCACAGTTTGGCCGGTATCACCAACCGGGTGCCCCTCAGGATCACTCCTGCGCCGCCTTCGCTCAACTCCTCGCGACACCTCCATATGCCCTGCCGGTACTCCTTCTCCTCTTCCGTCAGTCCACCCGCTCCTTGCAGGAATACTTTCCATTGATGGTTGTGTAGTGTCCTCCTGACCACTTGTAGGCACTCGTCCTCCTGGGTAGCCTCCTGGATCTCCTCCATCGACAACTCCCTCGGGCATGCTGCCTCCTCCAGCAGCTTCACAAACTACTCCGCACCCTCATCAACTTCTCCCCTGGTTCCACTGCCAACGGATGCCTGGACAGGTAGTCGGCCGGATTGTTGGCACCCGGCCTGTAGACTACTTCAAACTTGTAGTGCTGGACCTACACTGCCCATCGTTCTATGCGAGGTGGTCCATTCCGGGCGGTGCCTGCGAAGAGGGGTACCAGCGGCTTGTGATCGGTGAACTTGTGCCCACACAAGTAAATGTCGAAGTGCTGGCAAGCCCACTGGATCGCTAGCGCCTCCCGCTCAATCTGGGTGTATCTTGTTTCCACCTCCGTAAGGGCTCTGCTCGCGTAGGCGATGGGCACCCAGTCATCTTGTTGATCTTTCTGTAAGAGGACCGCCCCCAGTCGCACGGGACTGTCATCCATGACCAGCTCTGTCTCCTGACCAGGCCAGAAATATGCCACTGTCGCTCCTTGCAGCAATGCCTTCTTGATTTCATTGAACGCCCTGGCCTCGGCACTCGACCACTGCCATTGCACGTCTTTCTTCGTCAAGTTCCTGAGCGGCTCCGAAAGGGTGGCCAAATGAGGTATAAACCTGCCGCAGTAGTTCGCCATTCCCAAGAAACTTCTGACTGGGTCTGGGGCACTGCCGCTGCTCGAATTGCTTCTACTTTGGCCGGGTCTACTTGCAGCCCCTTCGCCGAGAATCGGTACCCGAAGAACTCCACTTCATTTGCATAGAATTCGCATTTGGCCTTATGCAGCGTCAATCCCTGCTCCACCAGTCTCTTCAGCGTTGCCCTTAGTCGCACATGGTGGTCCTCCAAGGAGTTGGAAAAGATCAGAATGTCATCACTGACATTGAGTACCCCCACCAGTCCAGACAGAGCCTCTCTCACCGCCTCTTGAAACACATCCGCTGCTGAGGAGACTCCGAAACTGAGGCGTTTGAATCGGCGGAGGCCCACGTGTGTCGAGAATGTAGTTATATATCGAGACTTCTCCGCCAGCATCAGTTGGTGGTACACCGAATTCAAATCTACTTTCGAGAACCATTGAGCCCCGTTAATGTCTGCCACGATCTTGTCAATGGTCGGAGTGATGTGCCTTTCCCTCCGGATGGCTTTGTTCGGCAGCCTCATGTCCACACAGAGGCGGATTGCCCCTGGTTGTTTGGGCTTTGGGGCGATGACTAACGGGGAGACCCACGGAGTGGGCCCCGACACCTTCTCTATTACTCCTTCCTGCTCCAAGCGCTCTAGCTCGGCTTCCACGAGCAGCCGTAAGTGAAACGGTACCCTCCGATGCCTTAGCGCTACCGGCTTGACGGTGTTGTCGATGTGAAGCTGGACTTCCACTCCTTTCAGGCATCCGAGCCCTCGGAACAGCTCGGGAAATTCAGCCAGGATTCCTTCTGCTTGCGACTGGTGTATGTGTGTTGCAAACATTACAAGCCCCAGATCTACAGCCGAGTGACAGCCCAGGATTGACCCGGCTCGATCGTAGGTCACATGAAATCTTGTGCATATTTCTCTATCTCCGTGTCGTACTTTCGCCTCTATCACTCCTTGGAGAGGTATGGGGGCGTCCCCTCCATATGTGAAGATTTTGGCCTTCGTGGGTAACAGGTACGGCCGGGGTGTCAGTTTTTCATACTGCGCAGCGTCGATGATGTTTACTGATGCTCCGGTGTCCATCAGGGCCTTGACACAATTGTCCCCAATCCATACTTGACACACCGGCGGTGGGCGTCTGCTTGAGTTGCTTCCTCGGATGTTGGACACTACGAAAACTTCGTCCTCTTCCTCGCCCTCCGCAATGTGCATTTGCTGACATATACTGCCCAGATCCTCCACTTCCTGTATTTTCTTTACACTTGGGAGCAGCCTCGGCCCTCGGGTCCGCCCGGCTCCTGTTTTGTTCCGCTCAGGTATACTTTCGCGAAGTGTCCGAACTTGTTGCACCATAGGCACTGCTTCCCTTGCGCCGGGCACCCCTTCTGGGAATGAGTTGCCAAACCGCAGTTCCGGCAACCTTGTCTTCCGTGGCGATCGCCACCTCCCGCCGTGCTGTCATCTCTCCTCCCTTGGGCTTTCTTGAGTGCCTCCACCCGTTCCTCTTTGACAGGGCTCGGATACAGCGGTTGCAGACTAGCTGGCCGTCTCGTGAGTGCCGACTCCATCTCCCCCGCCCTCACGTCAGCCAACTCATGGGATCTTCCTAGGATTAGGATATCCTCCAGTGAGATTCCTGGTTGTCGCAGTATCATCTTGCGTAGTTCCAGTGACTTGCACCCTACTATGAGTTGTGCTCTGGTTTCGAATCCTCGGTTAATCCCTGCACACGTGCTGGCCAGCTTCCGGAGGCGCGCAGAGAACATGTCTATTGACTCCTCCTTTTGTCGCGCCTGGCGTAGCTTAAAATGTTCGAAATCGGGATTGACCTGTGGGTCAAAGTACCGGTTCAGTGCTCTCACCGCCTTCTCATAGTCATCGCCGTTTCCTGTATCCGGGAGGTCTTGGAATAAGTCATATAACTCGTCGCCGCCCATGAGCAACAACGTGGACCGCTTTACTGCATTGTCCGTTTCTCTGTTCGCCACAAAGTAGTTTTCCAGCTGGCCCAACCACTTCCGCCACCGGGGGGCTACTGTGGCGGGGTCCGCCAACTGACTGAAGGGGTTCAGGGTCCTCACTGCCATTCTGGACCCAGCTCTCCCTCCTGCTGCTCCTGCCTCCTGCGCATCCGCCTGCACCTGTGGGTCAGTCATGGTAAGGGTTGGTGTGTGAGCGTACTCTCACGTTACTGGCAACCTCTGGGTGTTCTCTCCTCACAGGCTGTATCTTGGTGCCTGCCCTCCTGCCACACCACTCCTGGGATTGCAGGATCCCCCACTGTCTCCTCACACCGGGTGCTTGCTTGCTCTGTTTTTTCTTTATAGGGGACTCACACTGCCCCTTGCAGGCACGTCACTTGTTGGTGGACCTCGCGCTGTCTCTTGCAGGCTCACCACA
Source organism: Calotriton arnoldi (assembly GCA_963921515.1). NCBI lineage: Eukaryota > Metazoa > Chordata > Amphibia > Caudata > Salamandridae > Calotriton > Calotriton arnoldi. Next base: position 1,998,432 of record CAWUFW010001871.1, on the reverse strand, counting down.
CTCCCATCAGCCTCTCTGCCCCCTCGCGCCGTTGCTTCACCGGAACCTCACCGCCGCGCTCACCCTCCTTGCACACGTGGGGTCAACCGGGCTTCAGTCAGCGATGGCGCACCCCCGTGCCCGCAATGCAGGCCTGCTCCTTGATGTGGCCGCACCCTTCACACCGCTCCCCCGCTCGCCAGCACCTTACCGCCTTCAGTCGCTGGACCGGATACTTCCACCAGGCGGCCTACGGGCCTTCGCTTCCATGGCGCGCACCTCACGCACGCCGCCAACGCCGACTCGCGTTGCGGCTCGCACGCGCGGGACTCAGCGCCTGCCTCGTCGCCAATGTTATGGTGCACTTACACCGGAGGGGGGGGGGGTCATGCAACACCAGGGGGCTATGGTTATGATGTGGGGCCTAGTTGTTGCGGAGCACATTGAGACACAGGAACCACTTCGTACTCCGTCTGTAGCACCAACCCCGAGCGGTGACGTCACCTTTATTTATAGCTCCCTGGTCCGAGCCCGGCCCAGGGAGTGAACTGCAACATTGTAAAGAGTGTGCCGGGTGGCTCACTACACTGATGAGACCCAGAAATCAATAAAAGGATCGAAAAGTTGTCAACAAAACAACAAATAAACCTGAATTGTATAACAGGCACATGAGACCCATGGACTTTAATAAACTAAGTGCTGTTAGTTGTGAAACCCACAAACATTTTTTTACTGTCTCCATCTTGCATATTTTGGGGTGTATTTTCTGTTCACTTGGGACACATTGCAATAGAATATATGTTGTGAATTTATACATTTGCACTTTTTGTATGAAAGGAGAAATGGTTGATTTATTCATTTACATCCATTGAGTCCAGTAATTCTTGTTGACGATTCATATTTTGAAAAAGTAATGACACCAATGAGAACCATTATTTTGCTTACAAATTGTATACCCAGGTTCACAGGGCTTGCGCTTGTCAAGGAGATATGCGCATGAATCTACAACCTGCAAACCGATTGTTACTGGTAACATTTTCCATTTGCCACATGTGCTACTGTAGATCATATGCTGTGAACAGACCTGATAGTGGTTCATAAAGCGATAGCATGCAAGCATAAATGGGAGGTGTGGAACAGTGATACAGCAGTTTTCTCTTGTTGGGGGTGAATGTGTATGCAGTACTGCTTAGTGAATGTGTGGGTAAATGACAGAGTAACAGCTTTACAAATATCTGCTAGGGGGATATTAACCAGAAAGGCAGAACAAACCTAGATGCATTTAACAATATACCTGGCTAGACCAGCTTTTGAAATGGGCTTGCCAAGGCATGGCTGTGCAAACAATATACAGTTGCTTGCTTTTCCTAGATGGTTGAGTATGATCCACTTAGTATATAAAGGCTCTTCGAACATCTAGGATATGTAGCACTCTTTCCAAAAGTGGTTTTGGAAAGAAGCAAGGTAAGTTAATGAACTGGTAGACATGAAATGGCAAGACAACTTTTGGTATTTTTGGTAAATAACAAGGGTGTGTCCTGAGGGCAACTCGAGATTTGTGCACCTGCATAAAGGGTTTTTCCACAGATAAAGCTACGTTTGCGGAATCTCCTAAGATTATAGAGACAAAGAAAACCACCTTACAAAAGCATAGTAAAGACCAATATTACCGTTCCATAATAGGACAGGCAGCAGTCTTGGGGGTGGGTGGGGGGGGGGGGGAATATTCTTTTAAGGCATTTCATAAAATCTTTAACAGGAATTTTAAAAATAGACTTGTATAGTCTGTTTTGCAAGTACCCAGCTGCAGCTGCTAATGCACTCGTACAGAAGAGTAGGCAAGTCCCGGTTTGTTGAGACTGAAGAGGTAGCAAATAATATCTTGCACCCTCATAGACAAGGGCTGTGAGTTAAGACTAGTACAATAGTGTACAAATCTCTTTCATTTAGCTGCATAACACACTTGTGAAGTAGGTTTTCTAGCTTCTTTAAGTATGTCCAGCCATTCTTGAGTAAGCGCTCAGTATCCAAAACGAAGACCTCGGGTGCCAAATTGAAAGACTGAATGTCTTGAGGTTTGGGGTGTACTAATAGCCCTTGATGTTGTGTGAGCAAGTCTCTAGACATAGATGTATCTTTTCAGCAGGGTGGATAGAAATCTCTATGGGAAGAGACAACCATGTTTGTCGCACCAAGGTTGATACAATAAGAGTCAGTGTGAGAGGTTCTTGTTGCATTTTCCTGACTATTTATAGAATCAGTGGTATCAGGGCGATACTTATAGAATCAGTAGTATATGGGTGGGGGGGAGCATATGAAATACATTTCATGACAGGCTGATCCATAGAACATTGTCCAGTGATTGTGGGTGAGGGTACCTAGATGCAACATTTTGGCACTGTCTTTTCATCGGTTGTAAACAAGTCTATTAGTAGAGGGCACCCAACATAAGAAATAATGATTGAGGACATGAGAGTTGATCTCCCATTCACTTGTTTGCTGGTGACTCTGGCAGAGATCAGCAAAGTCGTCACCACCTGGTAGGTGTTCCACCAACAAGGTGAATTGCCCAATACCAAATTGTTTAGGAGAGTCTGAACAATTTGAGTGTGTTACCTCGTTTCTGTATGTAATACATGGAGGTCATATTGTCTGTTCGAATGAGAACCACCTTGTTGTAAATTCTTATCTGAAAAGCTCAGAAAGCAAACTGTACTGCCGTGAGTTGATGTGCAGGCAACGTTGGGGTGGGGACCAAGATTGTGTGCGAGCTCCCCATATCATGATGTGTAGGCACCTGTATTGATTGTAACTTGCAGCTATTCATTGAGAAATGCCTTGCCCTTTAACAAGTTGCTTTTTTAAAACCATTGCCGTTTGTGCTGAATACTGGACTTCACAAACACTAGCTCTTTACAATTCCCAGAGGCTTGAGACCACCGCTTAGAAAAGCATCTGTGTAAAGGGTGCCTGTTGCACCTTCAGAAGAAGTGCCTTCAGTCTTTGAAAATATGGCCTTTATTTGCACTCAAGAAACCCCTATTGACAGGTTTGAGAGAATCCTGGCTGCAATTAGATCGTTAGGAAGTAAAAAGCAAGTTGCCAGTTCTGCACCACCAGTAACTAAATCATGGGAAATCAAAAAACTAAATCGGGAAATTAATGCCTTAATTAGAGAACAATTTAGGCTGTCCACAATACCAAGGCAAAGGGAAATCAATAGACTAAAACAGGTACGGAAAAGGAAAATGGTATCAGAACGTAGAAGGGTCGAAGACTTAAATTGGGTTAAACTTCGAGAGGTCGCTCAAACCGGTGATACTAGGAAATATTGGGCGCCGATAGCAAAATTTTGCGATGTGAGAGAGAAGTCAAAGCCCATTTTGATTTCAGATGCAGAATGGTCTGCGTATATTTCCCAGCTGTATGCTTTAAATTCCACAGTTGGATGGAATCACGATGTTGGCTCTGCCTCATCCGTGGGGAGCGATTATGGAGCACCTTCATGCATTGAAATAGAGGGTTATATTAAAGGGGCAAGATACTCTAGTGCGATGGGCCCAGATGATGTACCAATAGCCATAATCAAACAGGATGGCGAAGCATGGGCGGAATATACCCATGGCGACATTCCACAATCCTGGAAGGGAAGTATAATTGTTCCATTATATAAAAAGGGTCCAAAAAATTCCCCTGCCAGTTTTAGACAGATCTCTCTCCTGGATGCGACTGGTAAATTATTTGCGAAGAGCATTCTTACCAATCTGCAAGATTGGGCCTTCGGAAACTGTCTCATCCCTGTAGAGCAAACAGGATTTCGCAAAAACAGTGGTACCCTGGATAACATCACCGCCTTCCAAACTTTAACTGAAAAATATCCAGTGAGCCGGGGAATGCCGTTATATGCGGCTTTTATAGATTTCTCTACGGCATTTGACCGGGTAGATCGGGGGATGTTGTGGAGAAAACTGGTCACCATGGGGATACCAGGGAATCTATTACGATTGGTTATTGCTCTGCACTCCTCTACTTGGACGCAGGTTTTATTGAGGGGAACACAGGGCCTTTCAAGAAAAATAGAAACTAATAATGGGTTGAAGCAAGGGTGTCTTCTGGCCCCTCTTCTTTTTTCTATTTACGTTAATGATTTGCCAAGAAGAATGGGGCTCAGCAAAGGGGATTCCCCTAAACTAGGAAACTTAAAGTTGAGCTGCCTGCTATATGCAGATGATGCCATATTAATGGATTTAACTCCAATCGGACTTCAAAGACGCCTTGCTGAGTTGATTAGGTATACAGAAGAATACTACTTAAAAATAAATATTTTAAAGAGTAAAGTTATGATTTTTTGTTATCGGGGATGTAGAGTCAGAAAGAACTTGCATTGGTTCTTGGGAAATGAGAAACGAAGTAGTAAAGTTTTATCCATATTTAGGAAAAATCTTTACAAACAGGTGTACCGGTAGCAATCATATGGATCAATGTAAAGGCAAGGCAATTTCACAGGCCTTCGCAATTAATCGATTGTATACACACTGTGGGAAAAGACACTTCGCACATATTTTATCAGTTTATAAAATAAAGATACCACCAGCATTGAGCTAGGTCTGTGAAACAGTAGATGCACAAGAGTGGGACAAATTTGAGAAAGTAGAGGGACGGATCTGGCGCCAAATATGCAATCTGAATCGTGCTGCTCCTATCGCAGCGATTCGGCTGGAATTCGGTTTACTCTCCACTTATGTGCTATCTATGCCTGCATGCTTAAGATGGAGCAACGCATTAGTAAACAGCTCTGAGAATGCCTTACGGGGAGCACTACATGAGGAAATCTTTGTCAGCATGAGAGAAAAGAGTGCTCTTTTTAGGAATCATCAAAAAGCCATGAAACTGTTCGGCCTAGAGATGGATAGCGTGGCGGTACTCTGTAAACGTGCTTTGAAAATCAGAATCAAAAAAGCAATCTACGGGGTATCTCGCGAAAGAGATATTATGTTGTGCGCAGAGAATAGCAATAATGATTGTATTGCGGGGAGTAGTATCTACAAAAAACCCCAACCATATGTTTTATGGAATCTTAAACATGGAGTACGTAGAGTTATTCTGTTGCTTAGGCTGAATTTACTCCCTTTAAGAACCGTAACAGGAGCTTGGGAGGGCATTGCCAGACAGGAAAGACTGTCACTTATGTAACTCCTGTATACAAGACTTAAATCATGTCCAATTCGTTTGCCCCACATTACAACCTTTACGTCGCCGATACCTAAGGAATTGTTTTCTAAAGTACAATATCACCACAGCAGAAGAGGCCCGTAACTGTCTGCTGGCACCTCCATCTGAATTAGTTTGTTTTAAATTTTTTAGTTTTTTTAAACAATTTTTAAATATCTTTTAGAATAGTATTGGTTCATTATGTGTTTCCGAGCACTTGCACTTTTTTCTACCTTTTTTTGCTGCTAGTTATTGAGTACTGTATGCTGAAATTGTATATCTCTGCCTTACTATGAGCTTTTTAATTTTTATGCAAATTTTACAACTGCTAGTTATCGTGTATTTCCTCTTGAATTGTATTACTCTGTTTTTCTGCGAAGTTTTAAAATATTCTTGCACTGTCATTATGCTGCTGGTTATTTCGTACTGTATTGTGAATTGACAAATCCCCGCTTTTTACTACATGGTTTTAATTCTGATTTTTTTTTTATAGCATTAGATTGTAAACTTCGTAAAAGTCCTCTAAGTATTCAATGATGGTAATCTTATTTGTTATGGATCAATCTACTCAGCACTTGAAAGGTTCCTTGAATGGCTTCTGTGTATATGCTTTTTTCTCTGTTTTTATATGATATGATGAATTTAGTACCGTACAAATTTAGAAAATTCCTCTTTTAATGGAGTGTTATGTTGATTTTTGGATGTATCTTTTTCATTTTATGTGGAACTCTTCGGAGTCCCAAATCATAATAAATAAACTTGTAAGCCTGCAGTGACCTTTACTGATGTTGTGGTGGGAAGGTGGTAGATTTGAATGGGTGGTGTGGCATTGTCTAAAGGGTGCCTGTTGCACCTTCAGAAGAAGTGCCATCAGTTTCTCAAAAAACAGCCTGCAGTGACCTTTACTGATGTTGTGGTGGGAAGGTGGTAGATTTGAATGGGTGGTGTGGCATTGTCTACAGTAACCATGGGCAATGGTGGAGAGTACCCACTGATATGAGGTTATCTGCTCCCATTTGTGGAGGTGTAACCCTAGTCTTCCACCAATAAGTGTTGGGTGGTCAAGCGAACAAAGGGTGTATCACTGCTTGTTGGTAGAAATTGGCAGATGGACCCCTACATTGGGCACCTCTGGCCTTGTCACAGTCATTGCCCCGTAATCCACCCCTAAAATAGAGTCCTTGATTGCTTTTCTGATGCTTGCCATCCTGAAAGGACTAGTGTGGCTTGTATTGCTGTCTAGGTGGAGTAGACAGTGCTGTGGATATTGAACTACTTAGGGAAAACATGTTTGCTGATGTTGCAGGATACCCATAGCTTTAGCAGCGTCTATCTTTTTTTTTTTATTCCAGCATCGCATTCACCTATGCCTGAATAGATGTTGGGTGTCGCATTGCAGGCCAATGAGATGTTGCTGCAATCAGATAAAATCCAGAAACTCTGAACCAAGCAGGACGTCGTAAAAGGATGCTTGATCTTACCCGTCTAAAAATGGTATCCGTCACACTGAGGTAAAATCTGATGGTGGCAGTGGAGAATGTTTTCCAATTCTGAGAGATGCTTTAGCATTTGTTCCATCTTATAACACTGATGTCTGTCCTAGCTAGTCAGTGGTTCCATAGTTAGAAATGTGCCAGTGTGCAGCTGCACCTATTGCAACACATGCCCGCCCCCCCCCCCCATCAAGCCATTTCAAGAAGTGAAGTGTGGCCAGCGAAAGGGCTCTTTTCCATGCTCTGTGTACGACATTCACAAGGTAAATACCCACGGATGAACAAGGGGTCTTGTGATGCCGACTTAATTTTTTTTCTCTGCCTTTAGGTGACTATGCTAGTCTTTAAAAGGCGTTGAAGCTTTTTGTGGATCACTTCTGCATGGATTTAAGCATGAGAAGCAACTGTGTGGTATGCTCAGTTTTGGACAGGATCTAATTTAGGAAATATTCCTCATGCATGTGGAGATTATGGTGTCCTGATGCTCCATTTTTGCATGGTTGGCAGAGGTGTCATCTGGCTGAAAAGCCCTAACAGGATATGGATTCAGAAATGGGGTCTGGGCTTTTATTCTTAGAAAGGGAACAAATCTAGTCTCTTATTAAACAGCCTTGTCAAAGGGATGCGTGTTTTTGTTATGTGGGACGGCTGTGTGTTGGAAGAGGGCAGAGCGAGGATGTGGCCTGCATCTAGGTAAATGTTACTTATTTTGTTCCTAATAGCAGGTTATTCTGCTTCCTCTCACCGAGGATGGTAGGCTGTCAGAGTCTAGGCGTTGCTGGACTTTGAAGTTAACCTTAGTGCTGAAGGCCAGTGGTTTTCCTTTCGTTTTAGAGGCCCAGTCCCTCAGACTGGAGATTCCACCAGCATCTAAGGTTCCTTTTGACGCCGACTGCTCGCGACAACTGTGGGCATATGCTGCAAACATCATAATATGAACACAGTGCAGATTGCATCATGGCAATCCATCATCATTGCAAAAGGTTTGTTCGAGAGTGTAAAAAAATGGGTTCTGTCTTTGGATTAGTTGGGGGTTTTGACAGCCATGCAGGGCCCTTATACAAGTATATGATCGTACCTAGAGTGAAAAAGATTATAGTGCATAGGTAAATAATTTGATCCTCTTGCTTATGAAGAAGCACCATCTTGGCTTCATTAATATCGGATTTTCAGTATTCTTTCTCGAGGTAAGTATTTTGCCCATTACTCTGCCAGGGCGAGTACACCCACTCGTTCCCAGTTCAAGATTTCATGTGTATGCTTTAAAATATACAATTCCACTTTTTCCAGAGCAGTTTGTGTTTGGAAACGCACCAAGAAGTGATAATAACAGCTCGTTTGCACCATGCTCCCAATGCAAATATGTAGGCCTGGCATCCCAAGTCCATCAATACCTTATGCTAACCATAACTGGACGCAGTTGCATGTGCTAATTCACGGATGAAATAAGCGTCCCTTGAGAATTTAGTTGGGATAGAACTTTGTCACCTACTCTAAATGTTTAGACCATTAAAGTTAGAAAAAAGTGAATGTTGCGCAACACTACTTCTCTAGTGCAGACATTCTCACCATACTCATATGTACCCTGAAACTTTTTGTGTTCTCAGAGGTGGTAGTTTGACATAAAACCTAACATTGGTTAAGACTGGAGCAGAGAGTTCCAGGAGTCAAGTTATTTGAGCTCATATGGATGAATTATATAGTATACATGACAGTGAACTACTATTAAAGGCAAATAATCTTTCTATCAATGTGCAGCGAGTGATGCTACATCTCTTCATCCACACCAACAATTCAGGCTGAAAAAAATCACCACGATGCAGCGACTGAGGCGAATGTGGTTTATTTGAAATAAATGTAATTGTACGAGTTGAAGAGTAGTCACACTTAATGAGATAGGTTTGTGCAGCTCCTCAAGCTCCCTGTGCTTCAGCTGCCTTCTCCTCGAGCCTCTTCTTCCTCATTAGTAGCCTTCGTTCCCGTTCATACTCCTTCATCCGCATGACATAGCTAAAACAATGGACAAGAAGTGGGTAAGTAGTTTCCATGGGTGAACTACCAAAAGGACAAGTAATCCCGCAGTCTATGTGCGCTCCACTGACTTAATAGTGGGAGAAAGGTTGGATTTAAATAGGGCAGTATAGATGTACAAATATACCTCAGAAAAAGTAAAATTCTGCTATATCATTTTGTACAACATACCCCATCCGCACACAACTCATTTGGCCGTCAGTAAACACCAGAGTGGCCATCCAACCCCCTTCCTCAACAGCTACACCCGTTATTTATGGAGACAATCCGAGATCACCAAGAAGCTCAAGATGAAGAGAGAAGAAAGCAGGTCACTTACTCTTGGTGCTCGCAATAATCCCAAGCATGCCGCTCATGTTTGCATGCTAGAAAGTTTGGCCAGCTGTCTCTCTTGCACTTCATTAACTTGATTAGGTGGTGGGCACAGTAATCTCGCTGCTCTAAGGGAAGCTGGGCAGCATCCATCTCTGCTTGGGTAGCTATCATCACTGTTAAAGATAGGAAGAACAAAAGAGCATTATAGACAGCAATGCACCAACTTCAGCTTACATGCAGAAATGAAGCATTCTTGCTATTTCCAGTTGTTCTCTTAAGTACAGTGAATTTGCTGTCTACCAAAATCTACAGTGGTGACAAGTAGAGCCCATCCTAAAGAGAAGATTGGCATAAAGACATGTCTACACAAGCCTAGGGCAACATCATGGTACCTTTGACTCTTGAGAGCTGTCATCAGCTACAATGGCTCCTCTACAGACCACATATACTCATGAATTCTCGCTTCAGACACAGCAGATCACTCACTGCTCATCTGTAGATGGACCTTGCAACTTGACCAGAACTGATGTGGCCTGTTCTGTGATAAAAACAGACGACATTTTTACAATTATTTCCCTTTGTGGGATTAAACTGGCCCCTCTGATTTCAAAGGTGCTCTAAACACGTTCTCCTAGTGAGCTGTCAGACTTAATCACACCTAGGTTTGGTTGCTTTTCTTTCCAAAGAAACAATTGCGTCTGTCAAAGAAATACTATATTTATGCCTTTGGACTGCAAATAAAGAATGACTGATTGCCACAGTAGAGAAGTTACTACCATTTGGGGCCACGAAGACCCTACAGGGATAGACTGTATTTTTCATGCCCAATAAAATCCGAAATTCCCTGGTCCGAAATGTGTTTGATGTGATTAACCTCACCTATGTCACGTTTTTTTGTATTTCCTGAGGAGTAACACACTGATTTCTGGTGCTTACCGGATCAAACTCTGCATGCCCCAGTAATTACTGGGTGATTTCCCTCCCCCACAACGCATATATTACGGCATGTTTAATGTGCCGAAATTCATCATGGATGTACAACTCCTAAATCCAACCCCTACTGCAAACCTCGCTTTGCACAGGGATTGCAATTTAATGGCCCAGTCACAACTACTTCCTTACTATTGTTTCTTGCCAGTACCCGGTTCGATAAATGCAGGTAGCAGTAGTTTTCCATATTCACTTGTTCAAGAAGGCAATATAATCATATTAGCCAAAGGGAATGCTGCCATGCTGTGTAGGGTTTGCTGACTGCAATGATACTGGTGGCTCGTCTTTGGATGCGAGATACTGGCACCATACCTTTTCAGACAGACGTGCGGCCGGCAGCTCACCTCTGAGGACTTTTGTGTTTCTAACAGGGTTAGTAAGAACATAAGACAGACAGTGAGAGAAAGATGTAGAACATCTATGTGGATAGATGTCATGTGCTCCCCACCTAGCTCACGATGCCCTAAAATGCTCCTCTCAATGCAACTGAAATGTGTTCCAGTACAAAGAAATACAATATTTTTGACTTTTGAACAGTCTTTAATATATATGATTTGGCCTATGATGCTGGCTCAGGCTCTTAGAGCAATGCCAGAACTCTTCGCTCAGCTCTCATTATTCATTTACTGGCTTGCCCACCTCTAAAAGGTGGAATGAACAGAAAACTAAAGGGAAGCACATATTGACGCTAGATAAAAAAAAATATATTGGGACACAGAGAAGGGCTATGCAACACAAATCGAATCATTTATGAAAAAGGCTTCAAAATTTCAAACTGGGTATTTATTAGACTTATTTCATTTCATATTTTTGAAATAATAGAGTCTAAACATGAATTTAGTGTACACTTTTTTAATGCCGTTATTACTAGCTTCCCCTCATTTTGCAAAAAACGATGTTAATAGAGGCTCAACACCTGAGTGAAGGCAATTACACTTATTAGAAGAACAAAAGGTCTCAGGCATGCAAAGGAGTTGCACATCTTCACATCAACTCCAGTGTAGTGCAGAGCTTAGCTGCAGACAGACTCACAAGGAGTTATATCGAACAGGCTGTCTGCATTTTTATCACAGTGTGTGTGGGGCGGGCTGGGTCAGATGTCAAGACACCCTATAGTGCAGTGAAAGTGCTTATAGGTAACAATCTGCCGCTATCACAGTAAACTCAAAACATCATTTGCATAAAGAGTGCTTTCACAGTACTACACTGGTCTTAAATATCTCTCCAATCTGTAAAAATCTTACAGCACAATGCAAGGCAGGACTTCAGCTGCAGTGGAAAATGAGGCTTCATGAAGGCTTGGCTCGTTTTGGGTTTCAGGGTCTAAGTGGACCTCAACCAGAGTCAGAGCCAGGCATCTAGCTTTATTCTTCAGTAGTTTACACCCACATATAGTTCTCATACGCCATGGCTTCTCTGTTTTTTTTCCTTTATCATATTTTTGCACTACCAAATTTCCATTGTGTGACTGAAGCCATTCATTCATTTTCAATTATTTTCCCCATCTGCGTTTATCTACTGCCAAAGCATAACTAGATATCGAGGGATGGGGAAGTCACACTGAGCAAACTATGGGCTGTTCACATTTGCAAAGCAGTTTAAAAGTATATTTTTTATCAGCCTTAGAAATTTCACTATTTATAATTGAGCATCCATTTTGACAGCAGGCTATTGGTTCATGTGGCATGTAGGGCAATGGTGCTAGAAAGGTGCCCCTCAAAACCCTCCTTGAGGAAGGTTCATGTAGGTATTACACTTGGCTTTCATTAGCGCCAGTTGATGTAGTGGACTGTGTCAGTGGATTGGGTGTTGAGCCAGTGGAGGAAACCACTGGGGGGAACGGCCAGTCAGAGGGAGAGGTGGGTGACCACATCCTAAGAAATATTTTGGGCACCCACACCTATTTTTTTTTCTTACAAATTAAGCACCGGACCCTACCTGCAGCAGTCGACAATTTTATCCCACAGACAAGCTTCCCCTTGCAACCCTTTGCAAACGTTAAGCACTATTCCTATTACATTTCTGACTCCTAAAATGTGACGTTGGTGCCCTGAACGGATGTCTCATTGGTATCAGTATATTAACCTTACATTTCAGGGGACCCGTTCCTAAATATTTCAGAGCTTCTCAAAGGCCAAAAGGGTGTAATTTCTAATCTGGATTTCTTTCCAAACACTTCATTGCTTGGTTTTACTCGAAAGTGCGACACATTTGGCAGTTAAGTGTCACTCGTAAGTGCACTGACACCATGGAAATGTCACACATAAGTCATCAGAAAAAATTGACAGCTATTTATCTGTTAGCTACCAATATTCCAGGCAATTACTCCCAAATATCTGGTGTCTTTCAAACCCCGATACAGTTCCCAAGTGCTTACAGCCTAACCTTTCAGCGCCCCCCTCCCATCTCCCCGTGCATTCAACATGCTCCCAACTTTTGACCCTGCCCGCTGACCTCGCTCCTTGCGCTCCTCCGGGAAGCCCAACTCGGGAATGAAGGTCGGTATGTTAACAGGGTCGGGTTCCGGATACCCCAAGTACCGGCGGGCAAGGTGCGCCCCCATGGCTGCGAATAGCAGAATAGGCTCTGCCTGCCCTGACAGGAGGTCACCTACAGCTGTGACCTGGAAGCAGTGCGCCAACGGCGTCGTAGAAACAAACAAGGGCCCAATCATCGAAGCAAAGAGAGAAACACAATATGGCCGCCAAACACACGTGACCTGGAAGAGGTGCAATGGTGGTCCTGCTTTCGGAGAAACAAAAGAGGTACAAGCATAAGAGTTGGCTGCCTGGAGGAGAGCGGGAGTAAAGAAACACTGATTTAAGTCATTGCGAGATAATTCTTTCTACACACCTTACAGATAAGCACAAAACATTTTTCAAATTAATATCGAGAAAATGCATTTTCTTCGTAACACTTTAATTTATACTATATTATTTTTGTAAGTATACATCTTATGTCTGAGAAATGAATTTATATTCAAGTCATTGTTCACGCTAGGTTAAAACACATCTTGTGCGATTCACAAGCTTTTACTTAGCCGTTAGGTTTTTCCATATGGTGAAAATAGGGGGACCAACTTTCAAATATTACTTCACAGTTATTACTTCACTTTGTAGCGTCTTCCCCAGCCCTGGAGCATGCAAATGAAAATACGCCACACTGAGAGCTGCAGTCAAATAATTCTTTATTCTTTAGGATATACACACGCTGTGCATCATCTCATACTCAACATTAACCACACCACAACGCCTCCCCGCATATTATGTGTTTCCTCTTCAAAGTCTGCCCAGAACCACAATGATCCTAGAGCCACAACATCAATATGTCTCATCTCCCACTTTGTTAAATAAAAGTTGCCAAAAATCAAATTTCCTTGATTAGTTGGCAAGGCTTTCACACTTGTCTGCTGGCTTGGGTGATCTGAAATGATCAAGCTCCACCCTGATCGGGCAACATCAACATAGGCTCAGGCGCTTGAGCCGGACCTGCTGGCGGGGTCACCTCACACATGGTTTTAGGACTCAACAAGTGTCACAGTAGGTGTTTAAAGTGCGTTGTGTCCAGAGTGATGGATTGTCCAGGACGATGTGCTGTCACCATATGTCCCTTGCGCGCTACAACCTGTAAAGATCAATGCAAAAGGAATGTCTGTTTTCTGTTTTCATCTCTGCTTAACCAGTGCCCAGTCTCCTTTGTCAAAGACTGTCTCTCGGGCATGGTGATACAGATCTGCATACTTCTTCATTTTTCTTTTCCGATGTCTCTAACCTTGTCATCATTTACTGATCGATCTTAGGTCCATTGTGATAGTTTTGTTCTGATGGCTCTCCCAAACAGCAAGATGGCTGGGCTCTCACCAGTTGTGGAGTGAGGGGTTGATCGAAAGGGCCCAGAGGGCCTGGGACAGGGCTTGGCTTAGGTTGATTCCCTCCATGGACGCTCTTTGAATGACCCTCATGAGGGTGCCCATAAATCGTTCAACCTCACCACTAGCGTGGGGCCAGAGGGGTGTACTCTTTTGGCGTTTGACGTTGAGGGGGACGAGAAATTCTTTGAACTGTTTGCTGTTAATGTGCGAGCTGTTATCAGATTTGAGGATTTCGGGGCTGCCCTGTGTTGCAAAGATGTCATCAAGCCGTTCTATGACCTTGTCATGGATTGTCGAATATAGGTCTTCCACTAAAGGAAAGCATGAACACTCGTCTATGACTACTTTGATATAATGTCCATTTCCTAAAGGCCCAAAAAGTCAACTGCAACCCTCTCCCAAGCATGGGCAGGAAGGTCAGACGTTGTCACTGGGTGCTGCGTCACCTTGGCAGACAAACAATTACAAATGTGTCATGCCTTCAGTTCCTTCTCAACTCGCTCATCTAGTCGAGGGAACCACACTCAATCTCTAGGGCTCTTTTGGTGGCCACAGTACCACAGTGTCCTTCATGGGCCTGCTCGATGACCCGCTGTCTTAGGCTTCCAGGTATGATGATTCTTGAGCCTCATAGTATTACACCCTCTTGGGTGATTGCTAACTCATCCTGTCCATTTTTGAACTTTTCGAATTCAACATTATCGGCAAGGGGCTAGGTTCTTCTCCTCCATGATTGTGTGGTAATAAATTCTTTGATGATGGTCATATCTTTATCTGCATTGGTGGCAGCAATGATTTGTTCAACAGACAGAGCTGGTGGTATGCTGGATCTCACAATAAAGTTGAGATAGGCTTCAGCTCTCTTGGATGTTGAACTGTGACGTTCTAGCGTAATTCATGAAAAATAATCTGTTGGGTTTGATCCTTTCCTGGTTTGTGCACAATCTCGTAGTTGTACTCTTGCAGTCTCAACCCCCACCTCTTGATGCGAGGGGGCATCTTAGCCTTTGGGTTTCCAAAAGCTGTAAGTAATGCCGGTAATCTGTGATGACAGTGAATGGTTTTCCGTAGAGGACTACATAAAAATGTTCACAGGCCCACACCACAGCCAGATTCTCCTTCTCCAGCTGAGAGTGGGCACGTTCTGTTTCAGACAGGCTTCGACTGGCATAGGCCACAATGTATCTCGGAGCATTTGGATGGTCAGTGTGCAGAGCAAGGATTGCCCTTAGCCTGTTGGACTGAAAATGTGTCTAGCTGACTCCTTGTAGCATTGTGCGAGTTAAGTTAGCATTTGCGGCACCATTTTGTATCCAGCCGCCATTTTGTACCATGATCGAAATGAAGCTTCTGTCTCATACTGTCTGCCTCAGCAGGAAGCAGCCACGATTATTTCTCTTTATTGTCCAAGGTTAAGAATCGCTGCACTAATGTATAGATCATTCTGTAACTGCATGCCTTTCCCAGTAGGTAGACCTGCTCCCACTCTCAGAGAGACGAGCACGGGCAGAGTAACCTTGAAACTAAGATAGCGTGTACCCGGTCTCAGGATGATAGCCTATCCTTCTGTACCTCCATTGTCTATCAGTGACCAGGCTGGAAAATTCCAGTCTGGGCGGGTCTCTAGGGGTGTTGGAAATGTATATCTGACTTTACCATGTGAATGGGAGTCAGTCCCTCTGGCGCAATCTGAGTAGGCTGGTCAGACCGGACTCTGCTCGAGCATATTCTAATAAAATACTTTGGTTTGTATTCTCTACTGTCTGATCGACTCTTCATTTGTATGGAAGGCAGAGAGGTGGTCGCGAGTGACCCGGGTGGCCCTAAACGGGTCACTTCCTCCAGTTGGCGCCCGAACAGGGACCCCATTGGGTGAGTGACCCTTCCTTGCCCGCGGACGGGTGAGGGGGACGGGGCCGGGTCGGACGGGCGGACCGGGGATCCCTGCACGAGAAAGTCTAGTACTCGCAGCTGCCCCGTCTGTCTGACCGGGCGGTGCCTCGGCCAGTGGTCATCCAGGCTGGGGTCCTGGACGGCGAAACCCTTGGATCTGACCGTTTGGTCCGAAGAGTCGGCAGTGGAGAATAACTTCATTTGACCTGTGTGCACCAGGTTAGTTTGTTTTGGTTTTGTCCCGTGGCTATGGCGCCACTTTGGTTTGTGTTTGGTATGGTCCGAGGATCGTTTTTGGACAAGCGCTTGAATTTGTTTGAGTTCTTTGTGAACATTGTATTGCTTTGATCCGGATTTGGTGAGGTCAGAGGACCAACTTTGGTAAGATATTTGCAAATAACTGCTTGGCATAAATAGTGAAAACGTTTTCGTTTTTAAAATGCCCTGTTTTAGCAAACTATGTTGTGTGAGTTGTCGTTGTTGTTCTACTGATGCTTGATTGGAAGAGTATCAGCCTGCGCCTTCAGAAGGCACCCCAAACTTCGAGATGTACGTCAAACATGGCCTTGGCCCTATTATGTTTAGTACATTATGGCACAAATATACGAGGGACAGCGCCGAGTTGCAGTGGCCGTTGACGGGCACTTTTGATGAGCAAAAGCATAATTTCCTGCAGGATAAATTGTTTGCGAAAAGGAGTAGGCAGTCAATGTTTGATTCCCTTAGAACGTGGCAAAATGAAGCTAAACAGACGAATGAAAGCAGAAAGGGAGGCCCGAAAGGGAAGGATGCAGACAGTGACTCAGAAAACTGTTGCGTACGACAAAGAGAAGACTGAGAAGGGGATAGAGTGTGCCGATAGGAAGTTTCGATTGCAATGCGAAAAGTCTTATGTGGTTCGGGAAGACAATGATACATTTGTGGAGGAATTGTTAGACACCCGACCTCCGCCTCCATACGCCCGCAGAGAATATACCCTGCTGTGCCACAGCCCCAGTCGTCTGTCTCTTCTGCCCCTACCGTTTCTGCTTCTTCTGTTATCGACTCAGTTGCTTTAGCCGCTGCGCCTCCTGTCAATTCTGTGGCTTCGCCTTCCGCGCCTGCGATAACTGTTAGTCCCCCTGCTATGCCTATCGTGTCAATGTCTTCTTTTTCTCCAGCCCTTACACCCACAACACAGCCATTAATGACATTGGTGCCTGTTTCTTCTGTTACTACTCCTTCACTCTTCCCTCATTCCCGACAGTACTGGGTAGAGGGACGCCTGTATGTGGGTTGGGGGACAGGGACTGGGCAACTGCTAGGGAGCGACTGGGACAGATCTTAATACGATCCGACATGGGGGAGGAAGAGAAAAGGGCAGTAGAAAATCAGGCCGCTCAGTGGGCCCGCCATCCCATTTATAGTACTGAAGATGTGTGGAGTGTGATGAGGGATTATGAGCCGTTTGTGCAGCAGCATGCCCTTAAGCACATGTTGGCTACACTGATTGGATTGTGGGAACAGTGCTTCAATGCTATAGTGCCCCAGATTATTTATAATATCAGAGATAATGTATACGCTGCTGGTATGGCGTCTGAGGAGGTTTTCGGAAATGTTGCGACAATGGTATCTTACCGGGGTAGGCTGTTTGAGAAGAGCCTGAAGACAGTGTACCAGTTTCCGATGAGGGAAGTCCATCCCATATATCACCCTGAGTTGCCAGAGCTTCGAGATCAGCATGATGCTGTTATTAGACCTAAGGTAGAAGCCGGTTTTCAAGAACAGTGGGTTTATACCCCATGGAAGAGGAGTGAGGTGTTATCCCTTAAGACTCAGTTACCTGATCCTAGGAAAAATCCTTCTGCATACTATAAGGAATTGACGGAAGCTGCTTCATCGACAGTAATGACGCTTGTGGATATTGAAATATTCTTTGGTCTGCTGGTGCCCGTCGACATTTGGAGGCAGGTCCACACGCAGGACCACGTTGTGGAATTGAGTGGTACATGGGACCAGATTGAAGCATGGGATAAGAAAAGGAAGCCTGGAGAAAAGCCTAAGGCCGAGATACTAGCTTTACCCAGCCAAATTATTACCTACATGCACTCTCTTATTCCACCGGGAAGGGTAGATTGGGACAAGTTAATGGCATGTCGTCAGAAGAAAGATGAAAGTGTGTCAGATTTTTTCACACGGTTCGAGGGTGTGTTTTTCGATTTTAGTGGACAGGATTTGTCAGTGGAAGGGGGTGTCCGGTTGTTCGTCAATAGATTTGTTACGAACCTGCTCCCAGAGATTGCAGCTCTGTTGCAGGCTTCAGAGAGCACTTGGACGACATCCTCCCCTTCCATTATATTGAGTATGGCACAGTATTATGAACATAGGGAGAAGGAGGAGAAGGTGGAAAAGAAGCATAAGGAGTTGAAGACAAAGGTGTTGTTACAGCAGGCGTCTAGGGGTAACGGTAGAGGACGTGGAGCTTGTCCGGCCCGGCAGCTTTCCCGTTCTAGTAGGAGCACTGCTCCTGTGGGGCCGAATCAGTGCGCGTGTTGTATGGAGGAGGGGCACTGGCGTAGCGAGTGCCCGGTGTTATTGCAGAAAGTTGCGACACCCAGAGGATGAGGTTCTCGTGAACGGGGCCGTGGAGCAAGTGATCAGGCCGGGGTTCTGGAGGATGGGACATCGCAGGGTCGCTCTGACCAAAACTATTTTGATGACCCTCGAGGAAGACAGTATTATCACGACGATTATGATCTGGATGAGGTGACAGGGATGTCCCACAGCTAGGACAGCCAGGGACAGGGTGAGGGACCAGTCCAGACACCTGTAGATCAACGCGATCCTTATGTTACCACCGATTTGCAAGGCTCAGTTAAGAAATTCTTAGTGGACACAGGTGCAATGAATAGCTCTGTTTCTCGTTCGCTGGTCCTCGGAGCAGCTCTGTCTGGCCAAAATAATGTTTCGGTAGGATTTTCTGGCGTACCGGTTGTAAGCCCCATTTCCAAACCTCTTGTTTTGACTATTGGTCCTTTTACTGTGGATTCACAGTTCTTATTGACATCAAATTGTGGAGAAAACTTAATGGGCTTGGATTTATTAAAGAAGTTGCATGCAACTATTTTCTGCTCGCCGGAAGGTGTTTACATGACAATGGGACCGAATGTGATCAGCTTGAAGCAGTATCTGTCCAAAGATGCGCCCCTTCCTGCTGAGTTTAAGGCTGTGTTAAACGTAATGGGGCAACCGGGTGTCCCTCAGAACCTGGGTATACGTATTCTAAAGGAAAAATGGTTCTGTCGGGGTATCAATTACTTAGGACAAGTAGCAACAGCTTACTTATAACCAATATGAATAATTTACAAAGAAAAATAAATAAAGATATAACACACACCAAAGATTTTTGAATCAATAATGTATTAAAAGAAAAACAAATAATAAAGGCTGTCGCAATTTATAATTTCAATTGCAATACGTGACTGTGGTGCAACAGTGTCATGTGGTGAATGGTGATAAATATAATCCACTATATACAGAATCAATTGTGCAAAAAATGGGGAGGGGGGAGAGAGAAAGATTTCATAAATGTCCTTATTATTAGCACATATGCTTAATGATCCAATGACGAATGGAACTGTGATCATAAGCGTTGTGTGGACATATACAATACGCCGACGTTTCGACCCTGTATATCGCGCAAGAAGTGAAAGTCCGTCCAGGCGGGTCTTCCTCAGGGCAGGAGGGGGGAGAAATGGCAGCCTAAGGATTGATTTAAAAGGCAGCGTCAGGTGTGTGTTATAAACCAAAATATGAGTTCACTATGTAGCTTTTAAGGCATAAAGCTTACCCAAAAGTAGATTCCTAGGTGGCCCTGCGATTAATAATTTCTTAGTCAGGTATAGGTAGGAAATTATTTCATAAGGATCTCCACCAGCCGGTTTGGAGCCTATTGGAAAGTGAAAAACTGAATCAGTGACTAACAATAGTGCTATTGTTAATTATACAACACGAGTCTTAGAGGGCTGTGACATACCTCAGAGATAAACTGTATTAGACTTCCACCCGTCGGTTGGAGTCGATTTTGTGCCAGTCCGATGTGTTTCTAAAGTAAATAATGAGCACTGCATAAGTCATGGTTTTAAAATAACACGAGAGCGCAAAGCGCGCTTTGTTCAAAAGATCCCTAATTAGTTCTCACCGTGATCTGGAATTCAAGCCTCCTTCTGTCCGTGGTTTATTTCGGAAATGAGGGGCTGAAAGAACTGAGGCTATAAATAGCCTACCTAGCGTGTGATGGACGTGCACGCTTGCTCGTGTCTCCTTAAGATGTGTAAGCATGGTGGAGCAGCTCGGTTATCCTGTCAAGGAACCGGGCTGCTCATCGCAAGGATGTAATCAATTACCCAGCCTGTCGAGAAACAGTGTCTCAGGCATGCGTGTGGGTTTACACTAAATAAGAAGCACCGTGTAGATAGCTGTAATGAACTGAGACTCAGTTGGCTGATTTGTGTGTTCTCCTAAGTACAGTTTGATGACATTATATGGACATGATGACGTGGGTTAGGGAATAACACAAAAAAGATATACACTAATTAAAACATGTAAATACTTTCGAAAATTTAGAAATTACCATAGTGCCTGTATGGTGAATTTTACACTCTTATGGCACTATTTCTGATGCTGTATCATGTAAAATAAACGAACAGTCTATGACAGTGAATACTATGCAGGATGTGACACAAATGCGTGTGAATGATTAAAACAAGTAAATTCTTTTGCAAATATGAAAGTGCCAAAATGCACTTATTGACACATTTTACACGTGGATGTCATACAATTTATACGGCAATATGTGCTACTTTACACTCTTAGCCCATTTACTGATGCTACATCATGTTAAACCATGGTGCCTGTATGGTGAATTTTACACTCTTATGGCACTATTTCTAATGCTGCATCATGTAAAATAAATGAACAGTCTATGACAGTGAATACTATGCAGGATGTGACACAAATGCGTGTGTAATGATTAAAACAAGTAAATTCTTTTGCAAATATGAAAGTGCCAAAATTCACTTATTGACACATTTTACACGTGGATGTCATACAATTTATACGGCAATATGTGCTACTTTACACTCTTAGCCCATTTACTGATGCTACATCATATTAAATCAAGTTACAGATTAGATCAAGAATAGTCTGTAGCAGTGAAATTCTGGACCAACTATTATATAAGATCGATGACATAAATAGGCATTGATTCAAGTTATGCTTGGTATATTTAAAAGTACATAGCAAGGCAATGCATAGTGAGGCTGGTATGTACTGTACAGTGAGATCTAAAGTTTAGCCATTTGCCTGTAAGTTCCCTCAAACTCATTTAACCCTGTGTTTACGGAGTCCAGAGTGTAAATCCATCTGCATTCATTTAGGTTTAGTTGTGAGACCATACTGCCTCCTCTGGGGTGCAGGGTGATTTTCTCCAGCACCCACCACTGTAGGTCATCCGCAGTGTGATTGTTCTGGGAGAAGTGCTCTACCAAGGGAGCTCCTTGGACCTTGCAGCGGATCCTACTGCGGTGCTGCAGAACTCTTGCCTTGACCTTTTGGGTGGTTTGGCCCACGTAGATCTGATTACACGGGCATCGTATGGCATAGATAACGTTATTACTATTGCAATTGCTGTATTGTCTCAGATGGTAAGTTTTTCCCATATGGTGAAATGATGAGCCAATCATTGCAAAATCACACGCTTTGCAATTACAGCATTTAAAATGACCAATCAATGGCGGTAGATTAAATTGCTGCCTGATGTCCGGCGGTTTCTCAGTTTCTAAGTATGAGCTGACAACAAAATCTTTGATATTTTTTGCTCTTTTAAAGGCAAAAAGAGGTTTTTCTTGGATTCCAATTTCAGTACCTACTAAATTCCAATATTTCAGTAGTACCTTCTTGATTTCGTGGCTGCGTGTATTGAATGTGGTCACGCAAACCAACTTCTCAGTGTCTTCCACTGGTGGTTGTATCTCTAAAAGGGTTTCCCTTGGGCGGTACCAAGCCCTTTTCCTTGATCTATTAAGTAGGCCTTTGGGGTAACCACGGTCCCTTAGTTTTTGATCAAAACATCCGTCTCCCTGTAAAAATAACTTCTCCTTGAGCAATTTCGTCTCAGTCTTAAAAATTGTCCGTAGGGTAAATTGTCTCTAAGGCTTCTCGGATGGTGTGAGTCATACTTAAGAGTGGTGTTGCGTTCTGTTGGTTTCCTGTACAATGTAGTGATGAGCCTCCCGTCTTCATTCAGCAGTGTGATGTCCAAGAAATCGATAGTTTCATTGTTGAAGGACATAGTGAATTGGATGTCGATGGTCCGTGCATTAAGCCATGTTTTGAATTCAGCTAGTCTCTGTTCTGTGCCTGTCCATACCATCAGCACGTCGTCAATGTACCGCTTCCATACTGATATATTGTTCAGAAAGGGATTTGTAGGATCGTATAGGTATGTGTCCTCGTAGTCATCCATGTAGAGATTAGCTAGACTAGGGGCAAATCCAGCCCCCATAGCTACACCCTTACATTGTAAGTAGTAGGTGTTTTGAAAGACAAAATAATTCTTTTTCATTGATATTTTCAGTAACTCAACCAGAAATTCGGTTGGGATCCACACTGGTGCTGGTCGTTTCTCTAGTATCCTTTGTATTACATCAATGGCGTGCTCCTGGGGAATACTTGTGTACAGGGAGGAGACGTCTAGGGTGGCTAGAAACTGTGTCTGCTTATCAAAAGGTTGGTTTTCCATCAGTTGTATAGTGTGCATTGTGTCTCTTAGGTAGGATCGTGTCTCCACCACAAAAGGCTGTAGAAAGCTGTCCAAAAATTGATTCAGGGGCTCCAGGATTGAGCCACACCCTGATATGATCGGGCGGCCTGGTGGTTTTCGTAGGTCTTTATGTATTTTAGGTAGTGTGTATATGGTAGGTATCCTCGGTTCACTCTTGTTCAGAAAGTTGTATTCATGTTGTGACAGAAAACCTTCTGTCAGACCTTGATGTGTGAGAGACTGAATGAGTGCAGAGATGTCTTCAGTTGGATTCTTTCTTATCCGTTGATAGCTGTCCGTGCAACTCAGTTGGTTATTGATTTCTGTGATGTAGTCCTGGGTGTTTTGAATGACCACGGCTCCACCTTTGTCTGCTGATTTCACAACGATTGAAGGGTTATTACTAAGCGAGTGCAGAGCCTGTTTTTCATCCTTGCTGATGTTATGCTTGATGTATTTTTTATTGTTCAGGAGACCCATTACTTCCTCCATCACAATTTTCTCATAAGCGAGGATCTTTTCACTCATCAAGTATGTTGCAGGAAGAAAGGTTGAAGCAGGTCTGAATTCGGTAGCCGCTAGGCGTTTCTTCCAGTGTTCATTCTTCTTGAAGTGGTATTTAAGTCGTATTTTCCGAAAAAATTGTTGCAGTTCCAGCTTGATGTTGAAATTGTTGGGTGGGGTCGTCGGAATAAATGAAAGACCTCTAGATAATACATCATGTTCGCTTTTTGTAAGTGTGTAGTCTGAAATATTAATGATGGGGTCTTTTGAGGTTAAGTCAAACCGTGTATCCAGGACCACCATTGTATTCTGTCCTAGTTCGTCCAAGTCAGTTATAACTTCATCTTCTATAGCAACTTCCTCCTCTATGGTTAAAGGGTTATGCGGATCTGTTACAGAAGGGGTTGTAAGTTCTTCTTCTGTGTCATCACCTTCGGTCACATGAGCCTCATCTCTTTCCGCTGGAATTACCAAATCCGCACTCAAAGATGGTCTTGACTCTCTTGCATCAATGTCCGGTGTTACCATTTGTAAGTCTGTCTTCTTGTGTTGATCTCTCCATGACTGTTGTTTCCCTGGAACCTCACTCTCGTGTTCCCTCGTGGTCTGTTTTGTCCACGGTTCCATCTTGCTGGTCTGTCCCAGTTGGTGTCCCTGTTCATCCATACCTGCTCCCCTAAAAAAGGAACAGTGCGTTGTTGATCTTGGTAACTTTGTCCTTGTTGATGTGGCCTGCTGTTGACGCTTGTTGTCGGTCTCTCGTTGTCGCTCTCCGAACCACTTCCAAAAGAGGAATTTGAGAGGTTGGCAAATCTTCGGTATCCTTGTCGGCACCGGTTGGTGTAGAAACCCTGGGAGTCTTGTTCATAGTACTCGTCACTCAAGTATGGATAAGTGGTTTTCTTGTCATATACTCTTATATCTTTGCTGAGTTTGTCCAGTTTTTTGTTAAGAGTAATGGTATTGAATTCTGCCAATGTTTAAGGCTCTGCCGCCCACTTTGTGGGCAACAGGTGACACAGATGTGGGACTATTGCAAATTCCCCCAATTTCCATTAAAGTTAAAGACAATGACATTTTGCCTTGTATTCCCTAGTACAAAATACCACCAGCAGGGGAGCGAGCTCTGTTGCGGATTATACAGGACCTGATGGAGTCAGGAGTTGTTGAAGAGACGACTGCGAATGTGTGTAATAGCCCTATTCTTCCCATTCTTAAGAGGGCACCTTCAGGTTCCTCTGATGATCACCCAGATGTTTATCATTTTGTGATTGATTTGCGCGCAGTTAATAAAATAGTGGTCCCTCAGTTCCCGGTGGTCCCTGACATTACTGCCATTCTGACAATGATTCCTTCTTCTGCAAAATTCTTCTCTGTCATTGATTTGAAAAATGCCTTCTTTTGTATCCCAATTCATCCTGATAGCCGCCATCTGTTCGGCTTTACCCTGGCCGGCAGAAGCTTTCGATTCTGTCGCGCTCCTCAGGGCTATACTGAAAGCCCTAGTATATATAGCCAAGCTTTGAAAGCTCAATTGGACTCCCTCGCTTTCCCCAGGTAATGTATTGCTTCAGTCTGTGGATGACATACTGATAGCTTCTGACACTGAACAGGGATGCAAAGACAGTACGGTTAAGTTGTTGCTACATTTGGCTCACCATGGACATAAAGTGTCCCTTTCTAAATTTCAATATTGTCGACAGGAGGTCACCTATTTAGGTCACATACTGTCGAAGGAGGGTAGGAGATTGACCCCTGAGCGCATTAGCGCCATTGTTAAAATGCCTATCCCTAAAACCCAGAGGGATGTGCGCGCTTTTATTGGCATCACTTCCTACTGTCGCCATTGGATCGCTAATTATTCATTACTAATAAAGCCTTTGCCCGCGCTAACCACTAAAGATATGCATGAGCCCATTCCCTGGACGCCTGAATGTCAACAGTCTTTTGAGCAATTAAAAGTTCCGCTTTGCTCTGCTCCTGTGCTTGGCACGCCTGACTATGGGAAGCCGTTCGTGCTGTATGTACACGAGATGGCTGGTTGTGCGCTCTCTGTTTTAACACAGCCCTTTGGAGGTAAGCAACGTCCGTGTGCTTATTTTTCTGCTTTTCTTGACCCTGTCCCAAGAGCCCTCCCGAGCTGTCTAAGAGCGGTCGCGGCTGTGGCCATCTGTATAAGGCAATCGGCTGGGCTCGTACTTGATACTGACCTCACAGTCATGGTGCCTCATGCTGTGGATACCCTATTGAATAAGACCAAGACACAGCACCTCACCAGTGCACGTCTGACTGGTTATGAGCTAACTCTCTTTGCCCCGCATATCACGATCAAAAGATGTGCCAATCTGAACCCTGCCACGTTACTTCCCCTCCCTTCTGAGAGTGAGGAAAGAGACATACATGATTGTCTTTTTCGGACAGAGGAAGAGACGAAGGGACGGGTAGACCTGACTGATGTTCCCTTATCTGACCCCCAAGGGGAACTATATGTCGATGGCTCTTGTTTTAAATTACCAGATGGCACCACCACCACCGCATATGCACTTACTACATTGCATACGGTAGTTGAGACATCACGAGTTCCCTATCAGTCCGCTCAGGCAGCTGAACTAGTCGCCCTTATTAGAGCCTGTCAATTGAGCGAGGGACTGGCTGTTAATATTTATACTGACAGCCAGTACGCCTTCAGGGTTGCCCATAATTTTGGACGGCTCTGGGCAGAGAGAGAGTTTCTCACCTCCCATGGGACACGCATCCAGAATGGCCCCCTTATACATAGGCTTCTGTCTGCCCTGACACTTCCTAAGAAATTGGCCATAATCAAGTGCAGTGCCCACAAGGCAATTATTGATGATGTTGGAAGAGGAAATGCGTTTGCAGACCAGACAGCTAAGGAGACAGCTGGAACAAAAATGAAAAAGATGTTTGTAGCGGGTCATGCCAGGTGGGTGCCCGAGGTCACTATGTTCGAGGACACTCTAGACAATGTGAAAGAAATTCAGAGTGAGGCAACAATTGAGGAGTTAGCAGTATGGCAGGAAAGTACAGCACGTTTAGATGAGGATGGGTGTTGGATGGATGAGTGAGGAAAGCAGAGATGGATGTTACCAGACGCATATGTCCTTCCTGTGGTTACTATGGGGCACGGGCCAGGCCACATTAGTGCGAAGGGCATCTGTAAATTATTAGATCCTGTATGGCAGAATGACAATATCCCCAAGGTTGCTGCTCACTTAGTAAAGTACTGTATGGTATGCATGATGAATAACCATGGGTTAAGGCACCCCTACACCTCCTGGTAATTTTGCACCGCCTTCCTTCCCTTTCGAGGTCCTTCAGATGTATTTTATCGAAATGGAACGAGTCAACAATCTGAAATGTGTTAGTAGTTGTTTGTGCATTCAGTAAATGGGTTGAGCCTAAGGCTTACCCCACTAAAGAGAACACAGCCATGGCGACGGCGAAGGCACTCCTAAAAGAGTTCTTCCCACGTTTTGGTTTGCCCCGTTTGATTTGGAGTGACAACGGGAGTCACTTTAATTCAAAGGTTATCCAGCTGGTGTGCGACGGCCTGCACATCAAGCAGAAATTTCATGCTGCAAACCACCCCCAGTCAGCAGGCCTGGTTGAGAAGTACAATGGTACTCTCAAACTGAAATTGGCGTAAATTCAAGAGAGCACAGAATTGCAGTGGCCAGATGCTTTACCTTTAGCCCTTTTGTCTACAAGAACTACGGCTCACTCAAGGACAGGGTTGTCACCTTACGAGGTCCTGTTCGGACGCCCCGCAAATGTTTGGGGCGTCCCGCGACCTCATAGGTTTTCCGAGATTGAATATCCTTTGCTTGTGGACTACCTGTATGAGTTGACTAAAAACTTGCGTTCTATTCACCAACAGATCATTGAGGTCCTGCCACCAGCTCCCGAGGGGCCAGGCCATGATATCCGACCTGGGGATTATGTGCTGACCAGGCATTTTCAGAGGAAAGGCAGTTTGGGGCCGCGCTGGAAGGGGCCAGCGCAAGTCCTCCTCGCTACCCACTCGGCTGTGAAGGTGGCCGGCAGAAAGAACTGGATCCACTCCCAACATTGCAAAAAGGTGCCACTCCCTTTACCCTACGATCAGTGGGTGCCTGATGGAGTAAGTGACTCTGAAACAGAACAAGTGCCCCGTTTTGTTCCTTTCTTGGATGCTCGGCTGATGTGGGCACAAACGGAGGAGGAAAGCGATGCAGTGTTGAACGAGGCAGTGCCACCTGAGATCAAGGCCATCCAGGAGCCCCAGCCTGCTGGCCCATCTGTGCTTGAGCCCCAGTCCATTGGCCCCTCTGTGTCTGAGCCCCTGTTTGCAGACCCCTCTGTCCCTGGAGTAGCTAGGTACAATTTGTGCCCCCGACGGAGGAACAGTGTACCAAAGGAAAAGTCATATTAGTAGGGATGGACTCGACAAGTCAGGCCACAGTAGAATAGGGAGAGGTGAAATTGGTGCATTGTTCGGACATTGGACAGGATTGCTCGAGTGTGCTCCCCTGAGAAGGGGAGTGCCATATCCTGTGCGACGTGGGATTTCTTCAAAGAGCTAGGATCGCCTAGCTCCACCGCCGGTGCTCAACAGTGCCAACAATTGATGAACAATAGGAGTCTACCAGCGAGGCTCTGACGGACGCTGGGGACATTTGCCCCTCTCTTGTCTTCTTGTTATTGGCTCCATTGCATGTCCTTTCCTCTGATTAAAATGTACCCATTTGGTCGCCCGTTATGGAGGAGGAACAGCCCTTTGCAGCCCCGCGTTTCAGGCAGGATGGGTCTGGTTGGTCTAGTTGGTCTACTAAGAGTAAAGTAGTTTTTGTAGTAATTGTTCTGATATTTCTGATAACAGTACTTGGAATAGTGTGGTTCCTTGAGGAGAAATATCCTGTGCACTCTTTGATTGGTACAACGCCTGTTCCCCCTGAACACGTTTGTTACTTTGGCCCCCCATAAGGGTGAGCACAGAAAAATATACGTAGATAATGTTTTCATGCAAATGCTCCACCAGGCACATGATACATCTAATGTTACTAATTGCTGGATCTGTGGACTGCTCCCTTCCGGGACCCATAAGACCGACATATTACTGTCCATGCCATTTTCCTATCTTGGGAGCTGTGAGGTCTGGTTTCAACTGTTTACCATGGTATATACTCATTTCCATTCTGATGCTATGAATATGACGTATGCTGATTATGATACTGTGTTAGAATACATACGTGTTCACCAAGGGTTTACTGTAGGAGAACAAGGGGCCCCTGATACATTGTCCCCAACAGCTTGTATGAACGTATTTGAGAACCAAAAAAGTGCAACATGGCTTCGAAATGAAATGTTGGATTTCCAGGGGTTCAATGTCACTGAATATTTTAAGTTTTTTCAGATACGCAATATTACTCAAGATGAAGCAATGCCGGTGCCGGTAGTCAACACAACAGCTGGGTTTTTGTGTTCGGGGTCTTGGGAATGTTAAAGTGGGAGAGAGTAATTGTAATTATACTTATGTGTTGAGCACAAGCAGTACCCCACCTTTGCTTCCCCCAATAATGTTTATTTTGTTTGCGGGTCCCAGGCTTATGTGTGGCTTCCGAGTGGGTGGTCTGGCATACGTTATCTCTCTTTCCTCCTTCCCCCGGTGTATATAGCACCGTCCAAATACCATAGAGATCACCGATTGCAGCTTAGGGGTATCCGTCTATCCCGTATTAGAAGGGTTATCAACACAGAGGACGTAGATCAGACAGATACTACTCTACAGCAGTTTACTGATGCTATGAAGGGTATTATTCCCTTTTGGGGCCCTATGTCCAATAGCCTCAATATTCGACGGCTCACCAGGGTTGTAGAAGGGGTCATTAATACCACGGCTGGAATACTGACAAATAGTACGGCTGAGCTCCAGGCTACGAGATTCGTTGCTCTTCAGAACAGGATGGTGTTAGACGTCATCCTTGCTGATCGGGGATAGGCCTGCCGCGTCATCGGCAGCAGTTGTGTATACATACCGGACCCCTCTCCGAATGTATACGCTGCTATACAGAAGTTGCATAGGCTTGCATCTGACATTCACCAAGAGAACGGTACCTGGACTCTTTCTGGTTGGTTCTGGGGTTTAATAGCATCCTGGGGTTGGAAGATTCTTATCTTTCTGATAGTAATTGCAGGTGTTATTTTCACTTGTTGCCTGTACGTGCATTGCCTTCCTGCCTGTTGTACTTACAGTGTTGGAAAGTTGACACCCACACCGAAGGCCCCAATACATGATGCTAAGTCTTCGGCCATGATGGTGCAGGCTGTCCACGACCTCATGTCCATTGACAAGGGTATTTTTGAATATTGATAATGTGTGAATGAAAATGTAACAGTAGTCGTTTTCTTACTATGCGAGCAGTTGTTGATTTCCTAGCATTAGACAAAATTGTTAGCAAATGCTAAAAGGGGGGTCTGTTGGACTGAAAATGCGTCTAGCTGACTGCTTGTAGCATTGTGCGAGTTAAGTTAGCATTTGCGGCTCCATTTTGTATCCAGCCGCCATTTTGTACCATGATCGAAATAAAGCTTCTGTCTCATACTGTCTGCCTCAGCAGGAAGCAGCCACGATTGTTTCTCTTTATTGTCCAAGGTTAAGAATCGCTGCACTAATGAATAGATCATTCTGTAACTGCATACCTTTCCAAGTAGGTAGACCTGCTCCCACAGGGACGAGCACGGGCAGAGTAACCTTGAAACTAAGATAGCGTGTACCCGGTCTCAGGATGATAGCCCATTCTTCTGTACCTCCATTGTCTATCAGTGACCAGGCTGGAAAATTCCAGTCTGGGCGGGTCTTGGAAATGTATATCTGACTTTACCATGTGAACGGGAGTCAGTCCCTCTGGCGCAATCTGAGGAGGCTGGTCAGACCGGACTCCGCTCGTGCGTATACTAATAAAATACTTTGGCTTGTATTCTCTACTGTCTGACCGACTCTTCATTTGTATGGAAGGCTGAGAGGTGGTCGCGAGTGACCCGGGTGGCCCTAAACGGGTCACTTCCTTCAAGCCCTACCGGGTCGCATCAACTGTTATTTTAGTGTGTAACTTGGGGTCAAAGTAGGCTATTTCAGTTGCATTCTCAATTGCTTGTCGGATGTCTTTGAAACTCTGGTCACCTTCTGGAGACCACTAAAACAGTACATTTCGCTGTGTCATGTCTCTAAATGGGGCACTTACTGTAGCAAAGTTGTGAATGCATCTTGAGCAGTAACTGGCCATGCCAAGAAAGGATCGCAGAATGGTAACATCTTGGGGTGGGGGGTGAGTGGAACAAGTGGATGAGAGTGCTTGCTCCTTGTCTGGGGCTGGAGTCATTCCCCCATCAGAGAATGTGTGCCCAAAAAACTTGAGTTTGGTTTTACGAAACTCACACTTGGTAGCGTTCAGAGTGAGACCTACACCAGCAAGCAACTGACACACTTGATTAAGGGCTTTGTCGTATTCTTCTTGTGTTCTCCCAAAAAACAATATTACAGCCAGAAGAAGTAACTGGAAACAAAACACTGTGAACGCTGTTAATATTCAGAAATCATTACCCATTCAGCAGGTCAGCAACACGCCTCCAAGGGTAGAAAAAGGTGTCTCACTGTATTACTCGCTCTCTCGCAGGGTGGTGGGCCTCATACGGAGACATCCTTTTGTTGTGTTAAGTCTTGCAAATTTCCCTGGGAAATCGAGAACAGGAGGTAAAGCTACACTTCCCATGAGCCTGTACAAAAGTAGAGTCCATCACTTGGTTCCGATCACCTTCTCTTGAACTGCAAGACTATAAAAAGCACTTCCTTATAACGGGGCAGATTATTCTCCCGTGTATGCTGTGCTGCCGGAGTTCGGAGGGTTCAGTCCGGGTGGTAAGGGTGCTGTTTGCAGCAACTCGTTTCAAGACCCTTAACCCTGTATGCTTGTGAATCTATGCGTTTGTGGCGTTCTCTATGGCCATGGGTGCGCAGGCTGCATGCAGTTTAGGGCGGAAGCTGGATTTTCAGTCCTGTATTAAATGCCAGTGCTTGACTTTGATTACCCGCAAACTGTGTAAAAGATGCATTGATTTTGCGGTGTGTTCGCCGATTGGAATTCCTAGTTCTGAACAATTGAGAGACGTTTGTTCTGGGTTAAGGTATTTAACCCTTCCCTTCTCATCTGCCTGTTGGAGTGTGGAGTCCTTATTCTACTTGTTTAAGTTCAAAGGTTGCAGTTATTTTCCATTACAGGTAACCAATGAGCACATGATATAAATTGTGTTGTATTAGATGGTGTTCCAGTTTACTTGAAAAGTGTGCTTTCATTGCAGGTCTCCTATCCCGCTGTTCCCTTCCTTACCTTCCCTCACTTGATCACCTCAAACTTCTGTGCTATAATACCATCCAGAATTGAGGCTGTCGATAGGTGGACCACATTGAGCAATGAACCAACTCTGAGGGATCTGATCACAGTATTGCGGACAACCAGTATGTCATCACTAATTGAAAGCATGAGTAACAGGTTGGATTACTCTCCGAATTACGTGCTGAAATATTTCCGCAGCTGAAGATACTCCAGAACTCTGTCTTTTATATCTGAACAAACCAACATGAGTTGAAAAGGTAGTAATGTACCTGTAGTTCTCCTCCTGCTCGAGTTGATGGTATCCTTTGTTTAGGCCAAGACGGGAAAACACTCTGGCTCAGTTCAATTGCATGATCATGTAAGCAATGTGTGGACCATGGTGTCTCCCTCTCAATGGCTATGTTTGCCTTGCGCATGTCAACGCAAATGTGCACCGCTCCGCTGCTGTCCTTTTTTGGTACTACTGCTATGGACGAGATACATGGCGTGGGACTTGTGGAACATTCAACTATGTCATGCTTTAAAAGCGCTTCCAACTCTTTCTCTGCAGCTTCTTGTAAATGGAAGGCAAGTCTACGGTATCCCTGAGCCACAGGGCGAATGTCTAAATTGCTGTGAAGCTGTACTTTCATTTCTTGAGTTTTCCCAGGCTATGATACAAAGACGGGGACCGGCATCTGATCTCATACTTAGCACAGACGTTGTAGTTGAGATATCAACCCCATGTCAGCTGCGGTGGGAAAACTGAGCTAACAGGCACTCAACGAAGTCCCTTGTAGAACATGAATGGTGGCTCGCACCAATGTCTTCTTGTGTTTAATAGTCGCAGTTAACGATTCTTGGCTTTGTAGTGGCTCAGTAGCGGCCTAAGCATATACCTTCGTGCCTGATGGAGTGAGGCAAGGCACAGGGGATATGCTTTAAAACTTTTTCACTGGCATGATATTTATCGATGCACCACTGTCTCTGATAAAAGTTATGGGTTGTTCGTTCACTTTCAATGTGATTTTGAGACAGTGTCCAAATTACGTTTGTCGTTTTATTTGATGAGCTGTCTTTGAACTGTGATTTACCTTACAGGCAGCTAACCCCACATGTGCACGCTGTTCTTTGGTAAATATCATTAGCACATACACGACAGTGACGTCGCAGATCCTTTGTACGATGAGCTTGACGACAATTGATCTTATCTCGTTTCTACTTTTCGTAGCTGATGTTGCTTTTTGTTTTTGTGGATGTGATGTGGATGTGGCGAGAGTGCTTCTGGAATGTTCTTGCTTCCATCTTTTCTTTCCATTGCGACGCACTTGATTTTTCTTTAGCTCGGCCCACAGTTATGAAATGATTCTTTTTTCCACAACCATTGCAAACCTGCCCGATGGCTGGATATTCACCTTCATGGGGAAACGAATATCCACATCGGAAGTATAGCTTTGATTTCTTTGAAGACATCGACTTATGCGCATCTTGCTTTTTGTTGCTTATCACAGCCAAATCCGATTAATTGTGGGTTGCTCCTGCTTCCATATCAACAGCTTGTCAGTCTCCTCGTTCTTTTGATCTCGCAGTCATCAGCATTTTCTCTAAGTTGTGTGTTTCTCTCAACATGCGCCTTCTATAGGAATCTGAAAGTCAGCCATCAATGACTCTGTGGCACATGGCTTCTTCGTCGGTGAAATCACAGAATTTGTCATGTTTAATGAGGGTATCAAGTCGCTCAACAAATTTGTTCATTGGTTCACCAATCTGTTGTCATGATTGGTTAAAGATATACCTTTTATAGTTGACATTTGGCATTGGGTGGAACTTGGCCTCCAATGCCTCTTTTACCTTCTGGTATGATTTTGCATCAGTCTGTGAAACTTTCTTTAGCGCTTAAGTATTTGATTATCTTCTTTTCATCTTCTTCTAGTGCAGTGATACTCTAAGTACGGCCCGGGGGCCACTTGCGGCCCTCTTGACCTTTACATGCGTCCCCTCTGTTGAACAGCAGCAGGAGCTGCTGTTTAGTAGCTTAGCACTAATATTCAGAAAAAAATAAAAATAAACAGGCAAGCATTTATTAACCTGCAAATAAATGCTTGCCTGTTTATTTAACACATTTTTTAGACCTCCTTACACAATCCCTGACCCACCCTGACCCCCTATCGCCACCTTGCTGACATCAGTGCGGCCCTCGGTAACACCACAGACCGTATTTTGTGGCCCCCGGGCAAATGTTTGCGAGTACCCATGTTCTAGAGCATCTATGAAGTCATCCGATATTTCGATCCACGCAGCCCACCTGCCACCAAAGTTCTGCTTCTTAGAAGTGTCGAAAGGCAGTGGTGGCTTCAGGAACACGGCTGCATTGTATTTCTCACTGTCTTTTTCTGCCATTGAGAGCTCATGCTGTTCAGACAGCTTTCACTGTACCTGCCGTCCTTTGTAACTTCTTCAAACACAACCCTTGTGCTTGGACTTGGGTCACCACGCCCGAACTGAGGTCGTAGAATGCTTCACTTATCTTTAATTGTGAGTAAATTCTCTGTTTCTCGTACCTGGTTGTCGTTGCCATTATCTTTCTGATTTGTATGCGGGGCGTAGCGCAGCGTTTCCATCCTCAGCTTCACCTGCGGTTTTGGCAAGCATTTTGAATGTGCTCCTCTGTAAAGCGTTCACTTTCTTCTTTGACCGTGTATATGCTGGAGCAGGGCTTTGACTCCACATGCACCAGTCACAGGCTGCTTTGGATCGATTTGAGGTACACGTGCCACGTACGAGCAGTTTGCCGCACCGTTGCAAACTCTCAGGGAGAGCAGCCTTGTTTTCTTTGGGCATGTAGCCCCTACTCATCACCAGCTGTAGCGCTTTCCTCAGTCCTGGAGCATGCAAATGAAAATACGCCACACAGGAGCTGTAGTCAAATACTTCTTTATTCCTCAGCATACACTCACACACTGCGCAATATCTCATACTCAACATCAACCACACCCTAACACCTCCCCGCATATCATGTGGTTCCTCTCCAAAGTCCGCCCAAAACTACGATGGCCCTAGAGCACACAACATCAATATGATACACACTTCACATTACTTTGTGCTCATGTAGACACTTGCGTGCGCAGATATACTTTCTATGCGTGGAGCCATTTTCCACGCTGGAAGACACTTTGCCCGTATGGACACATCAGAAGACTTTGTTGCGAGCAGAGTTGTTTATGAGTTCTGAAGTGCATTTTTGGGGATTAATACCACAATCCCCACATCTAAATCAGACACTTTTATAAGCTATCACCTGGCACAATGAGCTTATCCAGGCTAAATTTTCTGTCATATTGTATTTGAGTTCCAACTCCTTTCCCACCTCCTGGAGTAAGCCCTGGCTGCCCACTATTGGCACCTTTAGAGAGAGAAGTTTACAAAATGAATATTTCCATCACCAAAATGGAATAAAATAGTCTTAAGGCCTAAAATACCAATGATAAACAATAAAATATCCACCTTGGATGGTGCCCAGTTACCACCTACTGGATTTGAAGAAAAGGTCTCAATCTACTTCTGCTGTTTCCTATTAAATGAAAATATTAAAGGGCGAGGCTAAGAAATAAGCACAATATAGGCAGCGAGTACTATATAAAACACTTGACAGGACCTCTAACAAGGTGGGTTAACCCAGGGGAAGGGCAGACACCACCACTAGACTGAACTTCTTACACTAGCTGTAACACTTTACCTATATATGTTGGAAATAAACACTGAGTTCTAAGCTTTGGCAGGGCCCACAAAACAGTGATATTTTCCTGGGACGGTAGTCCTTTGGCCTTTCCAACAGAATCACTGTCACCCCAGTTGTGGTCTAGTGGGTAATATGGAAACTGTGGAGCCAGGAGACATAGGGCCTGATTTATATCATGGCGGGACTCCCGTCGTCCCTCCATGGCGGCAGTTACAAGTATTCCGTCTAGCTGACGGAGTCCCACATGCCCTATTTAGATGTGGGCTGGCTGAACCGCCGTCCGCATAAACAGACTGTTTATAGTCCCTTAAGTGGCGTACCTCCTTCGACGCGGCGGACTCCTTTGCTGGCTAACAGTACTCTGTCACCGTCAGGCCGGCGGGTTTGCGCCGAGCCTATTTAGATTTACCAGTTTTGCTGGCTTTGTCCTATCGGGAAATTCCTGAAGGAGTGAGTCCCTGGTGGAGTGGAGGCTGATAAGTAATACTTATTAATGTGTCACTACACATACATGTTGTATTTGCTTAAAAAATATATGTAGGTAATGTGTTATGCCCCTTTTTTTTACATGTAGCATAGCACACAAACAACATACACACACTATTGTATTTACACCCCACAGGCACCACAAGCACAACACCCATGACCAATACAACAAAAAAATATTTTTTTAAGTGTCAATGCAGGTGTGTTAATTTTACCTTGATAAGTTGTAAAATGAACACTAATGCATTATACATAAGAAAAAAATTGCATGGAAGAGCAATGTAAAAATATACGAGGCAAAAGCAAATGCTAACATACGATACATAGTAAAACACATTAAAAAGAAGCTTACCTTAGATCCCGGCAACAACTGAGTTAGTTAGCGTCGTGGTCAAGTAGTAGCAGCAAAGGAAGGACCTAGACAATGGGGTTTAAGACAGAAACGGAAGTAAAAAACAGCAAAGAAGGTAAGCTTCTACCTCATTTCCTTCGATTCCGCCAATGCAAGTTTGGAGGTGTCCCCGCCACAGTTTTCTCAACGGAAAGGTAATCTTGGCTGGACTCCCTTCGACAGCCGCTTTTGCTTATGGCGCCGTCGACATGGGAGGAAAATTCTGGTGGAGATAGCGGCACTCAGACGGACTATTGTCCATAGACCCACAAACATCTAAATAGAGGAGGCGGACCTCCAAGTAGGCGGACAGAAAAACCGTTGGAAAAGTGACTGGGACCAGATCCACCAAGATCTAAATCAGGCCCATCGTTTTTAGTCCCGGCCTCACCATTTGGCTAAATTGTATGCTTTTGGGCAATCACCTTTTGAACTGAGGGCAAGATGTACAAAGCCTCTTTGGGGTCGCATAGGGCCCATTCGCAAAATCAGGCCGTTTGCCACAACAAAAAAGGCCTTTTTTTATGTACAAAACTAAATTGCAATTCAATAGCACGTTCATTTTTAGGTCGAGCCTCGAGTAGCGCGCAAGCGCTGCTCTGGCGAGACTTTAAGTAAGGGGTTTCGAAGCTGACCACACGCTCGTGCGTCGTGGCCTTTTCGGCGGTTACGCGCGCAGGGCCGACATCTGTTTCCCATTATCGTGCCCAGACGCGTGCACGATAATTGGAAACATATGCCGGCCGTGCGGGGAAAGGCCATGACGCACGAGCGTCTGGTCAGCTGAGCAGGCTGCCGCGCTCGCTCGCCCCCGCTCCTCCATTGTTGTCCTTGTTATTTTCTACTTTCCATCAGCTCCCGGCATCGCCTTCACGCGCACCGCCTCGGGCTCCCTCGTTGGCGGCGATAAAATGCCGCTTCGCTCATAGCTCCGAACCAGCACGCACCCTGCAGTTCCCCCGGGGCACAAGCAGGCATCCACTTCTGTCTTTCCATAGCAGACAGCATGCGCGTGTCCGTAGGGACTGTGGACAGTCCCACGCCATTTTGTTGCTATAGCAACGAAAATGCCGCTTCGCTCATAGCTCCGAACCAGCACGCACCCTGCAGTTCCCCCGGGGCACAAGCAGGCATCCACTTCTGTCTTTTTGCTGACCTACAGTTCCCCCGGGGCACAAGCAGGCATCCACTTCTGTCTTTTTGCTGCGATCAGCTTTTTTTTTTTTTTAGCTGCTGTTCAATATCTGAGACTGCAGTGTGCTGACACAAAGGGAGTACAAATGGGAACATGTAGCAATCGATGACAGTAAGTTAAAGCTTTACTTCCTTTACAAGACAAACATGCGAATGTCTGCAGGGAGCTGACACAACGCCCTTTCTGTATTTCTTACTGTACTTTTTTTTTGAAAATAATGACAAAAAGTGTTCATAACAACTAAAGCCGTCTGTGGGCAGACCTAACAGAACTAGGTGGACGGATTGGCTAAATGACATGGGCTGCATGTAAACTTCGTTTCAAGCCCTTAGACTAAACCAATCTGACTACAGCCGGCCAAACACACATGAGCACCTAGGAGTGCACAAGCACTCCTCCTCCACCCGCCCATGCCCCGCCCCTCCATGCACAAGTTGGCAAACGTTTTATTTTTCCTTTGCTGGCTCTGCGCCAGGCTGTGGGGTGACGCTCCTCCGCCATTGCGGAGGAGCCGCCACTGTAGCAGGTTGTCTGTGCGCCTCTTCATGGTTTGGTAAAACATTGAATAGCTACGCTTTGGTTCTAACTCTGGAATGACACTTGCTTCGTCTTTTTTTTCACAATAAGGTTTCACGCTCACTGCATGCATAAGGGTTATTCTGACTGCATGCTTGAGGCTTTACTCTGACTGAAAGCATGCATTTATTGCAGTTCTCACAAACGTGGCCTTCTCAACTCACCATGGGCCTTTTAACTCAGCACAAATCTCCAGGCCTAAAAATAGCCTCCTCTGAGGTCATGTGTTCGAGCTGGGATGCTTCGTGCTGATGCAAGGCTGCCCCGCTGAAAAAGATGAGGCAAGTTGTGCAGCAGTGGGCGGCAGTGACCGCAAGTTTTAGACATGAATGAAACTCCTTCTCGGAAGACGAATATCATTTCTTACAAAAGAAAGCGTTGGCCGGACATTGCCAAGAATATTACATTATTTAATAAAAGCGTTTTGCTTGTCACGCCGCTTTAGAAATGCTGTTGGGTCGTTATGTTGGCTGGTGGAATTTGTGGGGTTGTGGATGCCATGAACAGCAGGGCACGACTTTTCCAAGCCCCACACGAATAGAAAATATGGCCTGTCCAAGCCCGTTCCTGTATGTTTTTTGGAGTCCGTTTTACTTGCTGCTGAAGTTTACACGATTGTTTATCCTCAATTGCAGAGTGTCCCAGAGATCTGGCCGATTTAAAACACTGCAGTGCATATTTTCCTTTACCGTTCGTTGGTTTAGATGTCAATCCAGCAAGCTTGGTTTACGTTTATTATGGGAAGACATGTGTGTTGGTGAGGGGAGTGGATGGTGGGGGTCAAAAAGCTACATGCATATTTTCTCCATACCGCTTTTGGTCCATTGTTACTTGTGACTTCTGGAGAAGGTCCGGACCTTTTAGCCAACTTTGGCATTCTGGGCGATTGGGCTTGGCATGCAAAGTGGTTGTGTCTAAGGCAAAGCAACCAGAGTTCCAGTAAGTGTCACACGTGACGTGGGGTCACTGAGACGCTATAAAGAGGGACAATCTGGATTAAAAATGTGTTTTTGACAGAATTAACTTTAACATGGCTATAGTGACAAAACATCCATAAACGAGCAATTCACAGGTTCAAAAGTGGCACTTTGATTCTAAACACAAGATAAACAAGCATTGGCATAGCCAATAGGTCTCGCTTTTGGGACCTTATAAGTATTTAGTTATGCAGCACAATATCCTTGGTGCAACAACATCAACTGTTGCATGGCTAAAAACGTATAAGGTCCCAAAGGCGAGACCTATTGGCTATGCCAATGCTTGTTACCTATGCAGGCGGCGTGCAATTGTCTCAGATCAGTGGATGTTGCAGGTTGTTCAGCATGGTTACGCTCTACCTTTTTACATCTGTTCCTCCTCCTGTTCCAATTGTTTTTGTTCAGATTTTGGCAGATCATGTTACTATCTTTTTATAACACATTTTTTATTGGTTTTTAGGTCTCGCGCCTAGCGTTGCAGTGCGTAGCACTGCTCGCGCTGCGCAAGACCTCTTGTATGGGCGTCAGAAAGCTAACCACACGCTCGTGCGTGTGGTTTTGCTTTCGCAGGCTGGCATTGGCTGTAGCGTGCTTTTAAAAAAAAAAAAACGGCACGCAATTGGGCAAAGGCGGGCGCATGTCCCGCCTTTGCTCCGCCCATTCCCGCCCGTGTCTAGGACGCGCATCAGCGCGCGGCACAGACGACAGGCTCCCTCGCCCCCCCGCACCTCTGTGGTGCGCGCGCCCCACTGGTTTCGATTCCCGCGTTCGGCTCCTCTGTGGTGCGCGCGCACCACAGGTTTCGATTCCGTGCTTGTTTTATTAACTTTTGCTGCTAGAGCTTGCGGTAAAGAAGGTTCGCCATAATCTTTGTCTCTGTGAAATCTAAACCTCCTGTCATAATAATGCGGGGGGGGGTTACACTATGGACCACTGTCCACACAGTGCTACAGTTCGGAGAAAAATACTGCAGAGAGGGAGTTGCAATCTGTATTTTCCCTCCTAGGTATGGAATGAATAACGAAGTCACACGTCCACAAAATGTTGCTTAACTCCAAGTGGAGGCTCTGAGATTTAAACGCGTGGACAGCAGCTGTGGGACTGTTTCATTGTCTTCGTGTGTATACTTCTAGTAGCAGTGTCGTGGAGTAGCGATACATTGGTGTTACATCTGCCTCTCTACAAACAATTTCTCTCCTGAACTAGGAAAATGCACACGATGAGAGTGAGGGGAGGTGGGGCGGGGCACAGAGGATGCAGTTTGCCAACACTGCAGCCACGTAAGGTGATTCTGGGCACTTTCCAGGCCACCTTTCGGAGCTACTTTCCGTCTCTTTCCTTTGATGTACTTTAAAAAAATGGCACAAAGATAGGACTACATTTTGCTAGACTACATTTTGCTAGCTAACACGACATGGTGCTTTTCTAAAATTAACCTCTGACTTGCTTTTGTACAACTTATACCCCAGGCTCTACCGTTTACAGGCTTAGAAGAGATGCGCATGTAAAACATTCTCGAGTCCCAGCTGTAACATGAGCAGGGGGAGGGAAATTCCTCCTCTCACTCCCGCAGGCTACGGCTTTTTAGCGGTGGGCGGGTTGGGATGACATCTTTTTTTCGTTTTCCACATTTGCAAAACTGCTTGAAAGACAGAGCGAGAGCGCACCGGCACAGCTCTTCCTTGCCACGAGGGAAAGAAACCCTCTTGTACGGGCATTCTGCTCTGCTTCCCTGTCACCTCTTTCTGCATGTTGGAATAGCAGCCGCGTTACCGCTTGCAGCATCCTGCTTTGACGCCTGTGCTGGTCTCTCATTCAGCTTCTCTTTCCTCCCTAGCTCTGCTTCCCCGGGCCTCATTTCTCTTCGGTGCCCTAGCTCTCAGTTACTTACTTTCCCCATACTTCTCTGCGCCCTTATTTCATGCCACCGCCCTCTGATCCTTTTCTCCACAGCTCAGGGTCTGCTCTCCTTCTTGTTCGCCTTCCCAGCATCTCCCCAGCACTGCCCTTCCCCCTCCGGCTTGCTTTCTTCTCAGCCCCCCCAGTCCTCGTTCCTCTGTGCCAGGCCATGTCCTGCAGCAGCCGGCGCTGGTGGCAGGCTCTGGCCTGGTTGCAGACGGCCTGCCTGCTGATGAGCTTGGTGGGCTGCAATGACGCGCCGCCGGTGCCGCTGGACGATGTGCATGTGGAGCGCAGCTCCATGCCTGATGTCTGCCCCCGAAAGGTCGCAGTCGGCGACTTCGTCCGCTACCACTACCACGGCACCTTCCCGGACGGCAGCAAGTTCGACTCCAGGTGAGGAGGGGAGGCGGGAGGGCTCGTAAAATGACTGGTCACCAGGCGCCTGGATGTCACAAAAGTAATCTCACATGTGGCTATTTCACATGCTTTCCAGTCAGCCCAAGTCGCTTTGGACTCATAAAGCCTCGCTAGTATAACATTAGTTTCCATAATACTGAAAATGCCTCGAATCTCCCTAGAAGTGATTCAATTAATCCAGCCCTGAAATGAATACGTATTTACAATCTGACTTTCTGAACTGCGTCACAGTGCAAAGGGTAAGGACTCGGATTAGACGTATATATCGTTCCCACAGAATCATCCCAGCTATAGGTATAAGCTGTTAAAACCAACAGGACCTCCCCATTGATGCTTGCGCTGCGACATACCGAACCCCCCCCTGATTTTTCTGCCTCTCATCACCTCATACTCATGCGCTTCTTGACTGTATTGAGTCCTCAGAAAATCATTCATTGTTTACAAGCTGCGCGGCGAACTAAATAGAACTTTAAAAACACTCCTTCTGAAATGTAAGGACAAAGCAGTTGCTCTGGAATTCATTAAAATCTTGAAGCACATCGGCCCAAGCAGACCGTCCGCTCCATGGACACCTAATAACAAGCATTGGCATAACCAATAGGTCTCTCTTTTGGGATCTTATAAGTATTTAGTTATGCAGCACAATATCCTTGGTGCAACAACATCAACTGTTGCATGGCTAAACACTTATAAGGTCCCAAAGGCGAGACCTATTGGCTATGCCAATGCTTGTTATATGAGAG
This sequence comes from Calotriton arnoldi, assembly GCA_963921515.1. Classification (NCBI taxonomy): domain Eukaryota; kingdom Metazoa; phylum Chordata; class Amphibia; order Caudata; family Salamandridae; genus Calotriton; species Calotriton arnoldi. The sequence continues at coordinate 1,956,548 of CAWUFW010001871.1, read as the reverse complement.
AACAGTACAGGCAAACGAAAATTCAAAGAGAGAGAAAAAAAGATCCCCCCCCTCCCCCAAGGCCACATGGAAAAACATGGTAATTGTAATCCACAACTAACCTAGGAGAATCTGCTCCCATAAATCCCCCCCAGATTGGGGAACTAAAAACACCTAACCCCTATAACTACGAACCTCTTCATCTACCAGCCCAATCTGTGAACCAATCAGTTCAATAGCAATCCCTCAATACTGACACTGTGTCTACAATATTTTGATATTTTTTTGCGGCAGCCTCTGGCAGCATATATTGGCTTCTCCATGCTCATGCATTGGTTAGGACCTCTTCATCACTGCTCTACCTTAGGAGGGTCTTTGTCTTTCCATCAACAAGCTATGTCTGTTTATGTGACTACTAGCCCTAACTACACTAAATCTGTTTTATATCTGTTGGTATCTGCACATATATTTATGTGCAGGTTAGTCAATTTGGGGTCAGGCTTCAGTGTCCATCCCAGCACACAGCCCAAACGAGAAAGTACTTCTTCCCAATAAGGACCTAGTTTAGTGCAACCCCATTAAATATGCAGCAAATCCCTGATCTGTGAGGAGCATCGGAGGAGGCAAGAGGGGGAAGCGCCCACAACAATTTTCCACAGTTTATTTCTTGTGAGGTACTTATTCCAAGTGTAAATACTTTATTTGAATGGGGTGGAACCTACTTGCTATAGCTGATTCTCTAGGGGACCCCATGACCTCACCCCAATCCTCATCCGAGAGTTATCCAACATCCTGTTCAGAGGCTGAGCGTAGTGTATCAAAGGAGTCTGCCATGTTATTTATCAGGGGTTGGTAGACCTGAGTCACTTTATGGTCAACCAATTCTACCAGAATTAATTTGGCCTCTTAGGGGTTTAAGTCAGGGATATCCTCCAACCTTAATATAGAGGGCATAAGTGCATGTCTCATTTGGAGGGTGCAAAAGAACTGACTGTGATGTATTTATATTCCACCTGTAGATATTGATAAGACTTAAGTATCACCCCCATCAGCACATTCCCCAGATTAGTGATCCCAATCACATCGCATTTTCGGAATCCTTGTAATGCCACCACTTCCATTAGTTCCGTCTTATTCATAATGGCGTTTCCTTGGTCAAATGTCGGTCCAGCCCCAGAGTTATTAGAATATCTGTTCCAAACTTAAACACCACTCTAGTCGCTGGAGGGAGTGATGGGTCAACTTTACCCCCAAATAACAAGGGTGATATAGGTACCCCATGTAGCGCCCACTTTGCAGAAGTGTATGCTGGGTCTCCTTGAGTATCATGCCTCCATTCATTTATGATCAATAAATCGGAGGCTGTATGATAGTACTGGAAGTAAGCTGAAATCCCACCCTTGTAAGTGGATTTGAAATTTTTTGATAGGGCTGTCCGCAAAAATCACTGGTTCCAGAGGAAGCTTCGTAGACTGGAATTTATCTTGTTAAATACTGAACGCAGCAGATCATACAGAATATTGGCATTTGGTACAAGAAATATGGTAAGGCTACCATTTTAAAAATGACAGACCTGCCCAAAAGCAACAGAGGAAGCATTGACCAGTACTTAGTATGAACTACAAGTTTATCGATCAGTGGTTGAATATTATTCTCCCATGACAATGTAATGTTGATTGTGACATAGACTCCTAAGAATCTAACTCCCTGTGTAACCGCTTTTAGTTTCTGAGCCCATCCGGGGATGTGTATTAACTGGAAAAATAGACTACTTGGCACTATTCATTTGTAGGCCAGTAATGCCTCAGAAAATGCTGAATACCTGATCTGTACGGGACCCAACCATTTCAGGTCCATCAGAAAGATCAGTATGTCATCCTCATAGAAGGCCACTCTATGTGAGACTCCCTTATCCTATTCAAACCCCCGTACATGAGCATAGATCCAGAGCCTATGGTTCAATAGCAATGGTGGAGATCAAGGGTGACCTTGTCTAGTTCCCCTTTACATTAAGATTGAATCCGATGTCTCTTGTCCCACTCAGACTATAGCAGTCAAATCTGTGTAGATATGACTTACATACTTAATAAAGTTGTGTCTGACGTTAACCCTCTGGAGAAGTGCAAACAAGTAATCCCACCCCACTGAATAAAAAGCTTTTTCTAAATTAGCCAGAAAGGACTTCTGCCTGTCGCCCTAGTCTATCCGCCAATGCCAAAATATTACATAGCGATCTGATATCGTGTCTAGTTGCTCACTGGGGCATAAACACAGACTGATCCCGGTGAACCAAGGAGGAGATTACCTTGAGAAGTAGGTATGCTATGATTTTAACCTCAGTGTTCAGGAGAGATATGGGGCGATATGAGGAGCAGAGGTCTGGAGGTTATGCAGTCTTCGGAATTACTATTATTTCAGCTGCTGTAGGACCAGGAGGCAGCTGATTTCAGTCTTTCGATTCTCGAAGAACATCCTTCACCGAGTCCATGAGCTTATTAGCATAGAGCTTATTACACTCTGTCAGGAACCTATTGGTACCTGATGTTTTTCAAGACAGTAATTGGCCTAAAGCCTCAGATAAACAACAGCAGTAAGGTCACCCTCCAGGGACATCCTTTCTATCTCCGACAGGTCCCTAGGGGGGAAGATCAGATATGAACTCCTCCAATACTGTGCGTGGTACCTTACTTTTGTGGGAGTACAACTCAGCATAGTAATATGCAAACTATGGGCGATCTTTTAGTCTCCCTTGACTATTAAGCCCGTCGGCTTGGAAATATGTACGATCGGGGTGAGGTGCTTTATGTTCTGACATAAGCTATGAAGAATTACGCTCCCCTTGTACCCACACTGATACATGCGGCTCTGTGAGGCCACCCATGCTTTCCAAGCCTCCTCTGTCACAAGTTGTTGGAGCTTCATCTGAGTGTGGGTCATATCTCAGAATATAGGATTCCAGATCGCTTACCATTTGTTGCTCTTTGTGCTTATGACCCTTTTAAAATCTGATGATATCTCCTCATAATTTGGCCTTGACGGCCTTCAATAAGACCCCAGGAGAGTTAACTGAATCCCTATTCCGACTTGAGTATGTGTCTCTTGCCTCTCCTATGTGTCATCGACAGCACTCATCCCGAAGGGCCTAAGTACTTAGCATCTCGTCGGACATTGCAGACCTAATCTGAGGCAGAGCTCAACCTGGGAGTGGTCTGAAAGACCCTGAGTCAGAATCTGCACCCCTATAATGGTAAGCGTTTCCACCTTAGATAACAGAAAATAGTCCAGATGGGAGATTTTCCTGTGGGCTCCGGAGAAGAAAGTGAAGCCACGCTCCTGTGGAAGAAAGAAGCAGACACCACACATTAGACACTCCTAGGGCCTCCATAAAGCTCTCTCTTAATGAGAGACGCGTCGAGGACACGCCAGATCCTCCACATCTATTCCGGGATCCCTCAACCAACCTATCCTAGTCTGCTCTCATAACCAGGAGTCCCACCGCAGGTTGGCAACTAGTCGTGTGAGGACTTCTAGGAATGTAGCACTCAGATGGGGTGGTACATATATGCTAACCAATGTCAGAGGCTCTCCACTGATAAGGCCTGTAACCGCTACATATCTGCCTGATCCGTCAGCCAGACTACTCCTGTGTAGCCGGAACAGGGGTGGGAGCACACCGCTACACCTCCCAGCAAGGTTCGCCCCTGGCATTCTGGTAAATGCAGTCTCTTGTTGCTTGCTTTGCTCTAGTATTCAGAGTGTTTCGCCATAGTGGGCGCAGATAGTGCTGATCTCTAGACACGTGTTTCTGGTTCTTTAACCGTCATCAGTAGAGAATACAGACTTCAAATTTGGGGTTTGCCGAGTAGGCTGCCAAACATTGCATCAGGTCAAGTACCTCTCACTGGCGCGTGGGTGCTTCTTCCACGAGCTCGTCAGCTCAATGACTCACGGGAGTACTTTTAAACAGGAACAGGGGTGGGAGCACACCGCTTCACCTCCCAGCAAAGTTCGCCCCTGGCATTCTGGTAAATGCAGTCTCTTGTTGCTTGCTTTGCTCTAGTATTCAGAGTGTTTCGCCAGAGTTGGCGCAGATAGTGCTGATCTCTAGACACGTGTTTCTGGTTCTTTAACCGTCATCAGTAGAGAATACAGACTTCAAATTTGGGGTTTGCTGAGTAGGCTGCCAAACATTGCATCAGGTCAAGTACCTCTCACTGGCGCGCCGGTGCTTCTTCCACGAGCTCGTCAGCTCAATGACTCACGGGAGTACTTTTAAACAGGAACATGGGTGGGAGCACACCGCTTCACCTCCCAGCAAGGTTCGCCCCTGGCATTCTGGTAAATGCAGTCTCTTGTTGCTTGCTTTGCTCTAGTATTCAGAGTGTTTCGCCAGAGTGGGCGCAGATAGTGCTGATCTCTAGACACGTGTTTCTGGTTCTTTAACCGTCATCAGTAGAGAATACAGACTTCAAATTTGGGGTTTGCTGAGTAGGCTGCCAAACATTGCATCAGGTCAAGTACCTCTCACTGGCGCGCGGGTGCTTCTTCCACGAGCTCGTCAGCTCAATGACTCACGGGAGTACTTTTAAACAGGAACAGGGGTGGGAGCACACCGCTTCACCTCCCAGCAAGGTTCGCCCCTGGCATTCTGGTAAATGCAGTCTCTTGTTGCTTGCTTTGCTCTAGTATTCAGAGTGTTTCGCCAGAGTGGGCGCAGATAGTGCTGATCTCTAGACACGTGTTTCTGGTTCTTTAACCGTCATCAGTAGAGAATACAGACTTCAAATTTGGGGTTTGCTGAGTAGGCTGCCAAACATTGCATCAGGTCAAGTACCTCTCACTGGCGCGCGGGTGCTTCTTCCACGAGCTCGTCAGCTCAATGACTCACGGGAGTACTTTTAAACAGGAACAGGGGTGGGAGCACACCGCTTCACCTCCCAGCAAGGTTCGCCCCTGGCATTCTGGTAAATGCAGTCTCTTGTTGCTTGCTTTGCTCTAGTATTCAGAGTGTTTCGCCAGAGTGGGCGCAGATAGTGCTGATCTCTAGACACGTGTTTCTGGTTCTTTAACCGTCATCAGTAGAGAATACAGACTTCAAATTTGAGGTTTGCTGAGTAGGCTGCCAAACATTGCATCAGGTCAAGTACCTCTCACTGGCGCGCGGGTGTAGCCTTAAAGGGGACATGGTCATTGTTAGAAATGGGATTTCTGGTTGGCTAGGGCAAGCGCCTAAGCCAGGCAGAAACCACCACTCTAGTCACGGCAAGGGAGTTACACACTGAAGATAACCCCTGCTCACCCCCTTGGTAGCTTGGCACGAGCAGTCAGGCCTATCCCAGAGGCAATGTGTAAAGCGTTTGCGCAACACACTCACACAGCAGCGACACACTAGGCACACCACAAAAGAAACTCCACACAAGGTTATATTAAAAAATAGCCTTTGTATTACTCATAAAACACATTAGAATGCAATCACATATATACACTGTGCCACCTGGCACTAGGTATTACGTTACAGGGGATTTTATACATGACAGGGCCAATCGTGCCACTGTCAGAACCCTTAGAACACACACGTAGTGAAAACCACAACCATTAACTACTGGTAGCATTGCGTGTAGCATAAACACATTATGCATCACATCTTAGGCATGCATCCTAAATTACCAGTGCACCACAGTAACACTCATGAGGTGCACACATAACCATAGCACTTTGTGCACATCAGGCCCCTCTTAGGCATAAACAAAATAAGGGGGGCTTAGCAGAGCACCTTACTCCTAGCCATCAGCAGTAGTACACCATTCTCACTTATTAGGAACACATTACCACCACAGCATAAACATTACACTTGGGGATAACCACTGCCCATTGGTAGTCTTGCACTTTGGCACAACACATTAAGCATAACCCAAATGACGACACTGAGCATAGCACATTTGCTCATACACAAAATTAGTCACAGTGCACCCAAGGAAACACTCGCAGTAATGTACCCGTAAGATCTCAGGCTCCAGTAATCACACCAGCAAAGAAAACATGCCCCCATAAAATAGGCTCCCGTAATCACATCAGCCCAGGAAACATGTCCTCATCAGGTATCACAGGTGCCCCCACGTTGCAGTGTTCCCAAGCTCGGTGTCTCCCCTCAAACGGGCCTCCAACCTGGCCCCTCCTGGCTGCCGATGCAGCAAAAACAACGTGCTTAATGCACAGGGGGTGCAACTCACCCCTGTCTCCTCCAATGGCGGATGGCCCCCGGTGCTGGAGATGAGCATGCAGTTGCCCGCGACCATGCGGCGCAACTGCGATAAGGTAAAGCGTGTCACTAGGGCCTCCCCACAGGCCCTACTCACCGGGGCCTCTCGAGACTCTTCCGGTCTCCTCGCCGTGCCCTGCGATCTCCGGTGGCCCGCCTCTTCCTCTACCCGGTGGGGGGAGGCGGGAAGTCGCGGAATGGAGCCTGCGAGGCTCCGGTTCCCCTGATGTCGCAACCTCGACTTCTGGCATCCGCGAGGTGCCGGCTCTAACTTCAGCCGGGCCCCGCCCACAACCAGGCAACCTCTGCCTGTCTTCCGGCAGCCTCTCCTGGACCGCGATAGGTTGAGCACGGCAACGGCCCCGCCCACAACCAGGCAACAGTCGCCTGACTTCCGGCGGCTTGGTATCCCGCTTCCTGGCCGGGACTCCTTTACAAGGCATGCTTCTCCCGGGCTTTGGAACTTGAAAAGAAAAGAAACAGGCAATGGCAGCAAGGCTGCTTCTTCCCGTCTGGAGCGCGCCCTCACTGAACCGAGGCTCGTCGTAGCGTCCTGCTGGGCGGGGCTGGGCCTCCCTCTCCTCGTTGTCCTGGCCGGTTGCTAGGTAACGCCTAGCGCCCCAGCAGCCTGAGGCGTGGTCCGCACGGCAACTCAGCGGCACCTCTGAAGCACCTCCCACAGCCCTGATCGGGGAGCAGGGCCAGCAACCGCTCCTCTCACCGGCCAAAGCTAAGTGCCCCACGCGCTTTCCTCCGCAGCAAGACAATAAGGAAAAGTAGGGGTCACAGCACTCACCACCCGCTACTACCAATAAGCCCAGGCAAGCCACCAAGCCCTGGTGATTCCTTAGGAGGCAGGCCCAGCCAGGCCAGCACACCAGGGCCCATCAGCAGGGCAGCAGCTTTACTCCCACAAGTAGGGAGCCCCCGATGGCGGTTCCTCCTGGGGCCCAGCAGTTCCAGAAGTTCAGTAAGCACAAAAAAAGCACAACTCATGGGGTCACAGCCCCAATATTTATACTGTACATGTCTTTTGTTCTACCCCCCTGGCACAGGCCTAAGCCCATTCCAAACCAGTTCTGGGGGGCACTCAAACATTTGTTTACAGGGCACAAACACCCTCATTGTCAGTGTAGGCTCTGGCCCCAGACACACCACAGGGGGGCGGAGCCAGCATTGTGTAGTGCAGGCACAGTCCTATTTAGGCCTAGGTGCTACTCCTCCCACCACTCCAAATGCAGATTGGCCCATTCAGCCTAGTGCTGACTCACCCAGCCCCTCTGGAGCCACTGCACCTCCCCAGTCTCTGTCCCTTCAGAGCCAGACATGCAATACACAACAGGCAGGCACAAAGACACATAGCACACAGAAATGCCCACTTCTAAAAGTGGCATTTCTAAAGTAGTGATAATAAATCTGCGCACACCATTTCGCAGCATTTATTACCACTATTCCAAACATACCAAACTTGATCCCGCTACTCCTCTCAGATCAGGAATTACCACTGAAACACTTATCAGGGAATCCACAATGCATTCCTATGAGAGGGCAGCTGTGAGAAGTTGGCCTGGTATATGCTGTCCACTAATTATAGTGGGCACCTTGCACCAGTCCAAACAACCCCTTATTGGAGATAGGTTAAGACAACCTTATTGAAAGCTATCCTAGTGGTAGCTATGGAGAGCAGCCTTCAGGCTAAGTCTTGAAGGAATGTAAAGCAGCTTGTTTTACCAGTCTATAATCTCTTGAGTGATCAAATGAAAGAGCACCACACCAGGTATATGTTCAAAATATATGTATTTATTGCTAAACACACCCCTCTAGTCTCTTTATGAGGCTAGAGTTCGAAATACATAAGTTATAAGTTATTAAATCACAGTAATAGCACAAATACACGTTTGGGCCCTAGGGGCGTACCAAACCATATACCAATAAAGTGGTATGCGAACCACGACTGAACTAGACACTAGGCCTAGAGCCTCTAGAAGTGCTTGGACCACAAGGAACCACCCAAGGTAGTGACACAGGGGACCTACGGGAGACGCGTGCAGTGTAAATACACAACCGCGATACGCCGTTGACTTCTATGGAGAAAGTCGGGATCGGGAAATTAGAGAAAAGGGACACTTAAAAGAGGACTAGGACAAAACCCTTTGAGATCTAGGACTTTGAAGAGTCTCTACCCACGGGAGCACCGGAGTACTCGTGTTACCTCACCCAGGGAAGCCGGGTGCATAGGTGCCTTTCGGGGTCGGGTTTCGTCGTCGATTCGAATGGCGATCTGCTGCAAAGTGCTGCTGGCGGCCAAGAGAAAAGTGTCCGGGTGGATCCAAGAGTGGATCGGAGTTCTGAAGAACCTGAAAGCAGAGGGGACAGAGTCTGGGTCACTAGCCAGTGACCAGGAAGGCGATGGACAGATGCCCACCGATGTCGAGTGCTTCTGGTGCGTTGACGGTCGTCTTGACTCTTCAGCCACGAGGTCCAGGAGGCGTTGTCGGCGACCAGGAACAGGATTCGGGCTGGTACACGATGTCTGTCGAGTGCTGAGGTGTCGGCGACCGGATTGGACCCAACAAGCCTTGGCAACGGCAAGTCTCGGTGAAGATGTAGATCGTCGATGGTGCAGACCAGCAAGGTCTGTGGAACTCACCCAGCGAGGGTAAGTGAGGGCAGGCCTGGAGCAACCAGGATGCCAAGTAAGCAAAGGATTGGCCTTCGTTAAGGGCTACTAGCCAACGGGCTAGCGACCGCGAAGGAGCCTCGTGACGCCGCACGTGGATCTGGCTTACAGGACACTCGTGGAGTGGGGGCCAGTGATCTTCGGTGCAGGTGGTGCTGGAGGCTAGGGCTACTCGGAGCCCAAAGCACGACTTCTTGGGAGACCCAGAAGAGGATGCACTTGCAAATGTGCTCGGTGTCCAGGGGTCACGGTCTCAAGTCCCCCACGATAGCCACGGGCCTCAGCTTTGCTGGGGACTCAGGGTAGCCTCGGGGAAGTCTGAGAATCCACCTCTGGTGATGCGATGACTTCGGCGTCCGACGGGAGCTTCAGAAATGCGAACCGGACAGATGCTTCTTTGGTGCCTGCCAAGCAGGGGAGTCACTCCTTGACCCCAAGGGAGATTCTTCTGTCCTCTAATCGTGAGTAGAGCGTCGAAGGTCCAGGATTCAGTTTCAGAGTTTCGTCCAGGGATAATCTAAAGTCCTAAGGACTGGGTTCCTACCTTTATACTAAAGATAGGGGTTGGACTACTCTGTGGCCCCACCTATGGGTGGGTCAGGGCAGAGGGGTGGCTACACCCCTTTCCCTTTGTCCAGTTCGCGCCAAAGCAGGGGCTGCAAGCCCCTGATCCGGTTTGAACTGGGGTATGCACTGAGGACACCAAATGTGCCCCCAGTGCAGGACTTCAAAGCACCTGAAAGTGCTCCCGCCCAGCCCCAATACACATTATCCTGTCTGGGGAGATGGTCACACCTCCCTGGGACAGGAAACCTATTGTCCAGGCCTCCCCTGCCGGAGTTTCGTCCAGCAGCAGGAGGCCAGACTCGTGTCTGTGGCAGCAGCATCCATTTTGTGATGCCAGGGCTCTGGAAAGAAGTTACCGGACTAGTCAGAGTTAACATGTCTTTCCCTCTAGAAGGGTGGAATGCTACCCCCGCCGCCAGGATTGGCGGGGGGTAGTATTCCAAGATGTTTGACACCAAACACGACATGTTTAGGTGCAGCCATTCCAAAGTTAGCATTTTACCGCGAGGATATAATGCGCTTAAGAGGATATGGTCAGGCTGCACTACAAACAGCATCAGAGATGGTCTCCGAACGCTGCAGAGGGGCCCTGCTCATGCAGGGGCACCCTCTCACATAGGAACCATGCACTCTGCCTTTAGGATTGATAAGGCCTGCCTTAGGAGTGACTTATAGGTTTATATGTGTGTATGCATTTAGTGATATAGGTAACCTATATCACAGTAAGGGTGCTTGCACCACCTTACCCAGGCTGCAGTAGCAGACCTGTGGTGTCAGTTTGGATGGCCTTCCAGGGGTGGCATAGTACATGCTGCAGCCCCTGGCAGGCCTCTGAGGTACCTATGCCCTTGGTACATAGTATACCATATACTAGGGACTTATAAGGGCACTCCAGATCCCTATCAGTGATGTGCCTAAGGCACATGGAAACCATTTTAGAGAGGAAGCAGCTAGGCTGGGGTTCTGATTAGCAGGGCCCCAGCCAGACTAATGTCGAAAAACAGTGAAGCATCAGCAAAAAGTGGGGGTACCCATGTGAAGCAGATCCTACTCTCCTACAGCAGCCTCACAGTAGTGAGAAACCAAAATGGCTGTTTGTCACTACCAGGACATGCCACACAGTTAAGGCACATGTCCTACCTTTTATCTACAGCGCACCCTGCCCATAGGGCTAGCTAGGGCCTACCTTAGCGGTGACTGATATGTAGTAAAAGGGGAGTCACAGACGTTGCACCCACTTTACGTGCCACGTCACAGCGGCAGTAAACTGCGCTCGTGCAGGCCCTGCAATGGCAGAGGCCTGAGACAGGTTTGAAAGGCTACTTTGGTGGGTGGCGCAAGCAGCACTGCAAGCCCACCAGTAGCATTTAATTTACTGCCCCTGGGTATCTGAGATACCACTTTACAAGGGACTGATAGGTAAATTAAATACGCCAAACAGGTGTAAACCAATCTTACCATGTTTTACCATAGAGAGCACATGCACTTTACACTGGACAGCATTGATAAAGTGCCCAGAGTCCTAAAATCACCAACACCAGGTCAGAAAAAATACCAGGAGGAAGGCAAAAAGTTCAGGGATGACCCTGCAAAAAGGGCCAAGTCCAACAGTCATGGATGCCCCCAGCCCCCTCTATTATATGCCCTGACAATTGAACCTTTACTATGTGCAATTAAAGAGAGGCATGAGCGTAGGGTGCTGCAGTTCCTTGGACGCCTGCTCGCGGTGTCAGCCTGTGCTGATGGCTTGAGGCTGTATGGCAGGGACCCCAATATAAATCTCTCCCTTAATTCTCTACAAAAATGCATGGTTCAGTACTTTTTACGGCTTAACCATAAACCGGAGTAAATCCTTAATCTTTCCCTTGACAGCGGACAACAAGGAGTGTCCACTCGAGTTTCCACTACAGTGGACAATTAAGCTTTTCCATTATTTTGGAATTAATGACCACAAGGACCCTGGCCAGGTTATCGACAATAACTATAGCATAGTGTTAACCATACTCACAGAAAATGTAGACAGATAGATAAGGCTTCCTTTGTAACTGGTGGGATGGATCGCCATTATGAAAATGGTGATACTGCTGCAGCTGCTGTACCTTTTTCTGAATATACCTATTCCCCTTACTATGATCTTTTTCAACAATCTTGGTCTATTGATGATACAATTGGCTTGGGCAGGCAAGCAGCCTTGTATTGCTTGGTCCTAACTAGTACTCGTGTATACGCAAGATGGACTTGCGGCTCCTTATTTTTAACACTATTATTATGTTGCACAAGGTAAATTTGCACACAATTGGACATGTACATCTCTGAGAGCACCCCATGTAACATTTGAGAGAGATGATGCTGCCCTTACCATACTGGCAGTGAAGCAATTTGAGAATCCCAGTAGAAAATACAATTGCATAGACATGGTTGGGAACCCTGTATATGCATGGCACTGGCTGCTTCAGAAAAGTGGTGGTAATGTGCTAGACACCCCAGATGTGAAAGTGAAGTGGTGTGCATGGTTCTCGATTTGTCATAAAAAGTGTGAACCTGCACATCTCATAAATATATGTATAAATACGTTAGGGGACGTATTCCATAATAACAGGTTCTGTGACTTAGATCCGATAAAAGCACATACCCCTGACCTGACAGTGCCTGACATATTTTTATATTATAGAATCCATAGCATACTCAGGAAAGTGCTTCTGGAATTTCCAGCTGAACCCACACCCCTGCTGTGGTATCTTGGTTAGCCAGTTGCCATGTGGATGGTTTGGGTTCTGGAATGTTAGTGGGTGGTTAAGCTAGGAAACAGCAGTTGGGATGAGGTATTGGAGTGTATAGATGTGCTGATGTTCGCTCTCACAATAAACTATATTCTTGAGCTGCAATCTGCGTGAGTTCCTACAATTTGGCGGTGAGTAGAAACTGACTCACTTTGATTTGATTGAGCTGAATTCCTAATGCTTTTTGTCTTTGATTGGTGCATGGTGTTTATTCCTCCTCGGACTGGCTGCGGCGGCGAAGTCATCTCTTGGATGGCCAGCGATTCTTTGGTTCCGGTACATTGTTTTTACCAGGGGACTAGTGCCACTAGTCCAGGGGAGTCTGGTGATGCCTTTGGCTCTCAAAGGGGTCCCTCTGACTGGGGGAACCGAGCTTTTGTCCAGGACAAGTTGCAGTCATGCAATTCAATGAATCTTGCTACAGGTGCAGAGTATCATGCCTTTGGTATGAGCAGCTCCTGTTCTTGTGTCCTTTGTTGCAAGTCAAATCGGGACTGAGATTCTGGTGTCAGGGGTAGACCTTAAATCGTAGATTTAGGGGCATTAGGGTTGTGGGTGCAAGAGACCAATAGGTTACTAGCCCCAGTGGCTAATCCTCCTCTGAGGTGACCACATCCAGGGGTGTAAGTCAGCTTTTCTATCCAGATCCCTCTATTGGACCACTTTTAAAAATGACAGACGTCTTCCTTAGCTGTACAGACGAAGTCGCCCACCCTAGAGGTGTGACTAGCCTTCTGGGGGTGTACACCTCCTGAATACCTAATTTTCCCACCTGCCCGGGTGCAAATGTGCCTGGGGCAGAGGGAGAGCTGTTTCCTCCTTTGGGAGGTAGCCTGGTTGCATATCACAGGTGGTGCAGCCTTTGAAGCTCACCATCTCGATGTCACCACCTCGATGTCACTAGCCATCCTCTCAGGGAAGGAGGTGTGACCTCCTTCCCGTCCAGGCCATTGTTTCTGATTCCTGGGAGAATTCACTCCTCCTGGTAGAGGATCAGATTCCTGTCTTAGCTGCAGCAACCACGGGCTAACAGCCAGAGCGCAAGATTGGCTGAAGCAACCAGGTGGGCAACCTCTAAGGTAGCCTCCTGTGTGCTTGCCACATTGTCCTTGACATGAGAATTGTGTCAGGGGTGATGAGGCACATTGTTTGATACCAAGCACAACATATTTAGGCGGTACCATAATGAAGCTGCCAACCTCGGGTTTGCCTAGGTTCCAGCCCATGTTATCCTATGGACCGTCAATCATATATATATATATATATATAATTTTCTTTAGAGTTTTATATAGCGCAAACTCGACCCGAACATATCGGAGTGCTTTAAATGAGCACCAGTTGTGTTACAGATGGACACATTCATTTTGTTAGGCGCAGGGAGATTAAGTGATTTGCCCAGAATCACAGGATGTTGAGCGTCCAAGACTCGAACCCGGTTCCCCAGCTTCAAGGTCGACCGCTTTAGCTGTTAGGCCAACCAACCGTTGATGGTAAAGGCCACTATAGGGACATATAAGCTTGCACTTACATGTCCACACCTTTAATTTAATGCACCCTGCCTCCTGGGCTCAGGAGGCCTTCATTAGGGGTGACTGGCATATATTAAAATTTTTGCATTGGCTTTGCCACACATGGTAAGGGTAAAGTCGAGTTCGAGCAGAATGCCCTGCCCCTGCCGTCTGCAATGGCAGGCCTGCTGTCAGTAGTTTACTTGGGTTACTCAGGGTGGCACAAACAGTGCTTCAGGCCCTGGTGACCCCTTTAATGCCCATGCCCTGGGTACCACTGGTACCATATACTAGGGACTTATAAGGGGGTTAAGGTCCTTGCTGATTGAGGTTACCAATTCACACATATCAGTTTTAGGGAGAGAGCACTGGCACTGTGGCACGGGCAGCAGGCTCCAGTGCACTTTCAGGGTGATAGCCATCAGCATTGGAGCAAAAAGTGGGGAGTGACCATACAAAAAGGGCATTTTCCTACAGTTGTGCGTGTCCGCAACATATAATTTCCTGTCTCTATGCTTTGTCCTGGAGCTCTGTGTCTAAGATTCCTTTGAAGGCATGCATACAATAGCAGATTGACTTAAATGAGGAAATAACAGACAACTAATGGGAACACTACTGTTCAGATACTAAATGTGTCTCATTGCATGACAAACACAGACTAATTCACTTTAAATTTCTGCAGTGATATTATCATGCCCCGGAGCAGATGCACAGATTTGGCTTAAGAGAAGATGCTCGCTGCTGACGATGCCAAGGTGAAAAATGCAAGGCTCCTCCACCTATCATGGTCATGCCCTGAGGTGCTTAGCTACTGGTTGGATGTATTCCTAGTATGAGACAAAATGATAGTTGCGCACATAGAAGGATCCCAAAGTAGCACTTTTAGGGATATGTGAAAGATGTTCCAGCAGTGGTGTGCAACTACACAACCTTAGTGTTACTCTTGTCCAAAAGATGTGGGACAATAGCCTATGGGAGAAGTCTCCTCTTCTCCGATGGTAGCTGGCTGGATTAAGGATCTAATCTATTGTAACATGTTGTCTGACAAATTCAGTATGCTAATGACTGTCAAAACTAGGCCAGGAGGTATATGATTGCCACTACTAACATATTTGGCTATTATGGCCACAGATGACTCGGTAACTGCTTGAAAGATGTTGATATTGTGGTTGACTTGTACTCTCCAAGTATATTATCTGTTGAAGTTATGATGCAGTCTGAGCTGGGATTATAATCATAATGGCACCAACTGATACATGTATTCCGACATAAGCCCTTCCATCTATTTTTGCTAAAGTATGCAGTTACGCATAAGTATTAATGTGTATTAAAGATGTCTTTGCCATCTCTTGAATGTATTACTGCATACTTGATGTAACTCTCTGCTATCATTGAAAAAACGAAATAAAAATATATAAAAAGGGGACAAGGTTTCTTATGACTATCTCCGTTCCTCTTGAAGCCCTCATAAATAGTGAGTGAAAACCTCAGCAAAGCCCATTCTAGCCAAGAATGGGTCTTTGTTTCCTATAAGGTGGATCTGCTGTACAAAGAGGATATCAGCTTGTAGTCTATTTGGTGTTCTTAGTACTCTTTTAATCTTATCCAGTAGACCGTTCACTTTCCATGTTTTCTGGTCTACACATATCTCAGGTGTATGTACAGCCATTGAGTAGGAGGACCAGAGAGATAAGGCAGTATGTATGAATATAGGGGCTTGGTCAGGTGTGTCTATAGTGATGTACTAGGTAAGAAAAGGATCCTGGAAGCCATCAATAAAACAATATAACTCCCATGCCCCTACCCTATACTTCGTGAACCAGAAGCATCTGTTGCAGGATACGAACAAAGTTTGGCGCCAACGGGGTGACCGAAACATTCTTCAGCGGTGGTTCATAACCCAACTATACCCCAACAGACAAAAAATGTATACGTTGCACAATGTAAACAATAACACTATTCAAAAGAATACCCTGCAAAAGAAAAGAAAAACGTTTGGGGGCGGGTTTTCCGTACAAGACAGCATGGCCTGTCCCATCATTCTGTTCTCCTCACCTCCACCATCTTCCGGCTGTTTAATGTGTTCACAGTCTTTGTGCCATGACGTCTATTTTATAGAGATTAAGTTATTGAAAAGGGAGGGCCAGAAGGAAAAGCAGAGCAGAGAAATCCCTGTTTATGAGGAGCCTCCATCTGCTCCAGCCTCACTACCTTCTTCTCCTCCACTTCACTACACTGACCCTCAGTTTGTACAAGAGGAACAAGTGAGCAACCATGCTGTACCGAGCGGGAGTGATTTCTGTTTCAAGGGTGAGAGAGGGCCATTTGGCTGGAGTCCGCTGGCCTGGGAAGATTACCTTCAAAGGCAGCCTGGTATTCAATCATAGAGCTCCTCTCTCCTCCACCTACTTCCACACCTCCTCTGGGGTCTTAAATAAGAAGGCACGGTACTGAAAGATGACTTTGAGCTTAACTGGGTAAAGGAGCATGTAGCAGATGTTTAAATGGCAAAGATTTCACTTTGCTTCCACAAATAATTTCTGTTGCTGCTGAACAAGCATCATGTAATCCGCAAAAAACATGATTCTGTGTGATTCGAAAAGAAGAGATTTCTGGTTGCGGGCAAAGCAGAGAATTGCATTCCTGTCATTGTAAATAAGCAATCGGGCGATCAAGGGGCAGGCAGGGGCACCTGGGGGCAAACGCTATACAAGCACCTTATGTGCCCGATCAATAATGAAGCATGGGGAGAGTGTTTGTGAAGGAAGGAGTGATCTCAGCCAGCAATATACACACTTCTCTTGGGAGGACTCCTTGCAACCCTCAGGAAAACCTACAAAACAAAGATTATTTCTCTGAGCCCTCCACTCTGTATCTTCCTCTCTCTCCGCCAGCTCCCTGGAAATTGTCATCAGTTTGGGTAATGTCTACTGCAATGTGGTCACCATGTCTTCAAGCTTGGACACCTTGCCCTCATCAGCCATAATCCTATCTACTGCTTGCCTCAGGGCATGTTGCAGCTACATAACATCCGCTCCAAGAGCTCTAATTTTGGCTTCCAGTGTCTCTCGCAATTGGTTTATAGCTGCAAGGATTTTGGTAGAGTCAGTAGTGATTGCTCTGGCTGACCCGAGGCCTGCCAGTGAACCCTCAGTCGATGACAAACTGTGAGGTAGAGCCGGGCATATGTGTATTTGTCAGGCATCTTTGGCCGTATTCTAATGTAAAATGGGCAGCCGGGTTTAGAATGAACAGTCGACTCAGCTGTGGTTAGTGCCGACCACCCAGCCCTCTAGATTGTCCGATTGAATGAGGTAGCATGGGTCGTTAGTCTCAATGCCACGGGCCAGGAGTGCTGGTATGTAATTCCTCAAGGTGTCCGTAGAAACCTTCTCCAGGAGTATTTTTCAGCCCATTATGGCTGCATCACACATCTAGCTTCCTGATCAATCTTCGCCGATAATACCCCTCCACTCACCAAGACTCTATGCAGTGGAACTGTCTCCATGGGAACCAGAGCCCCGACGCAGCCCATTAGAAGGGTACCACTAGTGGCATGCAATCATCTTGGGTCTGGTTTATCACTGGTCTCCCTCACCCGGGTAAGATTCCTTGACACAGGAAGTCGTAAAGTGACTGCAGCTCTATTGTACCCTAAAGCCCCAGCCGCCTGTATTTGTTTTCCTTATTTGATGTGGAATGGGTGGAAGATGCAGGCCCCACCCACTGTACTCTTCATCCCCCGTCTCATCAACTCCACATGCCGCTCAGGTGTTCGTGCCTCGTGCGTGCCTCTGCACTCACTGATATCTGCCAGAGGACTGGTCTTCTCTGCTCAATCTTCCTCTTACCCTGTTGCTGGATGTTGAAAAGCATGTTTCTCACCACACTCTTCCCTTTTCCTCACGGCGAGGGTTGTTCAGTCCACTAGCTGGATCTCTATCTCCGTCTCGGACGGCTGCAACCGCCACCAGTGTGGGCAGTAAAGCTGCTGGGACAGGTGCAATTTGCGCGGCCTGCCGGCGCTCACCCCGCCTTGGGGATTCCAGCCCACCACAAAGCAGGTAGGCCTCTCTCAGCCCCCTCTGATCCTTTCGGCTGCTCTCAGTGCACTGACACTTCTAGTCCCTAGCACCCTCCTCCTTTATTTCCATGTCGTGTGAGATCAGGGAGCTCGTGGGAAGGAGGATACTGTAGAATTTTAAAGGGGTTATGCGTGGTGCCAAGTTAGCGCTCAACCGCCATCTTTGGTGGTTAGGCAATGCCCTGCATGTCATTATTCTTGCGTAGGAACTTGAGTCACTGCTGGCAAAATGGTCCATAGAGAGAGGCCCTGAGACAGGAAAGGACAGGGGGTGTTACTCCTTGTACTTTTGGGTGCCCAAAAACACATAGGGCTCAGGCTGATACTAGACCTTCGATCTATGAACACCTATCATAGAGAGAGGCCCAGAGACAGGAAAGGACGGGGGTGTTTCTCCTGGCACTTTTTGGTGCCCAAAATGACATAGGGTTCAGGCCAATACTAGACCTTTGATCTGTAAACTCATCCCTTGGGGATAACAAGTGCAAAATGTTGACTCCAGCCCAGGTTGTTCAGTCCTAAAGTTTTTAACTCTGCGCTTCGGACTTTAAGAAGGTAACCTTTTCAGCAGAATTAACCTGGTCTTTGTATCTGACCCACACTGCATTGCAGTCGGCCTGAACTTGTGACTTTGTACCAGTCTAGCACGTCCAGATGCCCACAGTTAGCGTTTTCTGCTTCTTGGTTCTATTTTTACTTAAACCTTTACAATTACATATCTCTAGTTCTACTGATAGAATTTTTGTCATTGTGGTCTCATTTTATTTACTAAATTCTTCTTTAATACTTTATAACTGTTTGTGTGCTAGAATAAATACTTAACACAGTGCCTCTAAGTCAAGCCTGACTGCTTTTGTGCCAAACTACCAGAAGGTTAAGCACAGGTTAATGTAGTGACTTTTGTGGTTCACCCTGATAAGGATTGTGGTTGCTGCTTGAGAAGGGTTTTCACCACTTTCCCAATCAAAAACCCAATTTCTTAAATTGGTGTTCAGTGGTGGGGCCCAGTACTTGAGTTTGTGCAGTGCCACTCAGTCATTTTGCCTAAAATCCCATAGAGATAACTTAGAACCAGATTCAACCTTTTTTCAGTTCTCCCCGATTGGCTTCTTATGCTTTTTCCAAATTCACTTCCTTTCTACATGACTTTGTGCATCTGTGGCTCTGCCTGCTGCAAGTATGGAATTTGAGCTCAGCCAGAGTGTAGCTCTTCGGGTTGTTGAGTTCAAAGGATTCTGCAGGGAGAGGGGGCTTCCAGCAAACAAGAACACCAATAACCAGGAGCTCCAGAAAGCCCCCAAGGCCTGAGATTAGGCCCACCAGTTACAGTTTACTGCACAGGAGGATGAGGAGGAAATGGTAGGGGAGGAGCCCCCGATTGTGACCCCAGTTGAGAGAGGAATGCCCACAGGAGTGAGGTCCCCTACCAGATCCAGAGCAGTCAGCAGTATCGCTGCCCACAACCTGTCCCCGGTGGAGCTAGAGGACAGGAAAGCAGAAAGGGATTTCAGGCTTAAAAAGGCCAAACTAAAGATGGAGGAGGCAGCTGCCCAGAGTGCTACAGAGTAGAGAAAGACGGAGGCAGAAACAGCCTTGACAAGGGAGAAGGCTGAGAGGGCCTTGGCAAAGAAGCTGAGGTAGACAGAGCCCTGGAGGAAAAGAAGCAGGCCCTGGAGAAGGAGAAAGCAGAGGGTAAAAGTGCTTTGGCTGAAAGAAAACTGGTATTGGCTCATGAACTGGGTTAAGGAGCAGGACCTAAAAGCTAAGCAAGCAGCAAAATCCAGCAGCAATGGTGGCAGTGCCCATTGCGTGTCCACTGGAGAGGTGAGAATCTACATACCACAAGACTTGGTGCCCAGCTATATGGTTGGGGGAGATGAGATAGATCAGGTGTCTCCAACCAGTCAATCGTGAGCTACCAGTAGCTCCCAGACACCTTCAGAGTAGCTCACAACCTTGAGTTCATTTTTAAATAAGCACAGAGTCACATTTTTATTTTAAAGTTAAGAGAAGGCTGTATTTATTTTGCATTATTATCATCAGACAGCAGTTAGTAGGGCCTGATAATGAGCAGTGCTCAGTCAGATTTATGACCCAGACTGGGGTTGGGGCACAGACATGAAGAACTGAAGCACTGAGGTATTTAACTCTTAAATAAAAGTTCTTGTCACCTCAATATTGGAGCTGTGAACAAAATGATGTTTCTGAATGCTATTAAATGGAAGAAAATGAAAAGTTGCCTAAATGATTAAGTTAACTCCTCATTTAAGTTTTTCCTCGGTTCACTGTGTCGCATTTACAAACAGCAGACCTCTTGCTCCCAGTGGCGAGTAGACACTGTGCCATATATATAACTCAGAAATACTGTCATATTTTTAAATGGGAATAATTTAAAGTGCAGAAAAATGTTGCATATTTTGGATATTTTTGCAGAACATTTTTCTCCTCTTTAAATTTCTCCCATAAAAAAAAAAAGGTTGTAGGTTTGTGTTATACATGTAACGGTGCCACATATGGTGAAAGGTATTTCCTGTGCCACAAGTACATACGACCTAGCTCACAGTCACCCATACACATATATCCCATTCATACGCACACATGGTCATACATCCCCAAATATCACACTCTCACTGACATGCAGGGCAGCCCTGTCATAGTGCCCCTAGTCAAAGTATTTTGTTGGCATGTCAGGGTTTCTTGGTAATCACTACATTAATCAAGAAATATCTGCTCCTTAAATCCAGAGTTAAATCGCTTGGTGGAGCGCTTCCCCCGCAGCTTTAAGGAAAGAGTGTAAATGGCCTGCCAGAGCAAACCCTCTTGGCTAAGGTTGGTAAGATAAAGGTTAGGGACCTACAGAATCATATCACATTCTGTGACGGCTCTCGGTCCTTCCAACAGCTTAAGGGAACACATCCATCATCTCAACTTTGTCCCTAGTGGTTAAGGAAACAACTGTCTATTGGAGTCAGGGTGTCAAGTGAAATGAAGGCTGAGGTCAGCAGCAATGCCCGTGCCAAGCAGTTAGTTTCCAAGGAAAGCTTTGACAGGAAACACAATGTTAAAAGCACAATGATCGGAAGTGGAAACTGGGCTAAGGCACGCTCCCCTTGTACGCTCCCCTTGTGATTTTATTAATTGGTGCTCACGGTTCAGTTGTCCTATCAATGTTGTGAGGTTTTACAAATGTGGCAGGGTTAAGGAAGATGGTAGGTCTTGGAATCTGAGGAGAGTGGTGAAGTTCCACAGGTCCAATAATAATTTGGATGCCAGCCATCCGACTCTTCACTCTAGTGATTCTGATTTCATGGAAGAGTCTCCTGGGTCTATGTAAGTACCAAGGATGACATTGGACACTGAATCCACAATTTTGGTGCGGTCAGAGGACGTTGATAATGCTGTTGATAAACAACACTCTAGAGAGGAATCTGGTGCCCTAAAGAGCTGCTATTGGGATAGTTCAGTTGCTGAAAGCGTCAAAACCGTTGCCAGGATTTGAAAACCATTCTGGAGATTGACTCAGCAGTGGAACTTTGCAATATCAAGTGTCTAGTGTTTTTTTTTTTACTTACAGTTATTTCATGTTACAGCAATTTAGGTTGCATTTGATTTATTTATATCATGTCATTTAAGGGGGGGGGGGGGTTACATTCTGCTTGGATTGCTTCCATCTCTTACCCCATCCTCTTTTACTTCCTCCAGCATGTTCTTTCTCTCTTTGTTTTGTTCTTTCTCTCTTGTATCTTTTTCTGTGTGCTCCCATATATAGGGATTGGTATACTACCGGAACAGCGTACATGCAATACCTTCGTACAAAAATATTGGGGCCAAAATATCAAGTAACATATTATCATGAAGGTATGTTTATATAGGTTTGCTATACTCAATTCCACATATATCTACCATCTCAATATATATCATCAAGGTACACTGATGTGGGGTTAAGAATAAGAAATATTTTTGCTTTGTGATATTTAGGCCATGAGATTTTCGTATGATGGTATTTTGTTCCTTGATATTCTGACATGCAGCTATGGGAAGTTCTCCGTCTCACATTTGTTTGGAATGTTGGGCACAGGGGACTTTCGAGAACTGGTAGTTGGCTGGCACTTGAGTCATTGATGCCGGCCCTCATAGATATGTGATCTTTAATAAATCGTCCCAGCGCCTGCCTAGTGTGTTGTCTTCTTTCCAACAATACCTAACATTCTTTTTTATGTTCACTTGGTTCACCAGCCAGTAGTATCAGAGATAATTCTGCCATCCTCTCCGATATCTTCATAAAGGTGGGTTGCAACTGAGCGGAAAAAGGACCTTGCTGTTTGGCTACACCTCTTTGAAATGATATGAATAAGGCGGTATTAATAGTCTGGTACTTACAGGACAAGATATTGTTTCTCAGGATCATTGGGAGTTCCCTCTGTGAAAGATGTACAGGGGCTAAATAATGATGTAGTTCTTCAAGGAGAAAGTCTAGTTCCAGATGATGTTCAGGAGTCTTCCACTGAAGAGAAAAAGAGCACCTATTGCTGAGTTGTGAGGATGATCAGACAGCTTTGGTGATGGCTAAATATGCTTTGTGAACAATCACCAGGGATACCTTTAGGGGAGGTTTACATGGTGGACCACAGCGAGGCCATACCGATGACAGAACATGTGATGTACAAGTCTCTATGCCAAACCAGAACATTTTGAAATGCAAAATGACGACTGCGGAAGAAGGGAAGAAACAATGGAGATTTAATAACCAGCAGTGGCCCAGCCTGAATATCCATTTGCCATTATGGTAGCATAGAAAAACACAGTGGCAGCTGGGTAAGTGAAGTGTTCCTCGTGCCCAAGAAGACTCAACCAATTAACAAAACCACTTGAAAAGAAAAACACTGAAAGCACTAACACGGGCTCGTAATAAAACATATGGATTGCCTTCATGGGGGGACAATTTATGGTTTACTATTGATTCATTTTTAAACCTCTACACTTGAGACTTGGGAATGTCTTGAAAGAATGGGACACTTGGTACAGTAGTCAAAGTGTTTACATTGGCTCAGCTGGAGCAACTGCCGAATTGCCTTCTCTGCTAGCTAAGGCCGAGTGCCGTTTTGTTCATATGTGAGGAATAAATTAACTTAAAAGACGCACCCTGAGAATGATTATTCTAAAGTTAAGCACTTTATAAAAAAGGAAAGGGTTAGCTGAGTTATAGAGGCCAGTTGGAATAGAAGGCGAAAATGCATTGGACAAAACTACAGAAATCCCGCAAGACACGGATTCTAAGTCTCTCCCACTGTTCTAAGATACGTATCTTTGGCTCACAAAGAAAGTACTTATCTTAAGGATTGACAAACATTACACTAACCAATTTCAAATTGCACTAGGCTGCCATAGGAATGGCACTACTGGAAAGATAAACACAAAAATGAAGGGTGGACTTCTTGAATAAATCTTCGCTGTTGTAACTACTCTGGGTTCCATTCCTGTCCAGTTTTTTTGGCATCCTGTGCAACCACAGACGGGGACCAACTTTGTGCAAATCAGACTTAGACCTGCTTCACTGGGGAAGGTCAAGACCCAGTTGCCAGGGCAGTTCAATGTGGATATGAACAAAATCAACCCCAGACCAGTTGGACCTCGTAGGTGAGACGCAGCGTACATCCTATGGCACAGCAAGAACTAAACTGTAAAGATAAGGAGCCCCCTGCTGCTAATGAGAAGTTCATCTAGGCAGGGAAATACATACTGTGAAATTCCTAGGGCAACTTCAAAACATATTCAAATAACTACAAATGATAAAAAGCGATACTCACTCAAAGTGGCAGAGTCCCTGTAAAATTTACTGGCAGTTTGGGGGAGCAACCCCCGTGAGGGACACGTAATATAACAAGATGGACTATGACGGGGAAAGTATAACTCCCCGAGAGTAGCAACACTTTACAATTTATGTAAAATTTATATCTACAGAGAAGTCATTTGGAGGTGGCATTCCTGAAGAAGGCAGGTCTTTGCCGAAACGCGCGTAGAGATGATATGAAAACCACCCTTCAATTATAATTACCTTATGACACAGATACTACATCCAGAGCTTGTTGTTGTGTCTATCCTTTGGAACTCCATCAGAACATTCAATTGTGTTGACATAACCCAGATTATTGTTCCTTTTGGTCAAATTATTGTGTATTAGGAAGATTCCAACAATTTATTAGTGTGAACAATCTAAACATTTGAATGATAAGTATGTATGGATAGGTGGATGAATGCAGCATGTATGTGATTCAACTATTTACTTCTCTGTTATGAACTGTATATATTGAATTAATATAAGAAAATAAAAAATATTTTTGTATTTTTCTAATTTAGAGTGTCAGCTTTTCTCTCTTATCTATTTTTATAATTTGTGGTTATTTGAATATGTTTTGAAGTTGCCCTAGGAATTTCACAGTATACATCAAGAACTAAACACAGGTCTGGTCAGATCTCGCAGGCTTAGGGCAGGGTCTCTGGTGCCACAACTCAGATGGCTGTGGCCTAGTAGTTCTGGCTGTACAATTTCCAGTGGAGGAAAAAACAATACTGATTTACATGTGGCTGGGCTCTATTTGTAGTGGAACAGAGAGGAAAAAAATGTTTGATAGCAATGCAGCCTGCAGTCCTAACCAATGGCCTAGATTAATTCAAGCATTCCACTCACTTCTGTTTCGTTTTTTTCCCAGTGAGTGCACCGGGGGTGCACAGATGTTGGTCTCATACCTTACTGTGCCATGGGACTGAAGGAGATGGGCCCTAGCATGTCAAGAAGGGATGTTCCTATTTGCATAGTGTGAAACGCTCTGTATAGTGGCCTGGTTAGCAAAACAAAAAATAAATAAATAGACTGGAACACAACCCGAATAATTAGCAGTGGTGGAAATTAATTCAACCATTGAACCATCACCGTTTGGCGTTTACCTCTGGAAAGATCCTACTTTACCAGTATGGAATTTGTGTAGGTGTTTATCTAGAAGATAGAATGAAAGCTGCGTGACGTGAAGAGTTCTGCTATTCACGGCTTTTCTAGCAGCTGTATAACCTGCGAGATCGCCTTGATTTATTGCCTTGTGCCCATAGGCCCTTTTAGAATCGGCGGGTATCAGGACTTATGTCCGACGGTGAGTTCAGATGGATGGTGAATGTTAATTATTAGAAGAATACGGGGAAATCCTCGGATTATATAACACACTATAAGCCAAAAACATTATTAATCTTACATGGCTCTCTTCCATTTCTATTTTGTAGTGATGCTTTAATAATAATAAAGATACAGGAGGAGAAAGGGTCACCCTGGTCAAACTACTATTCACTTCAGAAAAGGCACCTAACGATTGATAGTGACAAAAATGCCACTGTAAAGCGAACAAGTCACTGCCAAACAGACTTCCCACTACGAATGTGCTTTAGGAAGATCACAGACACTGCCTGCGCCAGGGCAAAATGAGTGTTCCTACCTTCAGTAGAAAGCACTCCTTACACCAGTGGTCTTGAAACTTAATAATGCTGCTAATTTTCGCTCTTCCCCCAATGCTTCAAGTAATTTTGTCAGGTGCGCCCCAAAATTAAATATGTATTTCTCTCAATTACTATATAGAATGTTAAATATTTAGCTGGGCTTGAGGCTAGATACCTAACAGATATTGACAAAACGGATATATGTTTGTGCTTTTCAACTTTTAACAAAAACGTATCCATTGTAAAATACAGCAGGCAAGCTAAACGTTTCACGTGAAATTGCGGGGTTGACGGACATTTTAAAAGAATTGTTTCAAAATGAATGATTTGTGTTAATTTGTTTCTTAAAACCCATATGTAAAATTATAAATATAGTAAATGAGAAGCCAAAGGTGTGAGGGACTTTAGAGAGTGTTCAAGAAAGTTTGAGAAAGTAAACCATGCTCATTATAGATATTTTTCACATTATGATACTCCTTGTTGGTGATTTGTCTTACATCAGTAAACATCATATATGCCTACTAGCTGCAGGCATGTCCTTTTGAATTCAGAGGCAGACTGCATCACTCTATTGGTCCAGGCTTATCTTGAAGGTATGGGTATTGATCCAGCGCGGCTAATATAAATTCTTCTCCTTTGGATATGACATCCAGGTGAAATCACTCACATCCACTATACCATATGACGGTGGGGCCCATAACACCGCATATCATACACTCAGTCGTTCCCTGGATCACACCCACATTCGCTAAGGAGAAAAACGAGTTGCTGGAGGAACGGAATACCTTATTAGATTTGACAGATTATTACCTTAAACATTCTATATATTCAGTTTTAATCCTGTCGGCTCTAAAACATCAAGATACTCCGCTCTTTGGTCGATGGACCAACTAGTAGAATAAGTTGATGGTGATCGAGACCAGCTCAATCATTTAAAACCTTAGTAAATGTCAAATTTTATAAATGAACTAAAGAACCACAGACTCAATTTAATTAGAAATAAATTTTTATCTAAGTTCAAATTTTTGCACGAGTGAGATTCTTAGTTTATTAATCACCTTAATACATTCTTTTACATTTATATAGGAAATTCTGTAAAGAAAAAGGAAATTATGCATTACCTATTTAGATGCAGATAGGAATGGTTCACCAAAAGAAAATGAACCCGTAAATAACAGAATGGACTCCCAAACTGACTGACTGTCCCTCTAGATGGCCTCCTCGACGGGACCTCCCATACAGATTTCCCGCAACGGTCTCGTTCCTTCCCCAGTCAGGTTCGGAGTCAATGGCAGCCTCCACATTAACATCAGCATCAGGATTTGCAATAATGACAGCATCGACTAATAGCCAGGCCCCTCCCATAAGAGCAGTCCTTCTTATACCCTACTTCTGGCTTACTACACAAAAAGTTGCAATGTTTGGGGGCAGGAATCACGCTAATTGGTCCATTTGAGGGGTGGCGAAGATTGTCTCATCGCCTTCCTTGTTCAAACTGGTTTCGGGGATGGTTAAAAGTTCACTTTTTCCCATGCTTTTTGGGTAAAAGCAGTCCAAATTGTCTATTCACTTTGTTGCAATTTTGATGGTCACATTTTGGACAGTTCTTTGTCTCCCAATACATCCTTCTTTTCTTTCTCACGGATACGTGCGGAGTCTTTCTTGGCACTCTCGTCATAAAAAGGTTGCTCCGTCCTTGACTTTTCTCACTCCATACACAAGCCGTACCCACGTGGTCCAGCTTCATTATTTCTTTCGCTTAGAGGCCATCTTTGGTTTCTGATATGACCTCATCTATGCCGGCAGCCATTTTCGCAGCCTGGCCTAACAGGCCCAAACGAACTATCATAAAAACAAACACAATCGTAATTAAAATAAGGAAAATAAGCCTTTCTGTTTACCACCCGTCATTCTAAGAACCCGTGTTAGGTGTTACTTAGCAAAAGCGACATTTAAAGCCATTTTACTTACCATCCGTGTTCTTTGCCACAATACAATTTACACTACACAGCACAAATCATGCGATTTTATTCTGATTAGTACGCAAATCACATTCTTAATATTTGAATACTTCACAATGATAAATAAATTAGATTTTTGCACAAAAAGGGCAGTTACCATTTATGTAAATGTTTATTAAAGGTGCATTTTGTTGGTTAATTCATCAAACAATTAGTATCATTAGTTTATTATTCTTATCAAGGGGGTTCCAAAAATTTATTTCGTTTACCTTGCTCCATCAACTCCTTCCTTTGGTGATTTTTAATATCACCACAAAACCCTTGTTATACAATTTTTTAGATAAATGTTTCTTGTCCATTTGCTTTTTGGTTAGTTCACACAACAGTGTCCTCCTCATCTTGTCTTTTTGATCTTTTATATATATTCTCTTTTAGTTCTTCTAATTCTATTTCTCCCATTTCTCGTTCTCTCTCTATTTTTCTCATTTTCTCTTTTTATTCTATTTTGTGTTTTTCTCCTCTTAATGCACACATATGCTAATTTTGCTGACAACATTACCATTATTACCACTGTTACTGATATTAGTATTTTCCCAATAAGGGAACCACCTATTTCTGTAAACCATTTCTGTATTGAGGAAAAACTCTTACCAAGTTTCTCCCAGGCACCTTCAACCTCCAGTGGAGCAATTTCTTTGTGCAAATCAGTAATATTCTTTATATACTTCTGTATATTTTCACTTTTATCTGGAATGTAAGTGCAACAATGTTGGACTTTCAACATTCCACAGACTCCACCCTCTTTTGCCAAAAGAATGTCAAGGGCAAGTCGATTTTGCATTACCTTAGCTCTAATGGCGACCATTTCTGTATTTACCATCAAGAACCCTCCAGCAGTATTCGTCGATAAACGATCTACTACTGTGGACAATTTCTGAATTTTAAATGCATTCAAAGATATACCCACTGCTGGTATCAATGCTCCAAAAATGTCACCTACTATTTCTGAAAAACTTTCCCTCCTTCTACGTGTTAATGTTTTACCTATCTTATGTATTCCTTTTTCTCCTCTCTCCACATGAAAAATCTTTGGAAAGACCAGACCTAAATAACATGACCCATACCAGTGGTCCGGCAACCTATAATAAGCTCTGTTTCCACATACATAATAGAGCCCTGGAAATATTGGATCTTTTCCTCCTTTGAATCCCCATCCTCCTAAAATTTTATATGTATCTCGGCATTCACTGGAACCTACGAAATAGTTATCATACATAGTCTTATTTCTACTAATACACAACTTTCCCTGTTGGGGCCAATCCAAAGTCATAGCTGCATTTGTCTCTCCTTTGTCATGATTTTTCTCTTCAAACGCCCAAAGTGGTGTTTTTGTCTTTTCTTCTACTATCTTTCTTTGAAACTTAACTCTTCTGTTTTCTACCATCTCCAAGAAGACTTTTTCCTCTTTCTTTAATTCACAGGTAAGATTGAGTCTAATTACATACTCTAATGTTAAATCTTTATTTTCTAAGAAAAATTCACCAAACACTTTTGCTTCTTTCACCTTATTTAGTTCAGGAATTATAGGAATTTTCGCAAAAACAGTGTTTATGTCAGTGTAATAATACTCCAATCTAACACATTATAGGTATATCAATTCCAGACATACATGAAGTCAACAACATGGACAAAATTAACAGTTTCGTTATATCAAAATTATTCTTTTTATTCACTTTTTCTTCTTTTATAGTAAAAATGTATCTATATATATATATATATATATATATATATATATATATATATATATGTTATCTTTTTTTTGATTTACAAAGATATATCATCTATTATTTTTAACAGTGGTTATATTTCTATGTTTGTTTTTGTTCATAGCAACCTAAGTATCACATTTATACTCATAAATTCATCAAATAACATTATTTCTCCATTTCACCATATATAAGAGACTAACAGTCTTCTTTTGACCCTTGATTATACAATCAATATGAACGTCATCCTTCTTTATGCTGATGTCACAAAACTGGCGGCTTGTGTACAGACAACACGCGTTTCAGCTTAAGCCTTCATCAGGACTCCGTCCCAGTGGTTACTGTATGAGAAATAGACAACATTTGGTCTGGAATTAATTTTCCTACTAGATATAGCTGATGTATTTACCTTGATGAATTATACTATTAAGTTTTAATTTTTTGGGAGATACATTTCAGTGGCGTATCAATTTGACACAATTTCTTTAGTTAGAAAAGAGACAGTGCTTAAAAAGGATTGAGAGTGGTGGTCAGACAAATGACCCAAAAGAAAGGTCCCCAAGCACCTCGGTTAATTAAAACAAAACATTTAAAAAAATAAGAAGAAGCTGTCTCTTATAGAATTCCAAGAGTTTCGTGCACAGGTGAAAGATTTGGATAAAAAACCAATGTAAAATCAAAAAGTGGCATGCTATCCGTCCACGGCCAACCCTCCATTAGTATTATACTGACTGATCAAAATTTATCTCACCGTACTGGCAACTTTACGCTATGTGTCCTACTCATCTTGTTTTTCAGAAATGGGAAGGTTATCGGCAACTTTCTATATGATACTACATAAAATGTGGATAAAAAATAGTTATTAGCCGACAGAACCATTGGTTTAGTCACAATTTCTTTGTAATAGAGTTTAAATTCTACGTCGTACCTTTTTTTTGGGGTATGGTAGTTCTTTTCCCCTACATTTACGTCATAGACAATTTGTTTCGTGCAATACCAGAGAAGCCATGCTTCTTGTGGTCTCCATTGTGCTAAATCGAAGTATAAGGGTATATAAATTAGATACAGGGCAGCTTTCAGCCATTAGTCTGTTTAAATTCCGCTTTTATTACATCGTATGACCCTATAAATTTTATACTGGTTTTAGTTTACCGCTTTTCTGGCACCCTTAAATAAATTGATAAATTTACCTATATCAGAACACTCCTACTGGTTGCGCAATATTCGGGAAAACCTTGTTTGACTGCTTCAAACGTATTAGGTCGATAGGACAATAATCTGTAAATGATTAAATCAGAGACTACATGTAACAAGGTTAAACGGCAGATACAAACCAACTATTTTTAATCAATGCGTTCCTAACTTGCAATCGCACTTCTGGATTTGTGGTTCGCTCTCTTACTTATCTTGAAAACAAACATACAATTTTTCACTAACTACAATATTGTAGGTTTTGTTTCAAGAGTGGTCGCATCCGGTCCAACCTGATGAAACACAGAATGTACCACATCAGCCAATCCTTTGCAATAGTCCAATACGAGATCATCAGTTATAGTCAGCAGTTTGTTGACCGGTACATGTGCTTGTCTCATTGCTCGTCCCATGATTATTTCATGAGGACTTAGACCTGTTTTTCTGGCAGGTATGCTTCTGATAGTCATCAACACCAATGGTAGGGCATCAGGCCATTTGAGTCCTGTGGCTTGACACATTTTCCCTAACCTATTCTTTATTGTTCCATTTACCTGTTCTACCACTCCAGAAGCCTCTGGTCTGTAAGCACAGTGCAATTTCTGTTGTATGTCAAGAGCTTCACATATCAATTGGATCAGTTCATTTTGGAAATGTGTTCCTCTGTCTGTTTCAATCGTACTGGAAAACCATATCTCGGAATGAATTCTCTCAGTAGGAGCTTAGCTACGGTAACTCCATCATTCCTTCTTGTCGAATAGGCTTCCACCCAACGAGAAAACAAACAAACGACCACAAGAACATACTTCAGTCTATTGCTTGGAGGCATTTCAATAAAATCTAGTTGCATTCTAGTAAAAGGACCTCCTTCACGTCCTATTGTTCCTAGACTCACTACTGTTTTCCTTCCTGGATTTATCTGTTGGCATGTAAGACATCTTTGACAGAGACTCTCAGCTATAGCTCTGAATTTTGGGTTGTACCAAGTCTGTCTGAAAAGTCTAATCATTTCATCCCTACCAATATGAGCTTGTCCATGGTACATCCGTGCCATGTTAGAAATCATGCTATCAGGCATAACTGGTCTTTCATCTCTGTAAACCCAAACGTCATCTTCCTCTCTTTTCCTGCAACCTGCTTTTATCCAACCATCTTTCTCCTCTTCGTTTGCTTCTTCCTGTAATTGTCTTACCTCATCCCATGTTTCGACAATGTTAGTAAACAACAATGGACATGAAACATTTTCTTTTTCTCTCCTCCTGTTTAACGAGACTATATTTCTGGCACAGTATTGGGCTATTTCGTCCGCATACTTATTTCCCATAGCAATATAGTCTGTCCCATTTTTGTGTGCAGCACACTTCACCACTGCAATTTGTTTAGGCAGCTGTATCGCCTCAAGCAATTTCTTCACAAATTTACCGTTCCTAATTGGAGTTCCTGCAGACGTCAAGAAACCTCTCTGGGACCAGATCTGTCCAAAATCGTGGACCACTCCAAATCCATACTGGCTATCCGTGATCACCGTAATTCGGACATTCTTTCCCAATTTGCACGCTTGAAGCAGAGCAATCAGCTCAGCTACTTGGGCTGAACGTATCCCTCTCAAACAAGATGCTTCCATTATGGTTGCTACTGTACACACAGCATACGCAGCACTTAATACTCCTTCACTCGTCCTCAGACATGATCCGTCCACAAACATCACATAATCTGATTCTTTCAAAGACTCATCCTTAATATCCGGTCGAGGCTTTGTGCAGAATTCAAGCACGTCCAAACATTGGTGATCGACTTCATCCTTAACTCCTACATTTTCTTCGTCTGGCAGTGAAGTTGAAGGATTCACACTTGTGCATCTATCAATGGTTACATTGTCTGCACTCAAAATCACCTTTTCATACCTAGTCAGCCAACTATGTGTCATGAATTGGGTTTTGGTTCTGGTCAGAAGAATTTCAACAGAATGTGGAACATATACTCTCAGTGGATATCCCATCACAATGCCTTCACTCTGTTCCAGACTCACACAAGTAGCAGCTACTGCTTTCAGACAACCAGGCAACGCCTTTGCTACTGGGTCTAAAACAGCTGAAAAATAAGCAATGGGTCTTTTCATTTTTCCATGCCTTTGCACTAGAACTGAAAATGCACATCCATCTCTCTCACTACAATACAGCTCAAATTCTTTTTCATAATCAGGCATTCCCAATGCCGGTGCTTCACACAACTTCGGCTTCACACAGCTTCGTTTTTAGTTCTTTGAAAGCTTTCATTTCTTCCTCATTCAATTCAAACGGATCTTTAACATCTCTTTTTGTCAATCGCTGTAAAGGTTTTGCAATCAATAAAAATCCACTTATCCATTGTCGGCAATATCCAACCACTCCAAGAAACATTCTCACCTCTCTCTGTGTCATTGGAGCTCTCATTCCTCGGATAATCTTTATTCTTTCTGTTGTTACCTTTCGCATCCCTTTTTCAATCTTATACCTAGGTATTGTACTTCCTGTTGACAAAATTGCAGTTTTGACGGAGACACTTTGTGCCCTCCTTCTGCCAAGTGATTCAATAAAGCAATTGTGTCGGTAACACATGCTTCTTTGGTCTTTGATGCCACTAACAGGTCATCAATATATTGGACCATCACAGATTTTTCAGGCATTTTTAAATCTTCCAATGATTTCTTTAGGATCTGATTAAAGATTGAGGGGCTTTCTGTATACCCTTGAGGAATTCGCACCATGCCAAAATACGCTCTCCGAACCGGAACGCAAATAATGGCTGGCTATCTGGATGTAACGGAATAGAGAAAAATGCATGGCACAAATCAATAACTGTGTACCATTCTGCATCATGTGGAATCTGATACAGTATCACAGCGGGGTTTGGCACAATTGGACAACAAGGAATAACGATTTTATTTATTTCCTCAAGTCTTGCACTATCCTATATGTCCCATTCGGCTTTTTCAAACCCATTATAGGTGAATTACATGGGCTACTCATTATTTCTTTCAAAATTCCCTGTTCAATCATTTTATTAACTACGGGTGTTATTCCTTCAATAATTTCTGGCGTTAATTTGTACTGTGGAGTATTTGGGTAATTTGTTCCTTCTCTTACAATGATTTTTACAGGGTCTACTCCTCTCATTAACCCAATGTCTTCGCCTGTGAAATCCCATACATCAGATCTGACTGTTTCTTTTAATTCAATTGGGATTTTCTCCACGTCAAACACAGGAAACATGTCATTTACTCCTGGTTCTAGTTCTGCCATTGTCATTTTATACAGAACATCTTCATCTGGTGTCTGAAATGCAATACCATCCGGGGTACAATAGATGGTGCAGTTCATTTTACAAAGCAGATCGCGTCCTAGCAAGTTTACAGGACTGCAATCACACACCACAAACCGATGCATTTCACTGAATGGTCCAACTTTCACCTCTACTGGTTTGGTAAGAGGCGCTTTAATCTGCTGGTTTGAAACACCCACAACTTGGATATATTCTCCTGAGAGAGGAAGGTTTGGAATTTCTACTGATCTAACAGTAGAACGGGTAGCTCCAGTGTCCACAAGGAATGTAACATTTATACCATTCACTTCTCCATCCACAAATGGACCTGACTGATCTACCTCTAGAGTTGCGCCAAGCACGCACTCTTCCTCCTCTCTTAGGCACCGTCATAAACTTTCATCCGATTCATTTCCATCCTGCCGTAACCAATACTGCGATATTGCAGCTGCGCGCGGCAATTTTGTTACCTGCTCTCCACCGTAGAATCCTGTTTCTGCACTGTATCTCTGGGGGTTTACACTCTTGGGAAGAGGTGGTTGTGGCACCTGACTCTGTTGAGTAACTACCTGCGGTTGCTGCGGCTGTTGGTAACTCACCTCATTCTGCACCTGCGGATTTAATGATTGATTTTCCATATTAGCTTTTGGAGGAAATTTACACTTGTTTCTCCAATGCCCTAACCTTCCGCAATTATGGCATGGCCATTTCTTTTAGCTTCTTCTATACTCATTTGACCTTTTCCCTTACCTATATTTGGTCTGGATTTAATCTGTCCTGTATCACCAGTCTGATTATTCATCTGAGCTTCTTGTTTTTCTGCAACCTTTACTTGTGCCCACATCGCCTTTTCTTTTAATTTACGTTGTCTACACTCAATGTCATCACTACAGTATTTAGCATACCTTAGTACATCATCTACAGTGCTATTTTGCCTGCACAACATGTGTTGCTTAATCATTTCATTTATCTCTGGCTTCAATCCATAGACAAATCTATATACAAAATGACTCATGTCCTTTTCGCTCAAAGTCTCATAACCACTATACTGTTTGAAAACCAAAAGTAGCCTTTCATAATAAGCATGTAAAGATTCCTTACTCTCCTGTGTTGTTCTATCAATCTTTACCCAATCTGTTTCTTTTGGTGGGATTTTATTTTTCAAAAACGTGATAACCTGGTCATACTTTCTCATCACTTCTGGACCTGGCGCTCCAGTTTTTGCATCTCTAGGATATTCTTCTGTTGGCCAATCAATCGTAATCTTACATTCTGTCCATAAATCTGCTGGTACTACAATATCAAACAATCCATCTAGATCTACCCACAACACCTTCGAAACCTTTACAAATCTTTCCACTTGTCTATACCATTCTACAGGTTTCTCTCTCAATTTCGGAAAATCATTCGTAAATGACAATATATCTTGTCTAGACCATGGGACATGCACATAGCTTCCTCCTGGAGTTTCTCTCATTGGACATTCCATCACTATTGGTTCCTTTTCTTTCACCGTAAAAGCCAAAGATGCTTTATCTGTCATTCCCTCTTTTCTTTTCATCCACCTGCTCCTCCATCTGTCCACATCTCCCCATTTTCTCAATAACA
Source organism: Calotriton arnoldi (assembly GCA_963921515.1). NCBI lineage: Eukaryota > Metazoa > Chordata > Amphibia > Caudata > Salamandridae > Calotriton > Calotriton arnoldi. Next base: position 1,921,383 of record CAWUFW010001871.1, on the reverse strand, counting down.
CAATCAGTTCTTTTATCTGTGTTAATCGTCCTGATGTGTTCAGATTTTCTATATCCTTTTCACAAAAATCTACTCTATGGTTTCTGCAAACTTCTGATTTTTCCAAATTCTACTCCTAGTTCACTCGCTGTCTCTTCTAACTTTTTATGCAAATATCTAGCTCTCCAAGTAATGCTTTTACACAAAAACATAACCTCTTCGTCCTGATATGATTTTAATTTTTCTGTACCAATAGTCCCTAAAATCAACTCCTCCATGTCTATCTTTAATCTGATTACATCCAACGGTTGTGGTTCTGCATCTTTCTTCTGCAAATTCCTCATCCACTCATTTAATTCTTCTGGAGTTGGACCTACAGGGGTACTATTTATTTCTATCCAATTTGTGCTTCTCTCTGGGGTCTCAGTTGCTGACTCAGTTCCCATAGGAATCCTTCTTATCTCACTCTCATTTATGGTCAAGTTAGTAGGTGGACTCGATCTATATGAGTTAACCAAATCTCTTGTCTCTCTAGTTTCTGTAATTATCCCTTCTCTCATTCTTTGCATATTCGAGTTCATTGGGATGGTCAAGGAATGCTCATCTATTCTTTGGTTTTCAAATACAGGTATTACTGGTCCTATTGTCACTGGCACAGTCACGGCTTCCATGTTCATAGTTAATTCCCTTATTTTCTCAGTCAATTCTCTTGTAGTTCTTGCTAATTCAGCTGTATTCCCACTGTCAGACTTTTCATTCTGTGGAGTCTCTGATTTTTCATTTAACCTATTTATTTCATAACTTCGTTCAGGGCTTTGATTCCTCCCAGTTTCCATTGGCGGTGCATTTGGTGTCACCACCGCAGAATTCTGTTGATATGGCGGTGGTTTTCTGTTTAAAATATCTTCCAGCAATTCATCTTCTGTCTCACTACCTCCATACCCATACCTTTCTGTTGCTACATGCTTCTTTTTCTCTGTACACTTTCTCCCTGTAACTTCCTCAACTGTTATGGCTGGAAACAAACCATCCGTCATATTAGCATATCTCCATCGTTCACTCCCCAAACTCTTCCGTGAACTAAACTATAATTCTTTGCACCTCTGTGTCTTTCTCTTTCATACATCTCATCTTCCCATTCACCTAATGCTTCAAACTGCGTTGGTCTAGGTCTTGGCTCAAGTTTCATCATTTTCTCTCTCAAATTCCGAGTACAGCTGTGCTAAACGAACCATTTTCTGGAAAAGCCAATACTCCATCATTCTGAGTATATTTTGTCCAATTCTCCAACCGAATGCAAGTATGATAACCATATTTCAACATCATGTGAGAAGCTGGCGTTTTCGGCGGAGGAATTACTTGTCCTTCCCTAGTCACTACCTTTTTGTCCTTCTTGAAAAAGTTCTTAATTTTCGCCATCCATGACGGTTTCTCTCTACAATACTCATAATAAGCCATATTTCACGATTCTTTCTTTTCGACAAACTCACAACTCTGTTCTGTTTACTGTGTGCTACTCGGACCTATCCCAGCGCGTCTCACACCAACGCACCAATCCGAGAGCTTCTACGTCACTCTCAACTGGCCAATACCAGCGCGTCTTCACACTAATGCACCAATCCGAGAGCTTCTATGTTTTCCACCACTGGCCAATACCAGCGCGGTCTTAGTCAACGTCAGTTCTACTCCTGACCCCTCCTTTACAAAATTTATCGGCAGCTTTTTCTGGACTGAATTTTATTAGTTACAACATAAAACACATTTCCATTGTCTGTTTTCGCTAAACAAAAGAGATAGCTTACTCTATCTTGCAAGAATACTGTTTCATTCGATAAGTGTAGCACTTCCCTCTACCTTACCCTTCTTTCAAGCAAGGGGTAAACCCGTTTCTCTGGGGATAAAACACATGTGGAGACTACACTGCTCCTGAGAATTAAGGCCAGAGTTTCACAAGAAAACCGGTTGCTATTTCACTCACACACGTTTTAAACATGAAATGTCCCTATCATAACACAATTCTGTGTTATCACCAATTTGAAAAATCAGACACTGCACAATTCCATGTGACTTCTCTTGCCACACGTGTCCACTTCCTACTTCCCGGAAGCTTCAAAATTTCAACTTACACGTAACATAATACAGTTCGACATAAAGTGTTAGACATAAATGATCAAAAATCAATAATCACCAAACTAATCTATAGTAACCATAACTCTGCTACCAAGAAATCTGATCCAGCGCGGCTAATATAAATTCTTCTCCTTTGGATATGACATCCAGGTGAAATCACTCACATCCACTATACCATATGACGGTGGGGCCCATAACACCGCATATCATACACTCAGTCATTCCCTGGATCACACCCACATTCGCTAAGGAGAAAAACGAGTTGCTGGAGGAACGGAATACCTTATTAGATTTGACAGATTATTACCTTAAACATTCTATATATTCAGTTTTAATCCTGTCGGCTCTAAAACATCAAGATACTCCGCTCTTTGGTCGATGGACCAACTAGTAGAATAAGTTTATGGTGATCGAGACCAGCTCAATCATTTAAAACCTTAGTAAATGTCAAATTTTATAAATGAACTAAAAAAACACAGACTCAATTTAATTAGAAATACATTTTTATCTAAGTTCAAATTTTTGCACGAGTGAGATTCTTAGTTTATTAATCACCTTAATACATTCTTTTACATTTATATAGGAAATTCTGTAAAGAAAAACGAAATTATGCATTACCTATTTAGATGCAGATAGGAATGGTTCACCAAAAGAAAATGAACCGTAAATCACAGAATGGACTCCCAAACTGACTGACTGTCCCTCTAGATGGCCTCCTCGACGGGACCTCCCATACAGATTTCCCACAACGGTCTCGTTCCTTCCCCAGTCAGGTTCGGAGTCAATGGCAGCATCCGCATTAACATCAGCATCAGGATTTGCAATAATGACAGCATCGACTAATAGCCAGGCCCCTCCCATAAGAGCAGTCCTTATACCCTACTTCTGGCTTACTACATAAAAAGTTGCAATGTTTGGGGGCAGGAATCACGCTAATTGGTCCATTTGAGGGGTGGCGAAGATTGTCTCATCGCCTTCCTTGTTCAAACTGGTTTCGGGGATGGTTAAAAGTTCACTGTTTCCCATGCTTTTTGGGTAAAAGCAGTCCAAATTGTCTATTCACTTTGTTGCAATTTTGATGGTCACATTTTGGACAGTTCTTTGTCTCCCAATACATCCTTCTTTTCTTTCTCACGGATACGTGCGGAGTCTTTCTTGGCACTCTCGTCATAAAAGGTTGCTCCGTCCTTGACTTTTCTCACTCCATACACAATCCCTACCCACGTGGTCCCGCTTCATTATTTCTTTCGCTTAGAGGCCATCTTTGGTTTCTGATATGACCTCATCTATGCCGGCAGCCATTTTCGCAGCCTGGCCTAACAGGCCCAAACGAACTATCATAAAAACAAACACAATCGTAATTAAAATAAGGAAAATAAGCCTTTCTGTTTACCACCCGTCATTCTAAGAACCCGTGTTAGGTGTTACTTAGCAAAAGCGACATTTAAAGCCATTTTACTTACCATCTGTGTTCTTTGCCACAATACAATTTACACTACACAGCACAAATTATGCGATTTTATTCTGATTAGTACGCAAATCACATTCGTAATATTTGAATACTTCACAATGATAAATAAATTAGATTTTTGCACAAAAAGGGCAGCTACCATTTATGTAAATGTTTATTAAAGGTGCATTTTGTTGGTTAATTCATCAAACAATTAGTATCATTAGTTTATTATTCTTATCAAGGGGGTTCCAAAAATTTATTTCGTTTACCTTGCTCCATCAACGCCTTCCTTTGGTGATTTTTAATATCACCACAAAACCCTTGTTATACAATTTTTTAGATAAATGTTTCTTGTCCATTTGCTTTTTGGTTAGTTCACACAACAGTGTCCTCCTCATCTTGTCTTTTTGATCTTTTATATATATTCTCTTTTAGTTCTTCTAATTCTATTTCTCCCATTTCTCGTTCTCTCTCTATTTTTCTCATTTTCTCTTTTTATTCTATTTTGTGTTTTTCTCCTCTTAATGCACACATATGCTAATTTTGCTGACAACATTACCATTATTACCACTGTTACTGATATTAGTATTTTCCCAATAAGGGAACCACCAATTTCTGTAAACCATTTCTGTATTGAGGAAAAACTCTTACCAAGTTTCTCCCAGGCACCTTCAACCTCCAGTGGAGCAATTTCTTTGTGCAAATCAGTAATATTCTTTATATACTTCTGTATATTTTCACTTTTATCTGGAATGTAAGTGCAACAATGTTGGACTTTCAACATTCCACAGACTCCACCCTCTTTTGCCAAAAGAATCAAGGGCAAGTTGATTTTGCATTACCTTAGCTCTAATGGCGACCATTTTGGTATTTACCATCAAGAACCCTCCAGCAGTATTCGTCGATAAACGATCTACTACTGTGGACAATTTCCGAATTTTAAATGCATTCAAAGATATACCCACTGCTGGTATCAATGCTCCAAAAATGTCACCTACTATTTCTGAAAAACTTTCCCTCCTTCTACGTGTTAATGTTTTACCTATCTTATGTATTCCTTTTTCTCCTCTCTCCACATGAAAAATCTTTGGAAAGACCAGACCTAAATAACATGACCCATACCAGTGGTCCGGCAACCTATAATAAGCTCTGGTTCCACATACATAATAGATCCCTGGAAATATTGGATCTTTTCCTCCTTTGAATCCCCATCCTCCTAAAATTTTATATGTATCTCGGCATTCACTGGAACCTACGAAATAGTTATCATACATAGTCTTATTTCTACTAATACACAACTTTCCCTGTTGGGGCCAATCCAAAGTCATAGCTGCATTTGTCTCTCCTTTGTCATGATTTTTCTCTTCAAACGCCCAAAGTGGTGTTTTTGTCTTTTCTTCTACTATCTTTCTTTGAAACTTAACTCTTCTGTTTTCTACCATCTCCAAGAAGACCTTTTCCTCTTTCTTTAATTCACAGGTAAGATTGAGTCTAATTACATACTCTAATGTTAAATCTTTATTTTCTAAGAAAAATTCACCAAACACTTTTGCTTCTTTCACCTTATTTAGTTCAGGAATTATAGGAATTTTCGCAAAAACAGTGTTTATGTCAGTGTAATAATACTCCAATCTAACACATTATAGGTATATCAATTCCAGACATACATGAAGTCAACAACATGGACAAAATTAACAGTTTCGATATATCAAAATTATTCTTTTTATTCACTTTTTTTCTTCTTTTATAGTAAAAAATGTATATATATATATATATATGTTATCTTTTTTTTGATTTACAAAGATATATCATCTATTATTTTTAACAGTGGTTATATTTCTATGTTTGTTTTTGTTCATAGCAACCTAAGTATCACATTTATACTCATAAATTCATCAAATAACATTATTTCTCCATTTCACCATATATAAGAGACTAACAGTCTTCTTTTGACCCTTGATTATACAATCAATATGAACGTCATCCTTCTTTATGCTGATGTCACAAAACTGGCGGCTTGTGTACAGACAACGCGCGTTTCAGCTTAAGCCTTCATCAGGACTCCGTCCCAGTGGTTACTGTATGAGAAATAGACAACATTTGGTCTGGAATTAATTTTCCTACTAGATATAGCTGATGTATTTACCTTGATGAATTATACTATTAAGTTTTAATTTTTTTGGAGATACATTTCAGTGGCGTATCAATTTGACACAATTTCTTTAGTTAGAAAAGAGACAGTGCTTAAAAAGGATTGAGAGTGGTGGTCAGACAAATGACCCAAGAGAAGGTCCCCAAGCACCTCGGTTAATTAAAACAAAACATTTAAAAAAAATAATAAGAAGCTGTCTCTTATAGAATTCCAAGAGTTTCGTGCACAGGTGAAAGATTTGGATAAAAAACCAATGTGAAATCAAAAAGTGGCATGCTATCCGTCCACGGCCAACCCTCCATTAGTATTATACTGACTGATCAAAATTTATCTCACCGTACTGGCAACTTTAAGCTATGTGTCCTACTCATCTTGTTTTTCAGAAATGGGAAGGTTATCGGCAACTTTCTATATGATACTACATAAAATGTGGATAAAAAATAGTTATTAGCCGACAGAACCATTGGTTTAGTCACAATTTCTTTGTAATAGAGTTTAAATTCTACGTCGTACCTTTTTTTGGGGTATGGTAGTTCTTTTCCCCTACATTTACGTCATAGACAATTTGTTTCGTGCAATACCAGAGAAGCCATGCTTCTTGTGGTCTCCATTGTGCTAAATCGAAGTATAAGGGTATATAAATTAGATACAGGGCAGCTTTCAGCCATTAGTCTGTTTAAATTCCGCTTTTATTACATCGTATGACCCTATAAATTTTATACTGGTTTTAGTTTACCGCTTTTCTGGCACCCTTAAATAAATTGATAAATTTACCTATATCAGAACACTCCTACTGGTTGCGCAATATTCGGGAAAACCTTGTTTGACTGCTTCAAACGTATTAGGTCGATAGGACAATAATCTGTAAATGATTAAATCAGAGACTACATGTAACAAGGTTAAACGGCAGATACAAACCAACTATTTTTAATCAATGCGTTCCTAACTTGCAATCGCACTTCTGGATTTGTGGTTCGCTCTCTTACTTATCTTGAAAACAAACATACAATTTTTCACTAACTACAATATTGTAGGTTTTGTTTCAAGAGTGGTCGCATCCGGTCCAACCTGATGAAACACAGAATGTACCACATCAGCCAATCCTTTGCAATAGTCCAATACGAGATCATCAGTTATAGTCAGCAGTTTGTTGACCGGTACATGTGCTTGTCTCATTGCTCGTCCCATGATTATTTCATGAGGACTTAGACCTGTTTTTCTGGCAGGTATGCTTCTGATAGTCATCAACACCAATGGTAGGGCATCAGGCCATTTGAGTCCTGTGGCTTGACACATTTTCCCTAACCTATTCTTTATTGTTCCATTTACCTGTTCTACCACTCCAGAAGCCTCTGGTCTGTAAGCACAGTGCAATTTCTGTTGTATGTCAAGAGCTTCACATATCAATTGGATCAGTTCATTTTGGAAATGTGTTCCTCTGTCTGTTTCAATCGTACTGGAAAACCATATCTCGGAATGAATTCTCTCAGTAGGAGCTTAGCTACGGTAACTCCATCATTCCTTCTTGTCGAATAGGCTTCCACCCAACGAGAAAACAAACAAACGACCACAAGAACATACTTCAGTCTATTGCTTGGAGGCATTTCAATAAAATCTAGTTGCATTCTAGTAAAAGGACCTCCTTCACGTCCTATTGTTCCTAGACTCACTACTGTTTTCCTTCCTGGATTTATCTGTTGGCATGTAAGACATCTTTGACAGAGACTCTCAGCTATAGCTCTGAATTTTGGGTTGTACCAAGTCTGTCTGAAAAGTCTAATCATTTCATCCCTACCAATATGAGCTTGTCCATGGTACATCCGTGCCATGTTAGAAATCATGCTATCAGGCATAACTGGTCTTTCATCTCTGTAAACCCAAACGTCATCTTCCTCTCTTTTCCTGCAACCTGCTTTTATCCAACCATCTTTCTCCTCTTCGTTTGCTTCTTCCTGTAATTGTCTTACCTCATCCCATGTTTCGACAATGTTAGTAAACAACAATGGACATGAAACATTTTCTTTTTCTCTCCTCCTGTTTAACGAGACTATATTTCTGGCACAGTATTGGGCTATTTCGTCCGCATACTTATTTCCCATAGCAATATAGTCTGTCCCATTTTTGTGTGCAGCACACTTCACCACTGCAATTTGTTTAGGCAGCTGTATCGCCTCAAGCAATTTCTTCACAAATTTACCGTTCCTAATTGGAGTTCCTGCAGACGTCAAGAAACCTCTCTGGGACCAGATCTGTCCAAAATCGTGGACCACTCCAAATCCATACTGGCTATCCGTGATCACCGTAATTCGGACATTCTTTCCCAATTTGCACGCTTGAAGCAGAGCAATCAGCTCAGCTACTTGGGCTGAACGTATCCCTCTCAAACAAGATGCTTCCATTATGGTTGCTACTGTACACACAGCATACGCAGCACTTAATACTCCTTCACTCGTCCTCAGACATGATCCGTCCACAAACATCACATAATCTGATTCTTTCAAAGACTCATCCTTAATATCCGGTCGAGGCTTTGTGCAGAATTCAAGCACGTCCAAACATTGGTGATCGACTTCATCCTTAACTCCTACATTTTCTTCGTCTGGCAGTGAAGTTGAAGGATTCACACTTGTGCATCTATCAATGGTTACATTGTCTGCACTCAAAATCACCTTTTCATACCTAGTCAGCCAACTATGTGTCATGAATTGGGTTTTGGTTCTGGTCAGAAGAATTTCAACAGAATGTGGAACATATACTCTCAGTGGATATCCCATCACAATGCCTTCACTCTGTTCCAGACTCACACAAGTAGCAGCTACTGCTTTCAGACAACCAGGCAACGCCTTTGCTACTGGGTCTAAAACAGCTGAAAAATAAGCAATGGGTCTTTTCATTTTTCCATGCCTTTGCACTAGAACTGAAAATGCACATCCATCTCTCTCACTACAATACAGCTCAAATTCTTTTTCATAATCAGGCATTCCCAATGCCGGTGCTTCACACAGCTTCGGCTTCACACAGCTTCGTTTTTAGTTCTTTGAAAGCTTTCATTTCTTCCTCATTCAATTCAAACGGATCTTTAACATCTCTTTTTGTCAATCGCTGTAAAGGTTTTGCAATCAATAAAAATCCACTTATCCATTGTCGGCAATATCCAACCACTCCAAGAAACATTCTCACCTCTCTCTGTGTCATTGGAGCTCTCATTCCTCGGATAATCTTTATTCTTTCTGTTGTTACCTTTCGCATCCCTTTTTCAATCTTATACCTAGGTATTGTACTTCCTGTTGACAAAATTGCAGTTTTGACGGAGACACTTTGTGCCCTCCTTCTGCCAAGTGATTCAATAAAGCAATTGTGTCGGTAACACATGCTTCTTTGGTCTTTGATGCCACTAACAGGTCATCAATATATTGGACCATCACAGATTTTTCAGGCATTTTTAAATCTTCCAATGATTTCTTTAGGATCTGATTAAAGATTGAGGGGCTTTCTGTATACCCTTGAGGAATTCGCACCATGCCAAAATACGCTCTCCGAACCGGAACGCAAATAATGGCTGGCTATCTGGATGTAACGGAATAGAGAAAAATGCATGGCACAAATCAATAACTGTGTACCATTCTGCATCATGTGGAATCTGATACAGTATCACAGCGGGGTTTGGCACAATTGGACAACAAGGAATAACGATTTTATTTATTTCCTCAAGTCTTGCACTATCCTATATGTCCCATTCGGCTTTTTCAAACCCATTATAGGTGAATTACATGGGCTACTCATTATTTCTTTCAAAATTCCCTGTTCAATCATTTTATTAACTACGGGTGTTATTCCTTCAATAATTTCTGGCGTTAATTTGTACTGTGGAGTATTTGGGTAATTTGTTCCTTCTCTTACAATGATTTTTACAGGGTCTACTCCTCTCATTAACCCAATGTCTTCGCCTGTGAAATCCCATACATCAGATCTGACTGTTTCTTTTAATTCAATTGGGATTTTCTCCACGTCAAACACAGGAAACATGTCATTTACTCCTGGTTCTAGTTCTGCCATTGTCATTTTATACAGAACATCTTCATCTGGTGTCTGAAATGCAATACCATCCGGGGTACAATAGATGGTGCAGTTCATTTTACAAAGCAGATCGCGTCCTAGCAAGTTTACAGGACTGCAATCACACACCACAAACCGATGCATTTCACTGAATGGTCCAACTTTCACCTCTACTGGTTTGGTAAGAGGCGCTTTAATCTGCTGGTTTGAAACACCCACAACTTGGATATATTCTCCTGAGAGAGGAAGGTTTGGAATTTCTACTGATCTAACAGTAGAACGGGTAGCTCCAGTGTCCACAAGGAATGTAACATTTATACCATTCACTTCTCCATCCACAAATGGACCTGACTGATCTACCTCTAGAGTTGCGCCAAGCACGCACTCTTCCTCCTCTCTTAGGCACCGTCATAAACTTTCATCCGATTCATTTCCATCCTGCCGTAACCAATACTGCGATATTGCAGCTGCGCGCGGCAATTTTGTTACCTGCTCTCCACCGTAGAATCCTGTTTCTGCACTGTATCTCTGGGGGTTTACACTCTTGGGAAGAGGTGGTTGTGGCACCTGACTCTGTTGAGTAACTACCTGCGGTTGCTGCGGCTGTTGGTAACTCACCTCATTCTGCACCTGCGGATTTAATGATTGATTTTCCATATTAGCTTTTGGAGGAAATTTACACTTGTTTCTCCAATGCCCTAACCTTCCGCAATTATGGCATGGCCATTTCTTTTTAGCTTCTTCTATACTCATTTGACCTTTTCCCTTACCTATATTTGGTCTGGATTTAATCTGTCCTGTATCACCAGTCTGATTATTCATCTGAGCTTCTTGTTTTTCTGCAACCTTTACTTGTGCCCACATCGCCTTTTCTTTTAATTTACGTTGTCTACACTCAATGTCATCACTACAGTATTTAGCATACCTTAGTACATCATCTACAGTGCTATTTTGCCTGCACAACATGTGTTGCTTAATCATTTCATTTATCTCTGGCTTCAATCCATAGACAAATCTATATACAAAATGACTCATGTCCTTTTCGCTCAAAGTCTCATAACCACTATACTGTTTGAAAACCAAAAGTAGCCTTTCATAATAAGCATGTAAAGATTCCTTACTCTCCTGTGTTGTTCTATCAATCTTTACCCAATCTGTTTCTTTTGGTGGGATTTTATTTTTCAAAAACGTGATAACCTGGTCATACTTTCTCATCACTTCTGGACCTGGCGCTCCAGTTTTTGCATCTCTAGGATATTCTTCTGTTGGCCAATCAATCGTAATCTTACATTCTGTCCATAAATCTGCTGGTACTACAATATCAAACAATCCATCTAGATCTACCCACAACACCTTCGAAACCTTTACAAATCTTTCCACTTGTCTATACCATTCTACAGGTTTCTCTCTCAATTTCGGAAAATCATTCGTAAATGACAATATATCTTGTCTAGACCATGGGACATGCACATAGCTTCCTCCTGGAGTTTCTCTCATTGGACATTCCATCACTATTGGTTCCTTTTCTTTCACCGTAAAAGCCAAAGATGCTTTATCTGTCATTCCCTCTTTTCTTTTCATCCACCTGCTCCTCCATCTGTCCACATCTCCCCATTTTCTCAATAACACAATCAGTTCTTTTATCTGTGTTAATCGTCCTGATGTGTTCAGATTTTCTATATCCTTTTCACAAAAATCTACTCTATGGTTTCTGCAAACTTCTGATTTTTCCAAATTCTACTCCTAGTTCACTCGCTGTCTCTTCTAACTTTTTATGCAAATATCTAGCTCTCCAAGTAATGCTTTTACACAAAAACATAACCTCTTCGTCCTGATATGATTTTAATTTTTCTGTACCAATAGTCCCTAAAATCAACTCCTCCATGTCTATCTTTAATCTGATTACATCCAACGGTTGTGGTTCTGCATCTTTCTTCTGCAAATTCCTCATCCACTCATTTAATTCTTCTGGAGTTGGACCTACAGGGGTACTATTTATTTCTATCCAATTTGTGCTTCTCTCTGGGGTCTCAGTTGCTGACTCAGTTCCCATAGGAATCCTTCTTATCTCACTCTCATTTATGGTCAAGTTAGTAGGTGGACTCGATCTATATGAGTTAACCAAATCTCTTGTCTCTCTAGTTTCTGTAATTATCCCTTCTCTCATTCTTTGCATATTCGAGTTCATTGGGATGGTCAAGGAATGCTCATCTATTCTTTGGTTTTCAAATACAGGTATTACTGGTCCTATTGTCACTGGCACAGTCACGGCTTCCATGTTCATAGTTAATTCCCTTATTTTCTCAGTCAATTCTCTTGTAGTTCTTGCTAATTCAGCTGTATTCCCACTGTCAGACTTTTCATTCTGTGGAGTCTCTGATTTTTCATTTAACCTATTTATTTCATAACTTCGTTCAGGGCTTTGATTCCTCCCAGTTTCCATTGGCGGTGCATTTGGTGTCACCACCGCAGAATTCTGTTGATATGGCGGTGGTTTTCTGTTTAAAATATCTTCCAGCAATTCATCTTCTGTCTCACTACCTCCATACCCATACCTTTCTGTTGCTACATGCTTCTTTTTCTCTGTACACTTTCTCCCTGTAACTTCCTCAACTGTTATGGCTGGAAACAAACCATCCGTCATATTAGCATATCTCCATCGTTCACTCCCCAAACTCTTCCGTGAACTAAACTATAATTCTTTGCACCTCTGTGTCTTTCTCTTTCATACATCTCATCTTCCCATTCACCTAATGCTTCAAACTGCGTTGGTCTAGGTCTTGGCTCAAGTTTCATCATTTTCTCTCTCAAATTCCGAAGTACAGCTGTGCTAAACGAACCATTTTCTGGAAAAGCCAATACTCCATCATTCTGAGTATATTTTGTCCAATTCTCCAACCGAATGCAAGTATGATAACCATATTTCAACATCATGTGAGAAGCTGGCGTTTTCGGCGGAGGAATTACTTGTCCTTCCCTAGTCACTACCTTTTTGTCCTTCTTGAAAAAGTTCTTAATTTTCGCCATCCATGACGGTTTCTCTCTACAATACTCATAATAAGCCATATTTCACGATTCTTTCTTTTCGACAAACTCACAACTCTGTTCTGTTTACTGTGTGCTACTCGGACCTATCCCAGCGCGTCTCACACCAACGCACCAATCCGAGAGCTTCTACGTCACTCTCAACTGGCCAATACCAGCGCGTCTTCACACTAATGCACCAATCCGAGAGCTTCTATGTTTTCCACCACTGGCCAATACCAGCGCGGTCTTAGTCAACGTCAGTTCTACTCCTGACCCCTCCTTTACAAAATTTATCGGCAGCTTTTTCTGGACTGAATTTTATTAGTTACAACATAAAACACATTTCCATTGTCTGTTTTCGCTAAACAAAAGAGATAGCTTACTCTATCTTGCAAGAATACTGTTTCATTCGATAAGTGTAGCACTTCCCTCTACCTTACCCTTCTTTCAAGCAAGGGGTAAACCCGTTTCTCTGGGGATAAAACACATGTGGAGACTACACTGCTCCTGAGAATTAAGGCCAGAGTTTCACAAGAAAACCGGTTGCTATTTCACTCACACACGTTTTAAACATGAAATGTCCCTATCATAACACAATTCTGTGTTATCACCAATTTGAAAAATCAGACACTGCACAATTCCATGTGACTTCTCTTGCCACACGTGTCCACTTCCTACTTCCCGGAAGCTTCAAAATTTCAACTTACACGTAACATAATACAGTTCGACATAAAGTGTTAGACATAAATGATCAAAAATCAATAATCACCAAACTAATCTATAGTAACCATAACTCTGCTACCAAGAAATCTGATCCAGCGCGGCTAATATAAATTCTTCTCCTTTGGATATGACATCCAGGTGAAATCACTCACATCCACTATACCATATGACGGTGGGGCCCATAACACCGCATATCATACACTCAGTCATTCCCTGGATCACACCCACATTCGCTAAGGAGAAAAACGAGTTGCTGGAGGAACGGAATACCTTATTAGATTTGACAGATTATTACCTTAAACATTCTATATATTCAGTTTTAATCCTGTCGGCTCTAAAACATCAAGATACTCCGCTCTTTGGTCGATGGACCAACTAGTAGAATAAGTTTATGGTGATCGAGACCAGCTCAATCATTTAAAACCTTAGTAAATGTCAAATTTTATAAATGAACTAAAAAAAACACAGACTCAATTTAATTAGAAATACATTTTTATCTAAGTTCAAATTTTTGCACGAGTGAGATTCTTAGTTTATTAATCACCTTAATACATTCTTTTACATTTATATAGGAAATTCTGTAAAGAAAAACGAAATTATGCATTACCTATTTAGATGCAGATAGGAATGGTTCACCAAAAGAAAATGAACCGTAAATCACAGAATGGACTCCCAAACTGACTGACTGTCCCTCTAGATGGCCTCCTCGACGGGACCTCCCATACAGATTTCCCACAACGGTCTCGTTCCTTCCCCAGTCAGGTTCGGAGTCAATGGCAGCATCCGCATTAACATCAGCATCAGGATTTGCAATAATGACAGCATCGACTAATAGCCAGGCCCCTCCCATAAGAGCAGTCCTTATACCCTACTTCTGGCTTACTACATAAAAAGTTGCAATGTTTGGGGGCAGGAATCACGCTAATTGGTCCATTTGAGGGGTGGCGAAGATTGTCTCATCGCCTTCCTTGTTCAAACTGGTTTCGGGGATGGTTAAAAGTTCACTGTTTCCCATGCTTTTTGGGTAAAAGCAGTCCAAATTGTCTATTCACTTTGTTGCAATTTTGATGGTCACATTTTGGACAGTTCTTTGTCTCCCAATACATCCTTCTTTTCTTTCTCACGGATACGTGCGGAGTCTTTCTTGGCACTCTCGTCATAAAAAGGTTGCTCCGTCCTTGACTTTTCTCACTCCATACACAATCCCTACCCACGTGGTCCCGCTTCATTATTTCTTTCGCTTAGAGGCCATCTTTGGTTTCTGATATGACCTCATCTATGCCGGCAGCCATTTTCGCAGCCTGGCCTAACAGGCCCAAACGAACTATCATAAAAACAAACACAATCGTAATTAAAATAAGGAAAATAAGCCTTTCTGTTTACCACCCGTCATTCTAAGAACCCGTGTTAGGTGTTACTTAGCAAAAGCGACATTTAAAGCCATTTTACTTACCATCTGTGTTCTTTGCCACAATACAATTTACACTACACAGCACAAATTATGCGATTTTATTCTGATTAGTACGCAAATCACATTCGTAATATTTGAATACTTCACAATGATAAATAAATTAGATTTTTGCACAAAAAGGGCAGCTACCATTTATGTAAATGTTTATTAAAGGTGCATTTTGTTGGTTAATTCATCAAACAATTAGTATCATTAGTTTATTATTCTTATCAAGGGGTTCCAAAAATTTATTTCGTTTACCTTGCTCCATCAACGCCTTCCTTTGGTGATTTTTAATATCACCACAAAACCCTTGTTATACAATTTTTTAGATAAATGTTTCTTTTCCATTTGCTTTTTGGTTAGTTCACACAACAGTGTCCTCCTCATCTTGTCTTTTTGATCTTTTATATATATTCTCTTTTAGTTCTTCTAATTCTATTTCTCCCATTTCTCGTTCTCTCTCTATTTTTCTCATTTTCTCTTTTTATTCTATTTTGTGTTTTTCTCCTCTTAATGCACACATATGCTAATTTTGCTGACAACATTACCATTATTACCACTGTTACTGATATTAGTATTTTCCCAATAAGGGAACCACCAATTTCTGTAAACCATTTCTGTATTGAGGAAAAACTCTTACCAAGTTTCTCCCAGGCACCTTCAACCTCCAGTGGAGCAATTTCTTTGTGCAAATCAGTAATATTCTTTATATACTTCTGTATATTTTCACTTTTATCTGGAATGTAAGTGCAACAATGTTGGACTTTCAACATTCCACAGACTCCACCCTCTTTTGCCAAAAGAATCAAGGGCAAGTTGATTTTGCATTACCTTAGCTCTAATGGCGACCATTTTGGTATTTACCATCAAGAACCCTCCAGCAGTATTCGTCGATAAACGATCTACTACTGTGGACAATTTCCGAATTTTAAATGCATTCAAAGATATACCCACTGCTGGTATCAATGCTCCAAAAATGTCACCTACTATTTCTGAAAAACTTTCCCTCCTTCTACGTGTTAATGTTTTACCTATCTTATGTATTCCTTTTTCTCCTCTCTCCACATGAAAAATCTTTGGAAAGACCAGACCTAAATAACATGACCCATACCAGTGGTCCGGCAACCTATAATAAGCTCTGGTTCCACATACATAATAGATCCCTGGAAATATTGGATCTTTTCCTCCTTTGAATCCCCATCCTCCTAAAATTTTATATGTATCTCGGCATTCACTGGAACCTACGAAATAGTTATCATACATAGTCTTATTTCTACTAATACACAACTTTCCCTGTTGGGGCCAATCCAAAGTCATAGCTGCATTTGTCTCTCCTTTGTCATGATTTTTCTCTTCAAACGCCCAAAGTGGTGTTTTTGTCTTTTCTTCTACTATCTTTCTTTGAAACTTAACTCTTCTGTTTTCTACCATCTCCAAGAAGACCTTTTCCTCTTTCTTTAATTCACAGGTAAGATTGAGTCTAATTACATACTCTAATGTTAAATCTTTATTTTCTAAGAAAAATTCACCAAACACTTTTGCTTCTTTCACCTTATTTAGTTCAGGAATTATAGGAATTTTCGCAAAAACAGTGTTTATGTCAGTGTAATAATACTCCAATCTAACACATTATAGGTATATCAATTCCAGACATACATGAAGTCAACAACATGGACAAAATTAACAGTTTCGATATATCAAAATTATTCTTTTTATTCACTTTTTTTCTTCTTTTATAGTAAAAAATGTATATATATATATATATATATATATGTTATCTTTTTTGATTTACAAAGATATATCATCTATTATTTTTAACAGTGGTTATATTTCTATGTTTGTTTTTGTTCATAGCAACCTAAGTATCACATTTATACTCATAAATTCATCAAATAACATTATTTCTCCATTTCACCATATATAAGAGACTAACAGTCTTCTTTTGACCCTTGATTATACAATCAATATGAACGTCATCCTTCTTTATGCTGATGTCACAAAACTGGCGGCTTGTGTACAGACAACGCGCGTTTCAGCTTAAGCCTTCATCAGGACTCCGTCCCAGTGGTTACTGTATGAGAAATAGACAACATTTGGTCTGGAATTAATTTTCCTACTAGATATAGCTGATGTATTTACCTTGATGAATTATACTATTAAGTTTTAATTTTTTTGGAGATACATTTCAGTGGCGTATCAATTTGACACAATTTCTTTAGTTAGAAAAGAGACAGTGCTTAAAAAGGATTGAGAGTGGTGGTCAGACAAATGACCCAAGAGAAGGTCCCCAAGCACCTCGGTTAATTAAAACAAAACATTTAAAAAAAATAATAAGAAGCTGTCTCTTATAGAATTCCAAGAGTTTCGTGCACAGGTGAAAGATTTGGATAAAAAACCAATGTGAAATCAAAAAGTGGCATGCTATCCGTCCACGGCCAACCCTCCATTAGTATTATACTGACTGATCAAAATGTATCTCACCGTACTGGCAACTTTAAGCTATGTGTCCTACTCATCTTGTTTTTCAGAAATGGGAAGGTTATCGGCAACTTTCTATATGATACTACATAAAATGTGGATAAAAAATAGTTATTAGCCGACAGAACCATTGGTTTAGTCACAATTTCTTTGTAATAGAGTTTAAATTCTACGTCGTACCTTTTTTTTGGGGTATGGTAGTTCTTTTCCCCTACATTTACGTCATAGACAATTTGTTTCATGCAATACCAGAGAAGCCATGCTTCTTGTGGTCTCCATTGTGCTAAATCGAAGTATAAGGGTATATAAATTAGATACAGGGCAGCTTTCAGCCATTAGTCTGTTTAAATTCCGCTTTTATTACATCGTATGACCCTATACATTTTATACTGTTTTTAGTTTACCGCTTTTCTGGCACCCTTAAATAAATTGATAAATTTACCTATATCAGAACACTCCTACTGGTTGCGCAATATTCGGGAAAACCTTGTTTGACTGCTTCAAACGTATTAGGTCGATAGGACAATAATCTGTAAATGATTAAATCAGAGACTACATGTAACAAGGTTAAACGGCAGATACAAACCAACTATTTTGAATCAATGCGTTCCTAACTTGCAATCGCACTTCTGGATTTGTGGTTCGCTCTCTTACTTATCTTGAAAACAAACATACAATCTTTCACTAGCTACAATATTTTACTTCGGCACACCATTCTCGTATTGTATTTAAAAGATGAATGGTACAGTGCAGATATACGTTAAACGGTCTGACGGTTCCTAAGGGTCTATACGAGGCCTGTAACATGCCGACCTCATCCTATATAAAAATGAAGGTTGGTAAAATACGCATACTCGGCCTAATGTACCCCTTATTTTGCCTGTCCATGAAATGGAGCATATCGATGTCCCAATGCTGCCCCACACCTCCCTGAGAATGGTGTGCCGAAGTGAACCGGGAAAACCTGTGGGAACCATACTGGCTGTACGGTTCGTATTTGCACCGTACCATTCCCTACTTAAATATAAGACAAGAACGGGGTGCCCTATGCCTCATGCAGAATCTAAGAAACATATATATAAAAAACCCTTCTTCATTGGAAAATGGGGGGATTTTCTCCTAATGCATTTGTGAAATAAAGACATTAAAACCTTAAAGTCCTGATACAAGTAAAATATTGTAGCTAGTGAAAAATTGTATGTTTGTTTTCAAGATAAGTAAGAGAGCAAACCACAAATCCAGAAGTGCGATTGCAAGTTAGGAACGCATTGATTAAAAATAGTTGGTTTGTATCTGCCGTTTAACCTTGTTACATGTAGTCTCTGATTTAATCATTTACAGATTATTGTCCTATCGACCTAATACGTTTGAAGCAGTCAAACAAGGTTTTCCCGAATATTGCGCAACCAGTAGGAGTGTTCTGATATAGGTAAATTTATCAATTTATTTAAGGGTGCCAGAAAAGCGGTAAACTAAAAACAGTATAAAATTTATAGGGTCATACGATGTAATAAAAACAGAATTTAAACAGACTAATGGCTGAAAGCTGCCCTGTATCGAATTTATATACCCTTATACTTCGATTTAGCACAATGGAGACCACAAGAAGCATGGCTTCTCTGGTATTGCACGAAACAAATTGTCTATGACTTAAATGTAGGAGAAAAGAACTACCATACCCCAAAAAAAAGGTACGACTTAGAATTTTAACTCTATTACAAAGAAATTGTGACTAAACCAATGGTTCTGTCAGCTAATAACTATTTTTTATCCACATTTTATGTAGTATCATATAGAAAGTTGCTGATAACCTTCCCATTTCTGAAAAACAAGATGAGTAGGACACATAGCGTAAAGTTGCCCTCGCAGGTACACTGAGATAAATTTTGATCAGTCAGTATAATACTAATGGAGGGTTGGCCGTGGACGGATAGCATGCCACTTTTTGATTTCACATTGGTTTTTTATCCAAATCTTTCACCTGTGTACGAAACTCTTGGAATTCTATAAGAGACAGCTTCTTCTTATTTTTTTAAAATGTTTTGTTTTAATTAACCGAGGTGCTTGGGGACCTTTCTCTTGGGTCATTTGTCTGACCACCACTCTCAATCCTTTTTAAGCACGGTCTCTTTTCTAACTAAAGAAATTGTGTCAAATTGATACGCCACTGAAATGTATGTCCAAAAAAAAATAAAACTTAATAGTATAATTCATCAAGGTAAATACATCAGGTATATCTAGTAGGAAAATTAATTCCAGACCAAATGTTGTCTATTTCTCATACAGTAACCACTGGGACGGAGTCCTGATGAAGGCTTAAGCCGAAACGCGCGTTGTCTGTACACAAGCCGCCAGTTTTGTGACATCAGCATAAAGAAGGATGACGTTCATATTGATTGTATAATCAAGGGTAAAAAGAAGACTGTTAGTCTCTTATATATGGTGAAATGGAGAAATAATGTTATTTGATGAATTTATGAGTATAAATGTGATACTTAGGTTGCTATGAACAAAAACAAACATAGAAATATGACAACTGTTAAAAATAATAGATGATGATATATCTTTGTAAATCAAAAAAGAGATAATATATATATATAGATACATTTTTTACTATAAAAGAAGAAAAAAAGTGAATAAAAAGAATAATTTTGATATAACGAAACTGTTAATTTTGTCCATGTTGTTGACTTCATGTATGTCTGGAATTGATATACCTATAATGTGTTAAATACCGCCCTGCCTAGGTGTTTCCTTTCTTCATAGTGTAAGTTCCCTGTCCAGGCTTTTTATCCCAGATTCAGGGGCCCCGTTTCTTTACAAAATTATAATACTCCAATCTACCTGTTTTATAAAATAAACTAGCTAAAGCACTACATGTTATCCCATACGTCAAAGGAAGGTGATGATAGGTCACACCTTCTGTGACAGACGCAGGTAATTGCATACAGACATAACAATCCCTTACATCCATTGTCTCTACATACTCATACAATAATTTCGTGAAGACATTCTTGGAGAAGTCAGTTATAGACTTATCCTTATGTAAATCAGTACTATCTATTAATGCTGCAGTGTTTTGTGTTTTAGCTTCTTTATCCTTTTTCGTGTTATTCCCTATTACGGATGTTTCTTCTACAACTAACCTTAATGGAATTGTTATTGCTAAAATAAGCCAAATAAACATCATCAATCCTGTACAAAAGAAACACATTCTATACCATCTACGTAAGAAATCACATCTAGATTTTCTATTCTCAGTGTCTACCATTTTGTACTATTTCCTAGCTATTTATATATTTGTACAGAAAATGTGTCACCACACCTCAGAATGACTTCTCTGCCACTCTACCATTTTCCTGTGTCACGTTTGGGTCTTTCTTCAGCTCCTTTCAGAACTCTTTCTTGTCTCGTTCAGGTTTTTGTGTCCAGTCCGGTTTCTTTCTTTATCTTTTCAGGTTTGTTGCACTTCACTTCCACCCATTTGTTTACAGCTTTCGTCTGGGCTCTCGTGAGTGTTATCCTCTTCTTTAATGTCAGTCAAAGCGATGTATAGCCACTCAGGTGACTTATATTTCAAATTTGGTCTCTTCACTCTTTTTGTTTTCTGTGATTGTTTTCCACTTTGTTTTCCTTGTCCTTTTTGACTTGTTATTTCATTTACTTGTTCCGCCTCATTTCTGTTCAAATTTATTATCTTATATCTCAGTCTTTTAACTTCGTGGGGCCAATTATCTCCTTTTCTTGGCCTTTTTGATTCACTTTCCTTTTCTTCTCGTTCAGCTCTCCAAGTTCTTTTCCTTGGTCCTAGTCTTTGCTTTCTTTCTTCTTCACTTTCTTCTGATTCCGTTTCAGACCTTACTTCACTTCCTCTAACTTTGAACTTTATGATTTCTGTTTCGTTCTCTGAATCTGAACCTTCTTGTATCTCTCCTGTTGGGACGTATGATTCTATCCCTCCTCGATTGTCTTCCGAATTTTTATTAATCTTTCTGTCGAAATCTAAATTTCCCTGTGTTTCTTTTAATTGTTGATCTGTCCCTATTACTCCTCGGGTTTCTTCCGCTTCCTCTATCTGTATCTAAGTCTCCCTCAGTTAGTTCAATTATTTCTGGAGGAATTCTTCCATAACTTGTACTTGGTTGTTCGCTATCACTGTCTCTTGGTTCAGTTTCTTCGGTTATAATGTCTGTTCTTATCTTTCTCTTTTGTCTTTCATCAAATTCAGGTTGGTCTGTTTCAGATGCTGAACTGGTATCTGATATTTCCAGATGTCGACTTACAGGTCGAGCTTCAAAATCTGGATCTTCTATTGGTTCAGGTTCTTCTTCAGTTGTAAAACTTGTACCTTGTTCTTCCAGATGTCGACTTTCAGGTCGAGCTTCAAGATCTGGAATTCTGCTTATTTCAGGTTCTGCTTCGGATGCTGAGCTGGTATCAGATATCTCCAGATGTCGACTTACAGGTCGAGCTTCAGGATCTGGAACTCTGATCGTGTGACTGGCATGCACCCAGTTTTTCACTCCTGCACATTTGACAGCAGTTGTTGTCACCAGGATTACTTGACGTGGCTTATCCCAGCGAGGAACCAAACAGTTTCTTCTTCTGTGGACTTTTATGCGGACCCAGTCTCCTGGATTCAAATCATGAGCAGGTTTTGTTTCAAGAGTGGTTGCATCCGGTCCAACCTGATGAAACACAGAATGTACCACATCAGCCAATCCTTTGCAATAGTCCAATACGAGATCATCAGTTATAGTCAGCAGTTTGTTGACAGGTACATGTGCTTGTCTCATTGCTCGTCCCATGATTATTTCATGAGGACTTAGACCTGTTTTTCTGGCAGGTATGCTTCTGATAGTCATCAACACCAATGGTAGGGCATCAGGCCATTTGAGTCCTGTGGCTTGACACATTTTCCCTAACCTATTCTTTATTGTTCCATTTACCTGTTCTACCACTCCAGAAGCCTCTGGTCTGTAAGCACAGTGCAATTTCTGTTGTATGTCAAGAGCTTCACATATCAATTGGATCAGTTCATTTTGGAAATGTGTTCCTCTGTCTGTTTCAATCGTTACTGGAAAACCATATCTCGGAATGAATTCTCTCAGTAGGAGCTTAGCTACGGTAACTCCATCATTCCTTCTTGTCGAATAGGCTTCCACCCAACGAGAAAACAAACAAACGACCACAAGAACATACTTCAGTCTATTGCTTGGAGGCATTTCAATACAATCTAGTTGCATTCTAGTAAAAGGACCTCCTTCACGTCCTATTGTTCCTAGACTCACTACTGTTTTCCTTCCTGGATTTATCTGTTGGCATGTAAGACATCTTTGACAGAGACTCTCAGCTATAGCTCTGAATTTTGGGTTGTACCAAGTCTGTCTGAAAAGTCTAATCATTTCATCCCTACCAATATGAGCTTGTCCATGGTACATCCGTGCCATGTTAGAAATCATGCTATCAGGCATAACTGGTCTTTCATCTCTGTAAACCCAAACGTCATCTTCCTCTCTTTTCCTGCAACCTGCTTTTATCCAACCATCTTTCTCCTCTTCGTTTGCTTCTTCCTGTAATTGTCTTACCTCATCCCATGTTTCGACAATGTTAGTAAACAACAATGGACATGAAACATTTTCTTTTTCTCTCCTTCTGTTTAACGAGACTATATTTCTGGCACAGTATTGGGCTATTTCGTCCGCATACTTATTTCCCATAGCAATATAGTCTGTCCCATTTTTATGTGCAGCACACTTCACCACTGCAATTTGTTTAGGCAGCTGTATCGCCTCAAGCAATTTCTTCACAAATTCACCGTTCCTAATTGGAGTTCCTGCAGACGTCAAGAAACCTCTCTGGGACCAGATCTGTCCAAAATCGTGGACCACTCCAAATCCATACTGGCTATCCGTGATCACCGTAATTCGGACATTCTTTCCCAATTTGCACGCTTGAAGCAGAGCAATCAGCTCAGCTACTTGGGCTGAACGTATCCCTCTCAAACAAGATGCTTCCATTATGGTTGCTACTGTACACACAGCATACGCAGCACTTAATACTCCTTCACTCGTCCTCAGACATGATCCGTCCACAAACATCACATAATCTGATTCTTTCAAAGACTCATCCTTAATATCCGGTCGAGGCTTTGTGCAGAATTCAAGCACGTCCAAACATTGGTGATCGACTTCATCCTTAACTCCTACATTTTCTTCGTCTGGCAGTGAAGTTGAAGGATTCACACTTGTGCATCTATCAATGGTTACATTGTCTGCACTCAAAATCACCTTTTCATACCTAGTCAGCCAACTATGTGTCATGAATTGGGTTTTGGTTCTGGTCAGAAGAATTTCAACAGAATGTGGAACATATACTCTCAGTGGATATCCCATCACAATGCCTTCACTCTGTTCCAGACTCACAAGTAGCAGCTACTGCTTTCAGACAACCAGGCAACACCTTTGCTACTGGGTCTAAAACAGCTGAAAAATAAGCAATGGGTCTTTTCATTTTTCCATGCCTTTGCACTAGAACTGAAAATGCACATCCATCTCTCTCACTACAATACAGCTCAAATTCTTTTTCATAATCAGGCATTCCCAATGCCGGTGCTTCACACAGCTTCGGCTTCACACAGCTTCGTTTTTAGTTCTTTGAAAGCTTTCATTTCTTCCTCATTCAATTCAAACGGATCTTTAACATCTCTTTTTGTCAATCGCTGTAAAGGTTTTGCAATCAATGAAAATCCACTTATCCATTGTCGGCAATATCCAACCACTCCAAGAAACATTCTCACCTCTCTCTGTGTCATTGGAGCTCTCATTCCTCGGATAATCTTTATTCTTTCTGTTGTTACCTTTCGCATCCCTTTTTCAATCTTATACCTAGGTATTGTACTTCCTGTTGACAAAATTGCAGTTTTGACGGAGACACTTTGTGCCCTCCTTCTGCCAAGTGATTCAATAAAGCAATTGTGTCGGTAACACATGCTTCTTTGGTCTTTGATGCCACTAACAGGTCATCAATATATTGGACCATCACAGATTTTTCAGGCATTTTTAAATCTTCCAATGATTTCTTTAGGATCTGATTAAAGATTGAGGGGCTTTCTGTATACCCTTGAGGAATTCGCACCATGCCAAAATACGCTCTCCGAACCGGAACGCAAATAATGGCTGGCTATCTGGATGTAACGGAATAGAGAAAAATGCATGGCACAAATCAATAACTGTGTACCATTCTGCATCATGTGGAATCTGTTACAGTATCACAGCGGGGTTTGGCACAATTGGACAACAAGGAATAACGATTTTATTTATTTCCTCAAGTCTTGCACTATCCTATATGTCCCATTCGGCTTTTTCAAACCCATTATAGGTGAATTACATGGGCTACTCATTATTTCTTTCAAAATTCCCTGTTCAATCATTTTATTAACTACGGGTGTTATTCCTTCAATAATTTCTGGCGTTAATTTGTACTGTGTAGTATTTGGGTAATTTGTTCCTTCTCTTACAATGATTTTTACAGGGTCTACTCCTCTCATTAACCCAATGTCTTCGCCTGTGAAATCCCATACATCAGATCTGACTGTTTCTTTTAATTCAATTAGGATTTTCTCCACGTCAAACACAGGAAACATGTCATTTACTCCTGGTTCTAGTTCTGCCATTGTCATTTTATACAGAACATCTTCATCTGGTGTCTGAAATGCAATACCATCCGGGGTACAATAGATGGTGCAGTTCATTTTACAAAGCAGATCGCGTCCTAGCAAGTTTACAGGACTGCAATCACACACCACAAACCGATGCATTTCACTGAATGGTCCAACTTTCACCTCTACTGGTTTGGTAAGAGGCGCTTTAATCTGCTGGTTTGAAACACCCACAACTTGGATATATTCTCCTGAGAGAGGAAGGTTTGGAATTTCTACTGATCTAACAGTAGAACGGGTAGCTCCAGTGTCCACAAGGAATGTAACATTTATACCATTCACTTCTCCATCCACAAATGGACCTGACTGATCTACCTCTAGAGTTGCGCCAAGCACGCACTCTTCCTCCTCTCTTAGGCACCGTCATAAACTTTCATCCGATTCATTTCCATCCTGCCGTAACCAATACTGCGATATTGCAGCTGCGCGCGGCAATTTTGTTACCTGCTCTCCACCGTAGAATCCTGTTTCTGCACTGTATCTCTGGGGGTTTACACTCTTGGGAAGAGGTGGTTGTGGCACCTGACTCTGTTGAGTAACTACCTGCGGTTGCTGCGGCTGTTGGTAACTCACCTCATTCTGCACCTGCGGATTTAATGATTGATTTTCCATATTAGCTTTTGGAGGAAATTTACACTTGTTTCTCCAATGCCCTAATCTTCCGCAATTATGGCATGGCCATTTCTTTTTAGCTTCTTCTATACTCATTTGACCTTTTCCCTTACCTATATTTGGTTTGGATTTAATCTGTCCTGTATCACCAGTCTGATTATTCATCTGAGCTTCTTGTTTTTCTGCAACCTTTACTTGTGCCCACATCGCCTTTTCTTTTAATTTACGTTGTCTACACTCAATGTCATCACTACAGTATTTAGCATACCTTAGTACATCATCTACAGTGCTATTTTGCCTGCACAACATGTGTTGCTTAATCATTTCATTTATCTCTGGCTTCAATCCATAGACAAATCTATATACAAAATGACTCATGTCCTTTTCGCTCAAAGTCTCATAACCACTATACTGTTTGAAAACCAAAAGTAGCCTTTCATAATAAGCATGTACAGATTCCTTACTCTCCTGTGTTCTATCAATCTTTACCCAATCTGTTTCTTTTGGTGGGATTTTATTTTTCAAAAACGTGATAACCTGGTCATACTTTCTCATCACTTCTGGACCTGGCGCTCCAGTTTTTGCATCTCTAGGATATTCTTCTGTTGGCCAATCAATCGTAATCTTACATTCTGTCCATAAATCTGCTGGTACTACAATATCAAACAATCCATCTAGATCTACCCACAACACCTTCGAAACCTTTACAAATCTTTCCACTTGTCTATACCATTCTACAGGTTTCTCTCTCAATTTCGGAAAATCATTCGTAAATGACAATATATCTTGTCTAGACCATGGGACATGCACATAGCTTCCTCCTGGAGTTTCTCTCATTGGACATTCCATCACTATTGGTTCCTTTTCTTTCACCGTAAAAGCCAAAGATGCTTTATCTGTCATTCCCTCTTTTCTTTTCATCCACCTGCTCCTCCATCTGTCCACATCTCCCCATTTTCTCAATAACACAATCAGTTCTTTTATCTGTGTTAATCGTCCTGATGTGTTCAGATTTTCTATATCCTTTTCACAAAAATCTACTCTATGGTTTCTGCAAACTTCTGATTTTTTCAAATTCTACTCCTAGTTCACTCGCTGTCTCTTCTAACTTTTCATGCAAATTTCTAGCTCTCCAAGTAATGCTTTTACACAAAAACATAACCTCTTCGTCCTGATATGATTTTAATTTTTCTGTACCAATAGTCCCTAAAATCAACTCCTCCATGTCTATCTTTAATCTGATTACATCCAACGGTTGTGGTTCTGCATCTTTCTTCTGCAAATTCCTCATCCACTCATTTAATTCTTCTGGAGTCGGACCTACAGGGGTACTATTTATTTCTATCCAATTTGTGCTTCTCTCTGGGGTCTCAGTTGCTGACTCAGTTCCCATAGGAATCCTTCTTATCTCACTCTCATTTATGGTCAAGTTAGTAGGTGGACTCGATCTATATGAGTTAACCAAATCTCTTGTCTCTCTAGTTTCTGTAATTATCCCTTCTCTCATTCTTTGCATATTCGAGTTCATTGGGATGGTCAAGGAATGCTCATCTATTCTTTGGTTTTCAAATACAGGTATTACTGGTCCTATTGTCACTGGCACAGTCACGGCTTCCATGTTCATAGTTAATTCCCTTATTTTCTCAGTCAATTCTCTTGTGGTTCTTGCTAATTCAGCTGTATTCCCACTGTCAGACTTTTCATTCTGTGGAGTCTCTGATTTTTCATTTAACCTATTTATTTCATAACTTCGTTCAGGGCTTTGATTCCTCCCAGTTTCCATTGGCGGTGCATTTGGTGTCACCACCGCAGAATTCTGTTGATATGGAGGTGGTTTTCTGTTTAAAATATCTTCCAGCAATTCATCTTCTGTCTCACTACCTCCATACCTTTCTGTTGCTACATGCTTCTTTTTCTCTGTACACTTTCTCCCTGTAACTTCCTCAACTGTTATGGCTGGAAACAAACCATCCGTCATATTAGCTTATCTCCATTGTTCACTCCCCAAACTCTTCCGTGAACTAAACTATAATTCTTTGCACCTCTGTGTCTTTCTCTTTCATACATCTCATCTTCCCATTCACCTAATGCTTCAAACTGCGTTGGTCTAGGTCTTGGCTCAAGTTTCATCATTTTCTCTCTCAAATTCCAAAGTGCAGCTGTGCTAAACGAACCATTTTCTGGAAAAGCCAATACTCCATCATTCTGAGTATATTTTGTCCAATTCTCCAACCGAATGCAAGTATGATAACCATATTTCAACATCATGTGAGAAGCTGGCGTTTTCAGGCGGAGGAATTACTTGTCCTTCCCTAGTCACTACCTTTTTGTCCTTCTTGAAAAAGTTCTTAATTTTCGCCATCCATGACGGTTTCTCTCTACAATACTCATAATAAGCCATATTTCACGATTCTTTCTTTTCGACAAACTCACAACTCTGTTCTGTTTACTGTGTGCTATTCGGACCTATCCCAGCGCGTCTCACACCAACGCACCAATCCGAGAGCTTCTACGTCACTCTCAACTGGCCAATACCAGCGCGTCTTCACACTAATGCACCAATCCGAGAGCTTCTATGTTTTCCACCACTGGCCAATACCAGCGCGGTCTTAGTCAACGTCAGTTCTACTCCTGACCCCTCCTTTACAAAATTTATCGGCAGCTTTTTCTGGACTGAATTTTATTAGTTACAACATAAAACACATTTCCATTGTCTGTTTTCGCTAAACAAAAGAGATAGCTTACTCTATCTTGCAAGAATACTGTTTCGTTCGATAAGTGTAGCACTTCCCTCTACCTTACCCTTCTTTCAAGCAAGGGGTAAACCCGTTTCTCTGGGGATAAAACACATGTGGAGACTACACTGCTCCTGAGAATTAAGGCCAGAGTTTCACAAGAAAACCGGTTGCTATTTCACTCACACACGTTTTAAACATGAAATGTCCCTATCATAACACAATTCTGTGTTATCACCAATTTGAAAAATCAGACACTGCACAATTCCATGTGACTTCTCTTGCCACACGTGTCCACTTCCTACTTCCCGGAAGCTTCAAAATTTCGACTTACACGTAACATAATACAGTTCGACATAAAGTGTTAGACATAAATGATCAAAAATCAATAATCACCAAACTAATCTATAGTAACCATAACTCTGCTACCAAGAAATCTGATCCAGCGCGGCTAATATAAATTCTTCTCCTTTGGATATGACATCCAGGTGAAATCACTCACATCCACTATACCATATGACGGTGGGGCCCATAACACAGCATATCATACACTCAGTCATTCCCTGGATCACACCCACATTCGCTAAGGAGAAAAACGAGTTGCTGGAGGAACGGAATACCTTATTAGATTTGACAGATTATTACCTTAAACATTCTATATATTCAGTTTTAATCCTGTCGGCTCTAAAACATCAAGATACTCCGCTCTTTGGTCGATGGACCAACTAGTAGAATAAGTTTATGGTGATCGAGACCAGCTCAATCATTTAAAACCTTAGTAAATGTCAAATTTTATAAATGAACTAAAAAAACACAGACTCAATTTAATTAGAAATACATTTTTATCTAAGTTCAAATTTTTGCACGAGTGAGATTCTTAGTTTATTAATCACCTTAATACATTCTTTTACATTTATATAGGAAATTCTGTAAAGAAAAACGAAATTATGCATTACCTATTTAGATGCAGATAGGAATGGTTCACCAAAAGAAAATGAACCGTAAATCACAGAATGGACTCCCAAACTGACTGACTGTCCCTCTAGATGGCCTCCTCGACGGGACCTCCCATACAGATTTCCCACAACGGTCTCGTTCCTTCCCCAGTCAGGTTCGGAGTCAATGGCAGCATCCGCATTAACATCAGCATCAGGATTTGCAATAATGACAGCATCGACTAATAGCCAGGCCCCTCCCATAAGAGCAGTCCTTATACCCTACTTCTGGCTTACTACACAAAAAGTTGCAATGTTTGGGGGCAGGAATCACGCTAATTGGTCCATTTGAGGGGTGGCGAAGATTGTCTCATCGCCTTCCTTGTTCAAACTGGTTTCGGGGATGGTTAAAAGTTCACTGTTTCCCATGCTTTTTGGGTAAAAGCAGTCCAAATTGTTTATTCACTTTGTTGCAATTTTGATGGTCACATTTTGGACAGTTCTTTGTCTCCCAATACATCCTTCTTTTCTTTCTCACGGATACGTGCGGAGTCTTTCTTGGCACTCTCGTCATAAAAGGTTGCTCCGTCCTTGACTTTTCTCACTCCATACACAAGCCGTACCCACGTGGTCCAGCTTCATTATTTCTTTCGCTTAGAGGCCATCTTTGGTTTCTGATATGACCTCATCTATGCCGGCAGCCATTTTCGCAGCCTGGCCTAACAGGCCCAAACGAACTATCATAAAAACAAACACAATCGTAATTAAAATAAGGAAAATAAGCCTTTCTGTTTACCACCCGTCATTCTAAGAACCCGTGTTAGGTGTTACTTAGCAAAAGCGACATTTAAAGCCATTTTACTTACCATCCGTGTTCTTTGCCACAATACAATTTACACTACACAGCACAAATCATGCGATTTTATTCTGATTAGTACGCAAATCACATTCGTAATATTTGAATACTTCACAATGATAAATAAATTAGATTTTTGCACAAAAAGGGCAGCTACCATTTATGTAAATGTTTATTAAAGGTGCATTTTGTTGGTTAATTCATCAAACAATTAGTATCATTAATTTATTATTCTTATCAAGGGGGTTCCAAAAATTTATTTCGTTTACCTTGCTCCATCAGTATGCCTCTCAACTAGTTTTAACATGGCATCATAGAGGTTTGATGACTGTAATGCTTCAGACAATTATACATTGTGGGATCGTGCATTGACTCCATGTTGCTTTAACTACATTTGTGAGCACAGTTTTATCTTGTGTCTGTTTGACCCTGCCTTTCAGCTGCAGATGCAGGCAGGCCCAGGTTACTTGCGCACTCACACATTGTTTCTCACTTTACCGAGTGAGAGAGATAAGCTGTTAGAACAGACAGTGTGGGAGGCATACAGTGTTCAAGGATGTAAATGTGAAGAATTCTGCCTCAGCTCTCATCGGAGCCTGGCCAGTTCCGTTGAGTGACCTCGAAGCAGAGAGTGTAGCCAGCACCTACAGTGCAGATGCCGAGGGGGGGAGATTCTAGAAAGCTCTCTCTGTGTTAGGTAAGAGTATAAAGACAGAGACCTCTTGGCGCTTTGACAGGAACTCTCCTGGGAGTGGACGCACTGCCCAGGGCTTTTGTGCCCAGTCGAGACCTTCCTGCCTGAGACTGTCAATGGGTTCCCAGTCGTGCTGACAAGGATGATGATAAACAGACAGCCGCTGAAGCATTCCAAGTTCTAATTACTTATCCTTCTGTACATGCAGTTATCTTTCTATACATTTATTTTTGTGTATATACATCCACTATATGCATTTATTTTACATGTGCATTATTACCATTTCATATATACGAACTTGCTGCAATAAACATTCCCCTTTACTTGGCAAATGAGTGTTGAGCTTTGTTTATGTTGTATTTTGGTATTCTAAAGTGTATAGAGTCCTATTTTGAAGAGTGTTCACGCTGTGTCCTGGTATTTTGAAGCCTTGCTCAGGTGTTCTGAAGAGAAAGCAAGACAATGACTCGTATAGCTCTATCGCTTATTCAGACAATGCTTTTCAGAGAATCACGTCTAATTCCATAACAGGACAGGCAATAACTATTTGTGAGGCTATTATAAGTCAGCTATGAAAGACTATGGCCCTTGTTTCGTTTGGCCTGGAGCGAGGTAAGGCCGCGGCGAGTGACTACGTGCTCAAACAGGGACACACGCATACAGCACAAATAGGGTATTGCGGGTGACCATGAGGGATCACCCTGCCTTTATTTATGGCCTCGGGCCACGCTCGGCACTCGGACTGTGAAGTGTGATACATTGTATCGTAGAAGCTGGGTGGTACCCTACATCCCTCTCAACTTTTACTAATGCAGAACAAATGATGTACTCATTTTTTGGGGATATGACAAACTTAGTCTTTGGCTCAATACAGAAGTGGGCCGGACTCCATACCTCTGGCTTCGGCCACTTGACTCATGAGCTGGTCGTCGCTCATACCCTTCGGACTTGTGGGCATCTGGGGGCCAGCGTCTGTCAGGGCTAGATTTGGCTGACCTAGCTCCGCTGGCTTCGTATCTTGTCGAGGACCAGGTGCTTTCATGCTGCTTTCGGATGACTCATTCATTGCCTCCGGGTAGTAGTCCTGTTCATTGGCTTGCGACCCGATTGTCTTGAACCAGGAAACAAATTTCTGGATACAGTGGACAGACCTAACTGAATTGTGATCATTGTCCCTTGGATGTTAACAACTTCCCACACTTCCCTCTTGAACGGGGTGTGGGAACTTCCACCCCGGGTGTCAATCTCTCATGATCACTTTGTCTCCTACCACTAGATCAGGGACAACTGCTCGCGAGCTTGACTAGCCTGGTCATTCGTGGTCTTCCTTTTCTCCTCAGTGCCCTGGGCGTCGATGATGGCGGAGATCCAGCTAGGTCTTGCCAGAATGACATATTGAGTGGGTTTCCTCATCAGTAGGTCACTATGGGGCACATGTGATGCTGTGCAGTATTTGCCTGTAGGCCCTTAGAAAGAAGTGCAGTTCACTCTGCATCCTCCCCTTGTTCTACTCCTATCCGCTGCACCATATTCAGAATGTGCATGAAGTGCTCCACCTCTCCATTGGCCTGGGGCCACTCTGGGGTTACTTTTCTGTGTTCAGGCTGCATAGGTATGATTGATACTCCTGCCCCTGGAACAGTGGTCCGTTGTCTGTTTTGATCTCATCAAGAATCCCCTTCAATGCGAATATCTTCTCCACTGCGGGCTTCACATTCGAGAAAGCCGTTGACGGCACAAGTTCTACGATTGGGTACTTGGTGTGGCTGTCTATCACCACGGCTGTGAGTCGGCCATCAGGAAAACCTCCAAAATCCATGCTGACACAAGACCACAGTGACAGGCAGGCTTCTTCGGAGATTACCAGCGCAGATGGTGGATTCTCACTTGTAATGGCACAGGAATGGCAGCCTCTGATTCTGTCATCCACCCAGTTATCCATGTCAGGGAACCATACCTAGTCTCTGAGGCATGCTTTGGTCTTTGCAATACCTTGGTGACCCTGGTGTGCTAGATTGACGATTCTTGCCCACAGGCTCCTGGGCATTGCAATCTGCTGTCCACGGAGGAGCAGGCCTTCTTTACTCGTGCTGAGCTCATCCTGGATTCTCCAGATTTGTCTCATCACCGATTGTTCATCCGCAGTTAATGCTTTAGCACCGTCCAGGAAGTTGCGCCACTGCCTCCTCCTGAGCACCTCTTTTGCCTTGAAGAGGCATGCATCACTTTCTGTGGCTTCTTGAATCTCTGGGATGGATAGTGCTCTCGGGCAGGTATCATGGACCACACTTCTCAGGAACTCCTCTGCACTGTTGTCTCCCTCGGTGGCATCGGTGCCAGCTTGCGTCGGTGGGTGTCTGGACAAATAGTCTGCTGGATTGTTCACCCCTGGGCGATATATGACCTCGAACATGTATGGTTGAAGCTGCATGGGCCACTGCTCAATGCGAGGTGGTCCATATCTGGCTGTACCAACAAAGAGTGGGACAAGTGGGTTGTGGTCAGTCACAACCCAGAACCTCTGCCTGCAGAGGTACAGGTGGAAATATCGGCATGACCACTGGATTGCTAGTGCCTTGTGCTCAATCTGGACATACCTGTTCTCCGTGTCTGAAAGTGCTCGGCTTCCGTAGGCAATACGAACCAACGATCCTTCGTGTTTTTCTTGCAGGAGTACTGTGCCAAGGCCAACAGGGCTCGCATCCACTACCAGTTCCATTCTGCGCTTGGGGTTGAAGTATGCCATTGTTTCATCAGCTAGGAGGGCCGCCTTTACTTTTCAGAATGCTCGGTTGGCTCGTGTGTCACAGTCCCATGGACTGTCATGCTTTGTTAGGGCCCGTAGCAGCTCTGATAGAGTGGCTGGGCTCTAGATGAAATGCCCACAGTAGTTAGCCATGCCAGTAAACTTCTCAACTCCGATGCGTTTCGTGGGACGGCTGCATTCCTGATGGCTTCAACCTTCTTCGGGTCCACCTGTAGCCCCTCACTTGAGAAGTGGTAGCCAAAGAATTTGACAGCGTTGGTGTAGAAAGAGTACTTTTGCTTGTGGAGGGTTAGCCCACAGGCCGCTAACCGCTTCAGCGTCGCCCTCAGCCACATGTGGTGGTCTTCTAGCTTGTCAGAGTATATCAAAATGTCTTCGCTAATATTTAGCACTCTGACCAGCCTAGAGAGGGTTTCTCAGATGACATTCTGAAACACCTCTGTTGCTGGTGAGATTCCAAACTTTAGGCATCTGTATCTGTGTAGGCCCATGTGGGTTGAGAAGGTAGTTATATACCAGCTAGCCTCATCGAGCTCGAGCAAGTGGTAGCCCGCATTAAGGTCCAGCTTCGAAAACTAGCTAGCTCCACTGAGGTCTGCGACTATGTCATCAACTGTTGGGGTAGTGTGCTGGTCTCTGCATATTGCTTTATTTCGGAGCCACGTGTTAATGCATAGTCCTATGGCTCCTGGTTGTCTGGGCTTGGGGGCTATTATGAGCAGCCTCTCACTTCTGCCCACTAAATATCAGATTTTTTCCACCATTAATTTATTTGCAAAGTTTTATATAGCGCTGGCTAGACCCGTAGGTATCAGAGCGCTTTAAATGAGGATCAGCAAGTTAAAGATTACATAATTACTTCAGTTACAGATTCCAAGTATAGACATCAGAGAAAGATAGGGGGAAGGAAACAAAACGGGGAGGCGAGGAAAACAATGTCAGATGTCCGACTGGGTAGGTGACGGCCGAGGGGTGAACCAGGGCCAAACTCCTCTATAGCTGCATAGGACAGCTCCACCGGGCATCGGCCAAGGTTGTTCGGACTCCGAGGTGAGAACAGACAGTCGAAAAACATGCTATTACACGATAACAAGTTATTTTCGCGTTACGTAGCAAAGACAAAACGTCTTATGTGGAATGGAAGGTAGAGGGGGAAAGGTAAACAGGGGAAAAAGGAATGCAGATAGCGTCAGGCAGACCAGAGGGGGGAAGGGACTTCAGGGGAAACGAGCAGTGAAAGATAGACAAGACCGTGAAGCACCGATAAGAACAATGTCCGATGTCCGGCTGGGTAGGTGACGGCCGAGGGGGAGAACCCTAGCCAGACTCCTCTATAGCTGCATAGGACAGCTCCACCGGGCATCGGCCAAGGTTGTTCGGACTCCGCGGTGAGAACAGACAGTAGAAAAACATGAGATTACACAATAACATAGATTATCTTCGAGTTACATAGCAAAGACAGAAACATCTTATGTGGAATGGAGGGTAGAGGGGGAAAGGTAAACAAGGGAAAAGGAATGCAGATAGCGTCAGGCAGACCAGAGGGGGGAAGGGACCTCAGGGGAAATAAGCAGTCAAAGTGAAAGATAGACAAGACCGAGAAGCACCATTAAAAACAATGTCCGATGTCCGGCTGGGTAGGTGACGGCCGAGGGGGTGAACCATGGCCAGACTCCTCTATAGCTGCATAGGACAGCTCCACCGGGTAACGGCCAATGGTACTCTGGTTCAGCGGCAATTACAAACAGATTCGGTTTTTCGACCTTGGGGTATCATCATAGTTCAATCGAAGGCATCGGTCCCGGTGTAATTGGGAAACACCCTTCGCTTCGTCCTCCCGCTAGCCTAAGACTGTAGATTGTGGGACAACCCATGGTTCTTGCCTTCAGGCCTCTAGTCTCTAGATCTAGGATCAAGGTCAGTACGTGGGGGAGCCCCACCGCGTCTCCAGGCTGGAAGCGCCCGAGCCAGAAGTAGTCCATGTGACCAGGTCAGGCCACCGAGCTACTGCGCCCTCAGGAGTTCCTCACTTGGGCACCACACCATTCATGCCGCTTTTGTTGGTGGCATAAGGGCTGTGTTGTAGGCCTTCCTCTCTTGGGCGGGCAGCCCCCCCTCCGCTATTGTGGCCCCTTTGTGTAGGCTGATGCTGAGTAGTGGCTGTCAGGCGTGAGCCGAGTCAATGGTGGTCTCCAAGTTCAGCCTGAGGCGGCCATCTTAGGGTCAGGCGTGTGGTATAGCTTTGTTTGTGGCAGCGCAATGTGCATCAGCCTTTTCACCTTGCACTTATGGATGAGATGCTTCAGATCTATGGCTTTCTATGTCTGTCCCCCAGACTAGAAGCCAGTGTATTTAATTGTTCCCCTATCGTGAGTGAGACCTCTGTCTGGACGCCATCTTGAGGTCAGGCACCACTTCCAGCCTTCCACCCAGCTTAGGATTCATATGCTCCCGGTGCAGTGTTGCTTAGAGCAGGGAGTCCGCTCCGCCTCATTAACCAGGCCCCGCTCACCTCCTTAGCATGTTGAGTCAGGCGAGGCGCCACAACGTCGTGAAGCTCTGCTCTGGGTCCGCGTGCCGCCTCAGCAGCGTGTGCACTGCATCGCAGGGGGGAGCATCTCTGTGGAGTCGAGTCTCACGTCAGGCCCCTCATTCGGTCATCCAGCCCTCCGAGAGTCAACATGTGCCTCAGATGCAGTGTTTGAGCAGCGAGGCAATCCCTACCTTCCAAAGTGCTGCTCTATCCCTGGGAGGAAATTGGCGGTGATACTGCGGTACGAAGGATCGGGCGCGCTCCGCTTTTCCCGGGTTATGCTAAAGGCACCGCCATTTTGAAGTCAGGCTCATAGTTCTGAGGTAGAATCCACACCGCCGAAACAGGAATCAACACCATCCATTGCAGGGTAAAATCATCACAAGGCAGTTAGAAGCAGCTACGATTGTTAACCTAAGCAACATACGCTTTGTCGCATTAAGGAACCGAAATCTCAGCGTTCCGTGACGAGTGATATAAGCGCCATTTTGGGGTCAGGCAGTCCGGTCGCACTGTTACGGTGTTTATAGCGATCTTGCCAGCAAAGAAGATTATAAATAATAAACCACACCTTCAAGTTCAGCGATCGCTGGGTGGTGGCGATTTCCAGGCAACTGATGGTCCCACTTGCAACTGAGTTGATGTTGTGACAGCGTCACCAGCCCCTCAGCTGGGTTTCGGTCATTGCCATTTTGTGGAATAGGAGTCGTCAGTCCACGCCAAGTTTAATCCTTAATATCTGGCGAAGGAGAAGCTACCCTCCGTCTCCAATTGGCACACCATACGCCGCTTCTCTTAAAGGAGGGATAGCATGTTCTTCCTCCCTTTTCCGCTCACTATAGCTCCAGATCGGCGGATATTTATCCCCTCCTCTCGACGGGATCAGGCAGCCATTAGCTCTGCCGTCCAAGCCATGCCCCACGGTGTTCATAGAAAAACTGTTCTCATTGTATTTTATGAAGCCCTGCTTTCATTACAATTTAAAAGTAATAACAATACCGACCCTGCTACAAACACAAGACTATGTACCAGTTCAAGTTTTGCAGTGCTGTTTAGGGGTTTCTTGTACTTCAAAGTTCAAGGAAGGTTTCTCGTGAACGACAGTTAGTGACTTTACTTTTGGATTGTAGTTATTAGCTTTTACAAACAATAGAGATATTTACTTTCTGCTCTTGTGGTGAGAGTTTGAGTGTAACTCATCCGGTTACTGTTTGTGGCAGGGGAACTTTCTTATTCACCCCTAGAGCACCTGACATTTCATTTTCTTTAGATTATAAATGTGTTTGGTCGGTTCTCTGACTAGACCCCATCTTTTTAATTTAAGTGCAATTTGGTCTTCATACATGTCACTCTTTAATGATATAAATGTATTTGCAGTAGTTTAGGTCTTTTCCTTATTTCCTTTAATAACACTTGTAAGAATATGGTTCTTAACCAGTCCTTAAACCCATATAGCGGTTTAACTTTTAGGACAATGTTACTTTCCCCAGTGTGTTGGTATATGCTTTTTTAGTTTCAGTCAAGCTAGAGGACTGCACATGCTACTGGCTTGTAGGTACTGTTGTGACCTGCAGCACTTTTATAACCCACTCAATGCATTTTTTGGTTATCTTTTTGTATCCATTCCACCCATCTGCACTTTTACAGCTGCTCCCCGCTGACTTCCCACTTCTTCCATGGAATGGTGTTGTGGGCGACATTTGGCACCTCTCTGCAGCCTTGATTTCAAACCCGAAGTATACATAAAAAAGTGATGGATGAAATGCTTGATTTAATCTCAGCCACTGGTAATTACTCAGGCCACATGCCAATGCATCAAGTAATTACCAGTAGCAGAGATTAATGCAAGCTTTCCATCCACCGCTTTTTTGTATACATTAGTGAGTTGCCCTAAGAGTTTGCCCAGACGTAGGTCCCATGGGCAGTGTTTCACTGTAACCAAGCGTATCCTGGCTGATGAGCCTTACCAGGGTGAAACCGGACCTGGGTTTGCTCTGTTCTGTTCAGGGATGACCTGGCCTGGCTGTTCGGGCTGGACTGTTCCCAATGAAGCAGGTTCAATATGGATTTGCATATGGCTGGGTCCAAATTGAGGTGGCATGGTGTGCAAAAGAACAGTGGACTGGGATGCAGCCCTGAATAATTACCAGTAGCTGAGATGAATTTGAGCATTCCATCCATCACTATTTTTGTATACTTTTGATTGCAAAACCAGCACACAGTGATTTTCATTGGTCTCTGCTGCAGTAAAATATTTCCAGGGGCATAGCTTGGTCAGTAAGATTGGGGGGTGTCAGCGTCAGATTTCCCGACAATCACACTGGCACATAACGTTTAAATATATTATACGACAAGCAGGGCGCTTGAGAGGGGCTTAAGGGGCAGTGGAAAGGGAGAGGAATGCAGACTGGTAGGAGTACTAAGTGACAGAAACAATATTTTGTAAAATAACATTATTTAGGACTTTCAAAACAGAGATGAGAGAGTGTGTGTTTTTGACAGAGTGCTCCATGCAAAATTCCGAGGTGAAATCCGACAGACACCTCACCATACCTGACTGAGAGCACCTGTACCCAACTATTCATCTGAAAGTACATTTATTAGGGGGGTGTAACACTCCAAGCACCCCCTCTGCGACTTGCTCCTTGCTTTACGGTATTCGGTGTATTTTCTGAAGACTCAGCCTAGAAAAACTGAATTCTTCTCATTAAAAAAGTGCAGTAGTCGGGGCCTGGCCAACCGCCGAAGAACATGGCCGCTTGCTTAAGCAGGCTCCGCGACCCAGTATTCTTCCCGTCAACATCCGCTCATTTATCCGTACTCCGGACACCTACCAATGGGCGCCGTGTGGTGAGGAACGTCGGAGAACTGTCGCGGGGCATTTCATTGTGGCGACAAGCGGGCCTGTTCTAGGGCTGAGGAGGAGAGGCCTCGAGGTGGCAGTGGAACCCCAAGCTAAATTGCAGCAGCGGTCCGGAAGACGTCCGATCCTCGAGGCAACCGGAGACCCCAGCCTTGCAGTGCAAGTTCGAGAACGAGGTGGGGCTGAGGACAGCGTCTCTCCATGCTACTCCACCAGAAAGCGGAGGTGTTCGACGACATAGAGGCAGGCCTGAAATCGCTGAAAGGTGGCAGGGGACTGCTGTTAAGTGCCCCGTAGCGGTGCTAGGTGAGTCCGGCCCGAGGTTAATGAGGCGCGGCCCCCAGACCGGTGGCAGGGCCCAACCTGAGGTGCAGCAAAGGAGCAGAGGGCACAAATACGCCCAGCCCCCGAGGCAGTTGAAGACTATTGTGCAACCTGTCTCCGTAACACAGGTACGGAGCGTGGTGGTGCAGAGGACAAAGGGGGAGTACATTCCCACACAAACCTCAGAAGGGGGCAGGCCCGCAAAGCGTGAAGGCCCAGAAGTTTACCTAATCTGCCCTGCCTCCTCCACTGCGCAACCAAAGGCGAAGTCATTGAAGCAAACAGCAAACACCGGCGCTGTATCGCCGCCATCAATCGCTTCGAGTTTGCCATAAAGAGCGACTGCTAAGTTTTAATTTCTGTGGATGTCTGCACCTGCGCCGACATACCAGAGCCCCTAGCCTCCCACACAAGGTGCCAAGAGGAGAAAAGGAGGGCCCGTAAAGGATCGAACTGGGAAAGCCGTGGTGAATAGTGGGGAGGAGTTGCAGAATCAGGAGAAACCCGACAGGCCGCACAGGAAACCCAATTTTCTGCTGGCAGGCGGCAAAGAGTAACCTGGGGCCAAACCCTCCCCTTTCATACCGAGCAGACATGACCGGAGGAAGAGGAATGAAGAGCACACACCAGACGAAGCTCGATAAATATGCACTCCCCAAGGGGCAGGAAGGTCTGGAGAACCTTGGGGACATAATGTCAGACGCACCTCCTCAACTACATGATGACAGCGCCATATCTCTCAAGGACATAATGGCAGCAATACAAGGGGTTAGAACAGGCCTGGAAGGGCACATAGATAACGTGACAACGGAGATGTCCCGGATACGCGCAGATCTTCGGAACATGAGTGGTAGGATCCACGAGGTGGAGGACACAACGGCAACTCTACAACAGGACACCAAAACCCTCAAAGACCAAGTTAAAAACCTCATAACAATCACTGCCACCTTGAAGCAAGACTCGAAGACTCTGAGGGTAGATCACGACGTAACAATATACGCATTCTGGGGGTCCTGGAGAGAGCAGAGGGCCCTGTTACAGACTTGTTTGTTGAGGATCTGATCCTTAAACATCTCCAGCCAAGAGGCCTCTCAAAGTTCTTTTCAGTAGAGAGAGCACACAGAGTGCCGGGAGGCAGGCCCCGGCCCGGCGTGCCACCCTAGCCTATGATTGCTCGCCTCTTTAACTTCAAGGACTGTGATGTGGTGTTACAGTCGGCCCGCGTCGCCCCACCAGTACAATATGAAAACGCCCCAATAACCTTTTTTCCAGACTTCACCCTGAAGGTGCAAAAACAAAGACGCACCTTCCTGGCGGTAAAACAAGTACTGAGAGAAAAGGGAGTGAAATATTCCATGCTTTTTCGAGCTCAACTACGGGTGGAAGATGAGGGGAAGGCCTGATTTTTCTACTCTCCAGAGGAGGGATGGGCCTGGCTTGAAGGATGGCGGACAGTGGGAGGCTCCCCAGCAAAGACGCACAGAGGAAGCAAAACGGAGAAACATCGGCCATGTCCGGGAACGATACAGCGGCACTGAAGCAGGGGGGCCACCCTCAGAAGGTCACAGTTGATTTGGTGGTAGTGAATCAGATTTGAGCTTTCTTGTCTAGAAACATTTCCTCCGGTTGCACTGTTAAGTAACAGACCTCCTGGATCTGGTGGGAGACACGAGGTCCTGGTTGGATCTCGACCGGCCTGAGCCGAGACTGCATTGCGAGAAACGCAGCGAGCTGTGAGGGCCCGCACACCAATACTCCGACCTAGGAGTAGCATAGTCGGGGGGATAAAAAAACTATTATGAGACGGGTAACTGGTTTGCGAAGGTACACAGCCCCTAACAGGTTTCTGATTGGGGAGGGATGACAGGCACTCTGCTTAGTTGGGGAAGGCAGGCAGTTGTAGTCCATCAGGCAGGGATGCGGGGTTTGTTTATGGGGATACAGAGGGGTTTTGTACACCTGCAAGGTTTGTATTAAACCACGTAAATTTCGTCAGATTACACCACCAGCACGAATTGCTACCACCTTCTACCAAACACATTGGACTTATTCTGTGTTAGAACTGCTCCCCCCCCTAACAGATGGGGATCACCCCAATCCACTATCCATAAGAATTCCAACTCACAATTCACACTTCTCATGCCCAATACGAAAATCCCTGAGATTCGTCTAATCTCGTGGAATGTGAATGGCTTGGGGGATAAAATTAAGCGTGGTATAGTCCTCCAATTCCTGAAGAGACACGCCCCGGATGTAGTCCTCCTTCAAGAGACCCATCTCCTTGGGAAAACATGCAGAGCACTAGACCGATGGGGCTATAAAATGACGGCCCATACGGGGTTCACCTCGGGATCCAGAGGGGTGGGGATACTCCTCAAGAAACAACTCCCATTTATAGTTGAAAAAACCTGGGCAGACACGGGGGCAGATACGCAGCACTCACGGGGCGATGGGAGGGGGAAACAATAAACAATCTCGATATATGTCCCACCGACACTCCTCTTCCGGACTTGGGGGCACTTGTGCTGGAACTGCCAGCGGGTCACCTCTTTTTAGGCGGAGATTTTAATATGACACTGAATGATACAATAGACTGAATGCCAGAGCGAAAGACACATGAGACACAGACACGACTGACGGAATTTATCGGAGCCATGGGTCTGACTGACATCTGGAGAACGCTGAACCCAATTACTCGAGAGTTCACTTATCATTCAGGCGTGCATGGTAGCCTCTCACGAATTGACCTATGGTCGCACTCCCATCCCAGGGTCCTGGCTTTGGGGATGTGAGACACCTACCCCGGGGAATATCAGATCACTCCCCCCATCTGGGCATGGTATAGAATTGGCAAACAGCGAACTACCAATATAATAACTATTAAACCCTCCGACTTAAAAATTCCGGAAATTGGGGAAGACGTGGTTAAAAAAGCAACAGACCTCTACTTTAGAGAAAATGAACATTCTGTGACTTCACCAGAAACACTCTGGGAAGCGTATAAAATGGTGATCAGGGGCAGGCTCTTTCTTTGATGGTCGGACATAGGAGCGATAAGATAAGAGATGTTGAGAGATTGGAGCGTAGCATTTCAGACCTTGAAGCGCAGTTGATATGCCAAAATGACGATGACACAAGGCACTTGCTGGGCTTTAAACAACAGGAGTATAGAGATCTGATGACCGAGACAGATAGTGCTATGATCATGACGACCCAGCACCGAATTTATGAACAAGGGGATAGAGCGGGGAAACTTCTCGCCTGGCTCAACAGGCGAGAAAAAGCCAGTCGGTGGGTGGCCTCCATCCAACTGCCGAGTTGTGTGAGGATCACTGACCCCCAGGAAACAGCGGACGCGTTTGTGACCTACTATGAGGGCGTTTACACCTCAGAGACGGCATGCACCACACAAGATGCACTGGATCTCCTTAAAGATCGGCCCCTCCCTAAACTTACGCCGGAGGATGTCCAGGCCTTGAATGGGGATCTGACGTGTGAGGAGGTACAACAGGCAATTATGGCACTGAGATCAGGAAAGGCAATGGGTCCCAACTGGATCCCAATTGAACTGTATAAAATAACCTCCTCCCACATAGTGCCCCACCTACTGAACATGTACGAAGAATTCAGGGACACCGGTGTTCTTCCCAGAGATCAGCGCCTTGCAACAATAGTTGTAATTCGTAAAGAGGGTAAACCAGCTGACCAATGTAGTTCGTATCGTCCAATTTCCCTGCTAAATGCTGAAACAAATGTCCTGGCCAAACTGTTGGCTCTCCGTCTTATCACTAAGTTAGTACACCCGGACCAATCCAGGTTTATGCCAGGCTGAAATTTGGCTCTCAATCTTAGATGCCTCCATGGGGTCCTAGTACGTGCCAACCTAATCCAGGAGGACGCAGCGGTCCTGTCCCTGGACGCTCGCATGGCGGTTGATACCATAGAGTGGCCGTATCTAAT
Organism: Calotriton arnoldi; assembly: GCA_963921515.1. Classification (NCBI taxonomy): domain Eukaryota; kingdom Metazoa; phylum Chordata; class Amphibia; order Caudata; family Salamandridae; genus Calotriton; species Calotriton arnoldi. The sequence continues at coordinate 1,877,933 of CAWUFW010001871.1, read as the reverse complement.
TGCAGTCCTCTAGCACCTTGGCGTGGGACCTTGATTTTTGACCAGGATCCGCCTCCTATACACTGCCCCCCCCTTGCACAGGTGGTGGTGAATGGTTGAGTGTCGCAAACCTTCCCACTCCGACGAGGAACTAGACAGGGCTGCCCCCTCTCACCATTGTTATTTGCACTAGTGCTGGAACCATTGGCGGCTTGGATCCAGGGTGACCCACTGATCCGAGGCCTCCGCTGGACGGCAGATTGGGAGGACAGAATATCCTTATACGCAGATGATATTCTCCTATACGTAGCGACACCTAAATCCTTCATCTCCAGAATACTTAATATCTTCACAACATTCCAGAGATATTCCTGCTACACAATAAACTGGTCAAAGTCAGTGGTCTTCGTTCTATGTGGTCCACCGCCTCGAATGCAGAGGGAGCACGAGGCGCAGGTGGTAACAGAAGGATTTCGGTATTTAGGAATCTTTGTCACAGTCAATTAAGACTTATTTAAAACAAAAAACCTCATACCCCCCCCTTGCACCAATTGAAGGGAAATGTGCAACACTGGTGATCCCTGCCGCTTTCCCTACTAGGTAGGGCGGCCCTTTTTGAAATAATGGAGCTGCCACGTTTTCTGTATGTCCTACAGAATTCCCCTTTTCCAGTGCCAGATAGCTACTTTAGAGATGTACAGAGTGAGGTCAGAGCCCCGTTATGGGATGGAGGTGCCCCCAGAATTGCCCTCAATAAATTAACTTTGGGTTGGTTTGATGGCGGAATCGCCATTCCTGACATACAGGCATACTACCGTGCAGCGCAATTGACAGTCATTAACCAGTGGGGCCACCAACCAATGACAGAGCCGGCATACTGTATGGACAAACTAACACTACAACCAAGGGGGTACCTCCACGAGCTATATGCGCCAAAAAGAGTACATTCCCTGGTGGGGCCTGCGGCACTGACAGTACGTGTCTGGCACTCTACACACCAGCAGTTGGGATTGCAAAACAAGATCACACTTGTTTCACCCCTATGGGACTCTGGCTTACTTGGGGAAGAAACAGGGATTTGATAAGTAGGACCTACTGGGAATCTCGAAGGTGGGGGATGTTTACTCTGCAGCAGGAATACGACCCTTTACAGACTTACAGAGAACATATCATTTGGCTCCCGCGGAGACATTCCGATATCTACAACTCCGCCACGCCTTGAGTGCAGTGATACCCAGGGAAGAAGTACTGCCAGAATCTACACCCTTAGAGAATAGACTTCTTGAGGAACACATAACCAATAAAGCGATCTCGCTGACATAGGAAATTGGTAAATAACGCCCCCGATATGTTGACAAAGTTACGGAAGAAATGGGAGGGAGACATTATAGACATGCAGGAGGATTATTGGCCTGAGGCACTTTCTTCCCCTAGAGAAGTTGCTATTCGATCTCGTTTCCGCCTCATACAGCTTAAAGTACTTCATAAAACATACATCTCATGCACTACATTGGCAAAGATGGGCAGAAACCCAAGTCCTCTCTGGAAGAGAGGGTGCGGCCAGGAGGGAACATTTTTCCATATAATTTGGGCCTGTCCAAAAATCCAATCCTACTGGACTATGATAATACAATGTCTAGATGGGCTGTATGGCGTCAAGTTGCCAATGTCTGCCAAGCTGTGTCTGCTTAATGTGTGGGAGGCAATAGATCTGGGAAGAGGGGAGAGAATTAGTGCGTCGTTAGCTCTGATAATTGCTAAAAGAAACATAGCACGTAATTGGGGCAAAGAAGAGGCACCGAGACAGGGCGGTTGGAAAAAAGATATGGACTGGTGCATGGGGGCCGAAAAAACTGTTTATCAAAATAGAGGCTGTCCCCGGAAGTGGGGAAAGGTCTGGAATAAATGGAATGAGTACAGGGGCCTCCCTTGCACAGACCCAGTGGCCCCAATAAGACAAGTGGAATTGGAGGATGGGAAAGAATAAAGAGAGACAGCGGGGGGAAAGCAGCTATACTGTACTTTGAGGACTGTAGAAGAGTCGATGCGATACTATGGTATGTTGATATAAAGATTATGTCAAGTGAGTGGTGTAATGCAATATTTTATGACTGCAAAAAAAAAAAAAAAAAAGTGCAGTAGTCATAGGCACTGGCTAACAACCTCGCATGGCTGCTGTCGCAATCCAAGAGACGGCAAGCTTACTTTTTACAGCGCATGCTCTCTAACGGGCGGAGCTCACCGATTGAGTAAGGCACACCAAGTGCCTGTTGAACATTTTCTAGTGTTCACAGACAAACCACGCGTGGGCTGCCACACTCCTTAGAGCTGTGACATAATATCAGTTTACCCCGGAGGGTTTCATTACAGCACTGAAGTGGAAGTACTCCAGTTCCAACAGAGCAGAAAACGTTCACAATCAGTTATGACACATTCTGTTCGAATAAGATTACTTCCTTTGTAGAGTGTTTTGAGGCAGCTCATAATGACGTGAAGTGCTCCACAGTAAGTCTAAGTAAATAAAATGGACGTTGCCTCTATAGTTGGAGCTTAACAGAGCAACGCATATCTTAAAGTAATGGATAAAAAGAACTCCCTGTCATGCGTTTTTAAATCTGAAGTAATTGCTTGAGTCAGCTACACGTGGAGGACTAAAAAAAAAGGGTGATGAAAAACAGGGCAAAAGGTAAAAGCCCTGCGTGCACTGGCTGTACACTTGAGGAACAGTACAGGCCTATCAGAGAAAGGATCTAGCCTTGCAACTGTGGCCAGGGCTGTGGCAGCACCATGCAGCAGAGAGCAGGTGGCATGCAGAAAAGGAACGGGTGAAAGGTGCATGACAGAGCCTTTCCCAACATTACCTGGAACTAGGTGATCACAATTAATGCGTAAAATAGCGCAAGCTGGGAAGTGCTTCGAAACAGTCTTGAGCGCAGTCATGCACAAAGTGTGGCCATCAAAAATTCGGGGTAATGGTCAATATAAGCCTTGATAAGCCTGTGGTCGTTTGGTCTTCACGATAACAAACAGAGGAGAGTTGGAGGAGGAATTATGCGCCAGACTCCAAACTTAAATATAAAAAAGCTTTAAAAGATTATCAAGCTCTTTGTAAATCAGCTCGTGCGGACTTTGTTTCATCCACTATCTCTAATGCACAGTATTGTTCCCGCACTTTATTTAAGATGGTCAAAAAGTTGTCCGGCTCTGATACTCAACCCACGCCTCCGATTATAGATGCGCTGCAATGTGACAACCTTGCCAATTTTTTCTTGAATAAAGTGAAGCAAATTCATTCTACACTGGGCAATACTCTGCCAGTCGACTCTACTCAAGTAGTGGCTGAACCCTCTAATAAACTGGAATCTTGGTCACTTCTAGACATCAATTCTTTTAAGAAAATCCTAAGTACTATCAAATCAGGCTCCCCCGTGACCTTCTACCTACTACGGTGCTACAGCAGCTTGAATTATCATCTCTTATGCTAATCATCGAGCTACTTAATGCTTCCATACAGGAAGCCATTGTCCCGTCAGAGTGGAAACATGCCATGGTTCTTCCCCTCCTGAAAAAGGCTAACGCGGATCCTGCCCAGTTATCCGATTTTAGACCTATCTCTTTACTTCCGGTCTATTCCAAAATTTTGGAAAAACATATAAATTTCCAACTAACCGAGTTTGTTGAATCCTCAAATTTCTTACACCCCTCCCAATCCGGCTTTAGAGCCAGTTTTTCGACCGAGACAACTCTTCTTGGAGTTACAGAAATGCTGCGACATCGCCTGGACTGTGGGGACACGGTGGCCCTTATATTATTAGACCTGAGCGCCGCTTTCGACACAGTGTCGCACAGTGTGCTGATACAGTCCCTTGGCATTTCTGGTCCAGCTTTAGCCTGGCTCTTGTCCTTTCTCTCTAATCGGACTTTTCAAGTTTTTTCTTCGAAAGCTACCTCCAAAATCTATTCCTCTCCTTATGTGGTACCCCAGGGCTCTATCCTCAGCCCATTACTATTTAATGTCTATATTAGACCTTTAGCGACAATTGCTGAGGAGGCAGGGTTGTCCCTTTTCTCTTATGCGGATGACACCCAAATCATCTTCTCCCTTTCTGCCGAGAAGATGTTAGGACCATCAGTTCTTCAGACCGGATTGAGGAAAATTGCATCTTGGATGCAAGTTAATTTACTTAAACTCAATGGCGAGAAGACTGAGGTCCTGATTTTGGGGGAAAATAAAGATCTCTGGGGCCCCCAGCACTGGCCCGATGAAATGGGTGCTATACCTCAGCCTACCCACCAAGTCCGCAATTTGGGATTCATTATTGATGACCAATTATCAATGAGACAGCAAGCAGTGAAGGTGGCTGCCACCTGCTTTACCATTTTGAAATGGCTGAAAAAAATCATCTGGATGCTACCCTGCTCCACCCAAAGGACCGTAGTCCAAGCACTCGTGACTTCAAGATTGGACTACGGTAACATTCTCTATTTAGGAGCTAACAAGGAAGTGATACGGAAATTGCAGGTAGTGCAGAACTCTGCCACCAGATTACTTTGCCAGATCCCCAAAACTGCTTCTATCTCCGGCTCCCTGCAAGAGCTTCATTGGTTAAAGGTCGCTAATCGCGTTAAATTTAAAGCCTTGACCTACATGTTTAAGATTAAATCTGGAACTGCTCCACAATATCTGCAAGATTTGGTTCATCCTTACCAACCCCCACGTCTGTTACGCTCGACTACTCAAGGGAAATTCGTGGTTCCCTGGATTAAACTCTCACAGATGGGTGGTCGCTCATTTGCCTATCTGGGCCCAACCCTTTGGAACTCTCTCCCCATTTCACTCAGGAATGAAACAATACTTGTGAACTTCCGTAAATGCCTAAAGACGTGGCTGTTCAATCAGTAATTTCTATTCCTTTGTTCCTTCAGGCTGGCGCTGGGAAACCCTTTTTGGGTAGCTGTGTGCCTTACAAAATCAAAAATAATAATAATAATAATAACAACAAACAGAGGACTGCTCCAGCCTTGAAAAAGTCGGTAAGATGAAACACGTGTTGGATGCTGCTGGATCTGTGATGTCACATTTTGGTGCACGAAAGCAATGAATATGAAGAATAAGCATTTAAAGACATACCATTGGCCTCTAAAGTGCTTTATTGGCCCAGATTCACAATAACCTGTGGACTCTCTTTCGTGTGCGCCAGTATTTTCTTGTTAGCAGATTTTTCGGCCTAACGCTACCCTCAGGATGAACATCTCACCCTAAGTGACATGGTGTACATACCAGGAGAGAACCAGCTTCATAAAAAACTTTTCTTTGTTGTTATGCATGTTCCCGGACCATCTTACAGTTGTGTAGATGTGCGAACATTGTGGCATAGCCATCGCATAGTGTATTTATCAGCTGTGGCTGAGTTTGCCCCAGAGCCAGCAGATTCAGCTTGACAAGCTCCATTGCTTAAATGCCTTTAACACATCGATAGGTAAAGAGAACCTTTCCGCTTCAAGTCCATCAATGTTGAAGCTAACACCCAAGAAACTGGCACCAACGTCCGAGCTATTGATGTAGTTTAAAACCCAAATGATTTGGTACTGAGAGCCGAAACATAAAAATCTTAAGAAGATATCCACATGAAGAGATGATGCTGACATCAGAAAGGGTACTTGACCGGAATCTTCTCAAGGTTGCAAGACCACTTCAAGGTTGCACGGCTACTGCTCTAGAAATCCAGAAGCATGGCGACCCCTTTAACAAAGACACTGACAATAAGGCTGAAAGTATTTTTCCTCATGTGCATTCCGATTCAGAACTTTACTTTGAACTTCTGAACGCCAGTGGGATGGGCGCCTTGAGGGGCAGACTACCTATTTCTTGAAAGTCACTCTTTGTAAAGAAATATCCAAAGAATACATTTCCCCAGAAGCGTTATTCCAGATCTGAAACACCTAGAGGGGTACAGAGCACAGATAACTGCTCCTCACAGTTTCTTCCAGGCAACTGCCCTCAGGAATTCCAAGATAAAGTAATAACTGTTGTGGGATCCTGAGAGCATCCCACCCAGAGAATACATATCTCCAGCAGAATAAAGATATAAACAAAACATTTGCACAGAACGGTTGCAGCTTTCGGTTCTTATAAGAGCGACTGCAGAAGGCTTGTGTATTTTTCTCACACTAACAAACAACAATTTTTTTTACTGAAATCTTGTCTAGTAAGCAGTCATCTCAAGCGGTTTTACCATTTAATGTTTTGATGCATGATAATGAAGAAACATGAGAAAAGCTGCAGTCCACACCATCGGTAGCTAGGAATGTGTCCTGGACATATGACTTGGATCCTTCTGGCTCACCTTTTCTGCCATCGCATTCCTCTTTTCCATGCTGCCGCCACTTTCCCATAACCCCACCACTAAGTGAACCGGCTCTTCAATAGTTCCTTCTCTAGGCCACATGCCTAGCGTTAACTTATCCACAGAGTGTCTAGATAAAAGGTAAGGGGTTCTTCCTATGCACTTTCTCTACTAAGACCTAGAAAAGGACTTGGGCCAGAATCCCTACCTTCCTGCCCTGTCCTATCTTCCCCTTAACCTCTCACTACTCCCTTCTGGGTAGATTCCATACAATACTGCTTAGTCTTTTAACAGTGCCTCAAAAGGTTTGGCTGTTGTAATGTTGCTGTGTGAGCTCCATACCCCGCAAAAGTCCCCACTGATGCACATCAGTAGTTAAATTCTACGTAATATACTGCCCATCCCAAAAGATGAGGTGCCTCCATGGTTGGCTGCATCCATTCTCCTACACCCTGCAATACCCATCCTTGCACACAGTAACACTCAGCATGCGGCATATCCACCACGTCATCAAACCTCACCCTGCATGCCTGATACAGGCCGGACAACATGCTTTCAACATGCACTACAAGGGTAACCCAGGACCCTGATGGAACACACGGAGTGCTTCATGGCCTCACCAGGTGTAAAGGGTGCTGTATAAATAGCGCATATCATGTTTGAATTAGCTCTTGAATTACAATCCCGGTAGCCCTACCATCCTTTATTCCCTAGGTAAATGCCTGGACCACGCTGCTGCCATGGAGCTGCGAGTGCCACCAGTCCTTCTCACAGTCCTCTTCTATTTCTGTTTTCAGATTCTGATCCTCCTTCAAATTTCCCAAGGCAACACCTTGCTCTGCATGTCTCTCTCTCTTCCCGGGCATTTTCCACTTTCTCTGGTCTCTTGTGACATCCTCCCACCCTGCTCCCTGAATGGCATCCTGTTCCCTTTGTCCCGTGGGACTTTTTGCCTTTGACTCCTGTCCTGAGGGCAGTATTCTTCATGGTCTAGATTCCAAGTGATTCCTCAGTGTATCGGAAGGAGAGTCTCTCATCCCTCTCCTCAACACCTTTTTATTCTTTCTAACTCCCTGTCTTGCTCCCTCTTACAGCCTTCCTCTCACCTTAGTGACTCTTCTATGTCTGTTGCCTCTATTGTTAATACGTTCTCTCACCTTAGTCTTTCTTTCCTGTCTGTTGCCCCGTTAGTCATTCTCTTCATCTCTCTTGTGTTTTTTCAGGTCTCTCCTTATGGTTACCATCTCTGTTCCTGGAGTCCTAACCCTGTGACTTTCCACCGCCTGGGTAACCCTCTACCCAGTTAATTATTTCTTCCCCATTTTCTTCTGTTCAGGTAGATTTTTCTGCTGAAATCTTGGTAAAAAGCCTGCATTGCTCTTACGCTCTACTGCTCTTACGCTCTACTGCTCTGTGTATGATCTGAAAATTGCATGTCTCCAGTGTTAAAAATCATCTTAAAATATGGGCACTGTGCACAGGTGGCACATGTGTCTAAATTATTATTGCTGACTCCAGCTTGGGGTCCTCCTGCATTGTGCTATTTAAGGTGTGGTCTCCGTCTTCTCACTACTTTTCAGTCCTGCGAAGGTGCCCTGTCTTCTCTGCACCATATTGTATGTCAGTGGTTCCATTTTACGGTGTTTTACCCATCATTGTACTTCGGTTTTTCAGTTGCCCTCTCCATAATTGTTGATTTATTGTCTTTCCTATTTTTTGTTCGTAGCTCTTCACCCCCTCCCAATGCCCCTCCCCATTGCTCTCTAATGTCATAGGGTGCTCTCTTAAATGCGCCTTTATTTTTTTAGGTTTCTTTCCGGTATTTTCACACACTCCTTTTTCTCCCTTTCTGCTGTGTCCCTCTCCGAATCCATTCTGCATGGCTTGGGTGTTTTCTTCTTCTTATCTCTCAAGATAATTTGCCTCTCTGACAGGCGCGTCTCTCGATTTTTAACTGCGCTACTCCGAAAAGAGGAACTCTCTCTCTCGGACCGTCTGGGGCCTTCAGAGATTCCCACCGCCTTCTTCGGCTCAGTGCGCTCGCAGAACGAGGAAGTGCACCTCTCCCCTTCGCAGCTCCCCCTCGCCCCTCCTTTCTCTGTCCTCGCAGACTGCTCGAGAACAACAGTTCTCATTCTGATCGTTACTATTTCTGCACATGCATTACCTTTATTTTATTGTTTATTTGTTGTCTATTGCTTCTGTTTTTTGTGCTTTTGGTCCTTAAGCATTTGTCTGCCCTGCTGCCCCCACCCCCTGCAGGTGCCCCCCAGCCCCGTCCCCATCTGTTGCTGCCCTGCCAACTCTACAGTCACTAGCCGAGTGACAGGCTGCCAGTGATTGCTGTTGTCTGAGTTGCCCCCCACTCTTTCCTCCCCATTAGCGGCAACTCCACCAGGTAGCTGTTGTCTGGGTTGCCTTGTCTTTCCTCATTAGCCGCAATCCCGCTAGGTATTTGTTCACTTATCCTCATTGAATATTGCACCTTCATTGCGCCTCTTTTTCTGTCTCTCACGCTTTGTGCCTACCATTTGTCCAAGCCAATTGGTAGCCTCAGGGGGGTGGAGTCGTATCTCCATTCCTCTTGTCAGCTCCCTTACCCCCTCCATCTATCTTATTCTTCCAACACTTCCACTTTACAATTCAGATTGTGATTATTCCGTGTTCACATGTTCTATTTTGTGTAGTTTTCAGTATCAAGTCCGGTGGCTTGTACACCGATTTAATAACTGTATTTGATCTGTTTTAGCGAGACAAGAATAACTAGGACTGCAAATTTATTTTTAAACATGCAAGTTGAGAGTCCTTGAGTTCACCGTGAATATTATTGTTATATTAGTATATCCTGTTTTCACAGCATTACGTGTTGCTGAAGTCTCATCATCATTCGATGGAGATGAGACCCTGCTAGTTAGAATACCAAAAACAAAAAAGAAATTAAATAAATAAAGTGGCGCAGTATCACAGTTAATATTACATTTACATTTACGTTCCCATAAGTAGCTACACTCCCTGATTAGCTAAAGCACACAAAGACACCCCCTGCTCCATGTCATGACGGTAGGTTATAAATGCTTTGAAATACATTGTTACATTTAACTGGAAACACAGGCTTACAATTCCCGTTAATAAAAATATTAGGAATTACAAGAATATGCTCACGAGTGGAAGGAAGTACTTAAGAGGAGAACATTGGAACGGAGCCAAAGGGCTACCACTCGGTTTACGTTGTTGATGAGCACTGGGAAGGCTCACACACGTAATGATTGATAACAACCAGGAAATAACAGACATATAAATGCAGTTACACTATAAGTACCATGATGTGCCTTAGCAGGCAACATGCAAGGTGTTGCACCCCACATGCAGCCGCAACACAAAGCAATTAAGACCCAAATAATTTACTCCTACCTGCGTCCAATTCAACAGCCCAGGCAGTGAAAAGTGCCACCTCTTCAGGCACGAGCAGGTAGCCCGAATACAAGAACAGATCCAGGAAGTACAGCTACAGAACACACACAGTTGGAGTTAGCTAGTAGAAAAGATTTTGAAATTGTGTCTCGTGGCCAAGGAAGTTAGTGACATTGGACTAAGAGCAACATACATATCGGAGCAGATGGTAATTATTAGAGAGGAGACAAGGAGACAAATTGATGGAATGGAATGCACACTAACTACACCCATTTTTTAATAAATGATAAAGTAAAAAGAAGTTTATGAAAGATGTAAAGTCCCCGAAATTCACATCTCAACAAATTCACCCTTAAAATAAATAAGATGCTTCCATTGGCTAACAAGTGCGGGACAATGGGGGAGTAGAGAAGATGAAGTGCCAAGAAACAGGAGAGCGGTACCATGAGAAAGGAGGGAGAGGTAGTGCACATTGGGGTCCACCTCTGAAACTGGACAAATTAGGAGAATAATTTGCAAGCACCAAATGAGACACCACTTGTACTTGTCTGATGGAAAATGTTTTGTGGCTCCCAGTGAATAGAAAAGACTGAAATTGCATTTCACCTATGGGAAGCCGAATGGTATGTTAACAGCCCTGCCCTTCTCAAAGAAAATGTACTGCTACCCAAAGAAGGTTCAGGGTCTGTTATTGCCTGGACATTAGAAAGTGTAGAAACAAATTAATGAAGGCCACACCACCAACTTCCATAGGAAAGTAGAGCTATTTTACCTTGGATACAAATTCACAGATTAATTCAGCTATATACAACAATGATATGATTAAAAATATAGGTCCAATACAATTATTATAGGCCTTTAGGAGCAAAGACTAGAGAGTATGGCATATTACACAACTTGCATGATACATAAGGAACGTGAGTTGGGTCTGTGGGAGCATGTGTGTGACTTCATGGTCACAAGTTCAGATGCTACCAGGTCTACTTAGCATTTTATCATTCTGAAGTGAATAGATGCGGGGTCTGTGCAGCCCTTCATCATTCTGAGGTGGATAAAATAAGTACCATTTAGTTGAGGTACAATAAAGATCTGCTATTCAGCGTCACAATACCATTCTGAGTGAACGTGCGCTTTACAAAAACGCCATATTATTTTAAAATAAGCTATATTTTACGTACAATTAAAGACAACACGTGTCTGGATATTACGAGGTATTGAAGGGTTAAACGATTTCTCTTGGGCTGCCGTTATATTAACGCTGGCCGCAGAGTCTGGGCGTTGAGCCAGGCAGGAAAAGAAACAGTGAATAAGACTTCCTGGGTTAAGAAAGAGAACAGGAAAGTTGAAAATAAATATATATATATTTTTGTACACAGTTGGCAGAACGCAAAGAGCTGTGTGACTGAATGAACAGCATTGTAAGGAAGAGAAAAATAGGTTTAGTGTATAAATTCCTTGTCCAGTAAAACAATTTATGTCAAGTGCGTTGAGAAATATTATTATTATTAAAAGAAATAGTTTTAAAGAACGAATATGGGGAGAGACTGATTCTCTTCCCCCACCGTGGCAGACATGCCTATATTGAACTTGGGGTTAAGTTAGTAAAACAGGAACACGAGAACAAGAGAAATAAACTGCCCAGGATCACGCAGTTTAGTAACTGGGTATGTATATATATATATATATCTATATGTATATATATACTTCGCTCCCCTAGGACACACTACTGACCAGCGACATCTTTGTCTGGCATCAATTAAATGGGTTAGAGTGGTGTTGAGGAAAAGTGATGGGTTTTTGGCGGCAGCAGGAAAGTCAAATAATTGTTTTTTTATCACTACGCGCATCACCATTGCTTGAAATAAAGTCAGCTAAGTGTACATGGATATATAAATATACGCATGTCCTTCAGTGACCCATTTTTCAGAGAGTGTTGTTTGGACACTAAAGGTAACTGGGGTATCACCAACAGGGGACGGCGTGCATGATGCAACTGATCCCAGCTTATTTGTTCAGTTGCGGCAACGAGAACAGACTGTTGGTAAAGAATGAGCCTATACAGATATTGTCCGCTTTTGGCATAAAGTACATGTAATAACTCAGAGTTTCCAACAATGTTTAGCAGGTCTAGTGGCTCAGGGTCTGTTTCCACAGCCAGCTATCATGCTATCAATACCATCTGCAGTGCCAAGTTGTGGATATTTCAAAGCTGGGGACCACATTCCGCAGGCATGTATCAGGCGCATTACCTTTTCTATGGAGAGAGTGAGACATCACTTATGCTGAGGGCAGATCAGCTCTGACAAGATAGGCCTTAGATTTTGGAAGTAAGAGCACGGAGTGGACAAACTGGCGTGCTGTAAAAAATAAAAGAGTATAAGTAACACAATTGTTTTAATGATTGACGCTCTGCCCAAAGGGGACAGCAGTAGCATTGTCCAGAATATGGTCCACCATCGAATTCCAGACACACATCTATCTAGATTGCCACCCTTCAACTTTTCCTCTAAGAAATAAATTTGGATTCCTCGATATTTAAAAGTTTCCAGTACACATTGAACGGAGTTCCAGACATATGATGGGCGAGTATCAGGATTTATCACAATTGCCTTTGAGGCCAGGCCCTACTACCAAATTCCAGCAATAACAAGATTAGTGGGGATACGCGTGTTATTGGGTCCCTAAGAATAGGCAAGGCATCATCTGTACCTTATCATGCATGTTTTTAGCACACTAATTTCTCTAGTACTTAGTATGGGTGACAGTGGACACCTCTGTCTGGAGGTCCCACTGGTGCCCCTGAAAATATGTCTTCCAGTTGAATACACCCTACCAGGTACGAACACTGGCCATCCATAGTATATATAACAACTAGATCTAGAGCAATAAGAGGCCAGGAAGCCCTGTCCGTGTCAGTACCACAAAAAGATAGGGCCACACCAATGTGTTGAACGTTTTTTTATGGTGTTAAATTCAGAAGGTAATAAGTATAACTCCGGAGCATTTCCGCCTACTGACTGGTCTATAGTGAGTTGCACCACCTGCACCTCTAGATTTCAATTAAGTAAAGCTGCTTGTTCAGCAGTGGTGGTCTATATTGGGTTAGACATTCTGTAATGCATACTTTGTTTGTGATGGAGAAAACAAGTTGCCCTGTACAAATTCTGATAGGGAGCTGAGAACGATTTGTTTATATCTACCTGTGTGGTCACTAAATGGCCTTCTAGTGCCCGTATAGCACAGATAGGTCTACTTGATGTCTCATATTAATTAAAACAATGCCAAAAGATAGCTTGCTGTATCACCTTCATTATATTGGCACGTGATGTATGTGTGATACAGACACTGTAACTTTTATATCAAATTTTAATTCACTAGTGTTCTAAATTGTGACACTTAGAGGCCATCCTAACACAGGGGCACTATGAGTGTAGCTGTGTGGCAGGAGGGAAGGAATAAGTTGTGGGATATGTGCAGCTCTGCGCAGCATACAAAATATGAGACAACGACCAGAGATCGGTAGGAATAGATTACCACAGATAGCAGCCAAAACTACTTCCTCCACACACGCCCCAGTGCTAGGAAATGTGAGGAATAAATAAAAGTTCATATATAAAGTGTATTTCAATGTAGAAGGATAATATGAATGGAGTGTCGATGCTCAATATTGTCAGAATAGAAAGTATGTAACTTTAAAGGTGCCTTTTTCAACAGCAGTTGCAGTCTTTAGAGGTGGTTGCATATATTTTGCAGTTCAACAACTATGAGTTTTTATTTCCCAATTGTGTTACTGGGATGGAGATTGAGATGTTCATATCTCTTGGGAACAATTATTTATAGTACAATGTTTTGGTTCTTTTTTGGTTTTCGGGGTTAATTGATGTTCCGAGATTTCACAACATTATTATTAGGGTCTTCCCTGCGTCTCCAAGAAGTGTATTGGATTTCCTGTCTTCGGGATGTTTGCATAGATAGGCTCAATGTTATTGTTTTGTCTGGTTAGAAATAAAATTTAAATAGGAAAGATTTGTCATGCCACAGGCTCAGGCCTACTACATTTTCCCACACGTTTGGATGACAGCTGGACCATGTGTGCATTATAATATTAGAGCAGCAACAACTTTCAGCAAAGCCAGAACAGGACTGCTTAAAAAAATAAAAAATAAAATAGGAAAATAAGCGCCACAATTGAGGGAAATAAATACATGGATCACTCTGTTTTCACTCTCAAATATTACAATGTTCTGACAACTACCTAACGCCCCGTATACTTCTCACTGAACAATTAATATATGTATAAGTCACATCAACTAGACCCAACAGTGGCATTGAAATTATGAAAGAAGACATATATGTGTATAAGTTAACACGCGCTGCGAAGTTAGTACACCTACATATTTGCTCATGCTTAAATGCAGTTCACATATGTTTTCTAGGAGTACTATTTCTTGGCCTACTTCTGTAGTCTTGTGAATTAACAAAAGTTGTATATCTGCACATGATCCAAGGACATGGGTGCACTTTATTTAATAATTGGGCCCCTAATTAAGTCTGGCGTTAACCATGAATTTGTATGTTTAATAAAATGTTGTCTCTCTCCCTTGGCTAGCTTCACTGTGAGTGACTTTATTCTGTTCTTTCACAAGGAGCATGTCGACACACAGTTGTTTTATTCAGTGCCAGGAACGACTGTGCAATGTGTGATGTTTGAGACCAAAACAATTTTTGCTTTTTGCTAATGTTTGGTATAATGGTGAGGGCCCAGCAGCTCCCACACCAATGAGGTTTCACAGAAATATTGCCAAAACAAGTTGTGCATTGACAAAGCCAAAAGGCTGACCAACAATTTCAGACCTACTGGCTTTACCAATGCTTGTTTATTTTTATGTTGCAAAGAACTGGTACCTACCTTATTCCAGTAGTTTAACGAGCATTCTGAGAGCAGTACCCATAGCCTCACATTGCTAAATATTGAAAACGTATGTACACATTTTTTCTAACTACTGTCAGTAGTGCAGTCTGAGCTTACAACATTTACTTGGAGCGCTCACCCTAATAATAAAGCCTTTGCATTAATGAACAATAAATACAAGTTTGAACAGCATTAACACATGGACACAAATATTACTTTTATTGCAGACTATGCCTTTTCCTGATCTATAATGTGGTACTGTAAACTGGCAGCCAAAGGGTTTGTGCTGTAGGGGGTTGGGCCTTCTTGTCCCAAGGACAAAATACGCATGAAAACTTGTTGCCCTTGACCTCAAACAATATGTCCTGGGCGTGGGGCTATAGGAATTCCACATCCCTGGGCACAGTTTGACAACTATGAGTGTTTTGATTCCTAAAGGTGTTACTGTGACAGAGATTTTCATCTGTGTTTGCTGTTGGGACAAGCTATAGTACAATGTTTTAAGTCTTCTTTTGCTTCTGGAGATAATGAATTTCTTTTTAAAGTCTTGTACAGGGATTGCAATATAATTTTTAGGTTCTTTCCTTCATTTGGAGTCCCCTCCTTACCTCAGCTGGCCAACAAATGCAGCGTGCAGTATTAATAGCTCAACTATTGCAAGACATGTTGCTACCACAGGGGAGGATGTATGCAAAAAGAAAAGGAATACGGTTAGGCCCAAATGGAAAGATATGTTTACCAACGATAATGCTTGCTCCCATGGCCCGTCTTTTTCATGGTTCATCACTTGTAGGTCGTGATGGGAAGATCAGACTGTTTTTCTAATGCTGTATTTCCACTGCCCCAGGCCACTTCATTTCCCCACATTAAATGGACTTCATCAGCATGCCCCCTACTCAATCTATAAGTACGTGTTGGTTATTGTGTGCATGATCAGCAAATGGACTGAGGCATGCCAATCCAAGAACAGCAATACACAAACTATTGCCAAATGCCTCCTGAAAGAGTTCATACCGCGCTTTAAAGTACCTATGCTTTTGGGTTCTGACAATGGACCGGCGTTCATCTCACATGTGATTGAGGGGTTGTGCAAGGGGCAAGGAGCCACACAGAAAATAGATGTGTTCCACGGAAACTACCAAGTGGGAATGGTATCCCAAGCTCATCCTGAAGGGTTGCACGTGCTGCACAGCAGAGAAAGGAAGAGTGTGAAAGCGGGCCCCAAGGATACATCACCTAAAGAACACCCCAACCCCTCAGTCTACAAGTTGTGACAACGAGACATCTTTACCTTTTTCATCACTTTGTTTTCCTCATATCGAATATGCCTAAGTAATAGAAGTGCTAGTAACCTCTCAAATTACTTGAAGACAGGCACCAACGGTTACTTTTTCTGTTTACAGGTATCATCTCTGAGGCTCTACCTTATTCCTCAGCAGACTTTTTGAAAAGAGTAAAAGTACAGCAGAAGATAAGGCATTCTTCCAACTAGTCACACTAGCCACACGTACCAACGATTGGAACAATGCCTCAAGACTTTCAGAACAATTAGAAAAAATGATCATGGGTGCTGCTAACAGCATTGACCACCATTGCTGCCATTATAATGACTACGCTCCTTAAAGTGTGTTGTGATCACAGTATTATACCTGAGATACTGCTTAAATGACACAGAGATATTGTACCACAGTGAATAAATAGCCATTAATAAAGACGGGACAGGGGGACAGTTGACAGGGCAGGATGTTACACACCGGCCTACAGACACAGAAAACAGCATGTGTTACAATGTCATACCTGTCTCCAAATACGTGGGCTGTGTCCTAATGTACAATATGCTCTTCAGTCAGCACACCATGTCCGTAGCAGTTGCACCTCCCGAGAATAGCAGAATTAGCAAAGGGAGAGCAAGGATAGAACAGGGAATGTGAGTAACTTAGCACTTATAGAAGTTGTAGAAGTAACAACAATAGGACTACACTAAGTGCAAGAATTTTGTTCAAAGAAATGAACAAGAGGAGGGAAATGAAGCAGGGTCCAGTTTTACCATATAAAAATCCCCCATGCAGAATCCTGCTCTGCTCAGGCAGCATGACACTCCCATATAGGCCCCACCAGTCAGGCCCTGACAGATGTCCAAAGTTGTCCATTTTCCCTCAGCCTTTTAGTACCTGTCACAGTGATCCCCACCTCCTTAGATGCACACACCTAGGCCCAAGCCCACCTCCTTAGATACACACATGTAGGCCCAGAGGCCATTGCCTCTGGTAATCATTTTCAAAACATTAAGTCTCGTAGGCCTCTCTGCCCTCACAACAGGGACCTGTGCTTTCCACCGCGCTGCGAGGCACCAGCCAGCCCCCCCCTTGGAAATTTTCCACAGCTACAAGAATAGCTCAGATAACACGTAGGCAAGGTTCGGCTGGTACATCTTGGTCTTTCACAAGCAATGTTTGCAATATTGTTAGTTATGAAACTTTCCAAGCTTGCTCAAGTGAAACCAAAGACACGGCTGCATGGCATAGAAATAATGTAAGAAATATTAATTGCCGAGCATCGCACGTTAAAAGTTATCTTTTTTTTAGGTATTTACGGTCAAGAGCACTGACCACCTGCAAAAAGCCCCTGTTTCACCATGATACCACGTCTCTGTTCTCTCAAAACTTTCCGAAGTTACAGTAAGCGTGCGGTCAAGGGCCCACGTCAAGAACCCACGTCAGACGTAGGTAGGAGTTCTGCATTAAGCCATATAAAAGGTTTGCACCCAGGTCCAGGCCCTGAACTCCTACTATAGTGCTCAGCACTTGAGTTCCCGTTCGACCGATCTCCTATCTAGGGCCTAGAAGCCTATTCTGAGGTGGTAATGCTCTTCTTTGATTGCCAGCCTTTTGGCTTTGTCAGCCCCTCTAATTTAGCTCATCCACACCCAAGTCATTGCATTTATCCTAGCTTAAATTGTGTACTCTTGGATGGCCTCTTGCTCTAGGCTTCTAGGCACTTGCCCATTCGTGACTTAAAATTAAGCCTGGGCGTAGTTTGCGTAGTAGCACTTCACGTAGCTATGTGAAGTACATTTTTAACTACACGTAGCTATGCACATTGCATAGTGCGTAGCTGTGTGCTTGACTGCACTGTACAATAATTGCCAAAAGCACCTTGTACAGTGCAAATTAAGATAAAATAAATATCTGTCTTTATATGCTAAAAATGCATATAGTTACTACACAAAAGTGAAAACGATAAATTAACAAGCAGTGAGAGAGGTGATGATTTTAGGATCCTCCCTAACCTAGGGGGAAAACCAAGCAGATGCCTTGAAAACAAAAAACACATCTTTTGAACCATTCAGTGGTGGTCCCATCCTCTTAGGACCACCCCAAGCACAGTTATTGGCAAAAATACAATCCCAACCAAAGGCTCTGCAAAGCATTATGGGACGAGATTAGCAGTGGGCAGTGAATATTATAGTATCCAATATCAAAATAATTCTACAAAGAGCTGCAGTTCCACTAGTCGTTACTAGATGTCCTCACGAGTCAAATGCAAAAGCCTCATGAAAGATTTTCAATACTTTTGCATTTGACTCGTGAGGGACATCTTGTAACGACTAGTGGAACTGCAGCTTGATGTATTAATAATTTCAATGCTTTTGCATTTGACTCGTGAGGGACACCTAGTAACGACTAGTTGAACTGCAGCTCTTTGTAGAATTATTTTGATATTGGAAACTATAATATTCACTGCCCACTGCTAATCTCGTCCCATAATGCTTTGCAGGGCCTTTGGTTGGGATTGTATTTTTGCCCATAACAGTGCTTGGGGTGGTCCTAGGAGGAAGGGACCACCATTAAATCGTTCACATGATATGCTTTTTGTGTTCAAGGCATCTGCTTGGTCCTCCCCCTAGGTTAGGGGGGACTCCAAAATCATCACCTCTCTCATTGCTTGATATTTTATTGTCAAAATTCATTTTTGTGAATTGGTTATATGCTTTTTAGCATAGAAAATTGCTTTATCAAAGCATTTGAAGGTGTTTATTTAACTACTGCTACGCTACGTCAATTAGCACAGTTATTCACTCTACTACGTGCAATTTTCGTAGTGCGTAGTAGCACAAACTTTGCATGCTCCGTGAGCGTAGCGAAGTATTATGCCCAGGGTTACTTAAAATATGATGTATATGATTGTTGATTCTTTTATTTCATCCTGCTCATGTGTTCATGAGAAACATTTGACGATGAACAGTTCCTTGTTTCATTGAGTTGCTTAATAAAGTGCCATTGTATTTCACACTGTTGTTCCTTATTTCTCAGAGAACGAGCAGAGCGCAGGTCTTGCTCTCGTGAGCTGGTAAGCCATGTGTGCCCATCGCAGTGTCTCTCCGTTTACCCTCGAACAATTAGTTCTCTTTCTTTGAGCCATCCATGTTAACATGCATGGTCCGTAAACAAGTAAAAAGTACTTCTTTCTAAATAATTTTGTAGGGATTTCAAGAGCCCACATAATCGCTAAATGGTTCTTCTAAGTAGTAGAGTAGTTGACCTGTGTGTAGTTTGTGACTAAAATATAAAAACTGGCCATTCTCCCCTCCCCACCTGAATGAGATAGAACAGCCCCTAGTAGTATTCTGAAGGCATGGGTTTGGAGATAAAGCCTTGGAAACATACAGTTATTGTAGAACAGGGATAGAGCATGCAAGGTGTTTTAGCAGATTTGAAGCCTCAAGCACATCTGGGGATGGGTGTTGTAGGTGTTTGTTAGTTTTCTTTTGACTTCAAAAATCAGTAGGCTGATTGAATGCATGGGATAATCTAAGAATAAACGGTCTATAAAACCCGATTAGTCCTAAAAACAGCCGCAGACTCTTCGTAGCTTGAAGGAAAGTAACTTGTTGTATAGATAAATGTTTCTCTTCTTGTGGTTCAAGTAACTCTTTTTCTGGAACGTACCCTAGAAACTTAACTTGGTTAGCAGACAGAATACTTTTCGTGGGATCAATGTGCCGACCTCCTTCATTAAGGGGTTCCTTTTAAATGTCTCAAATGATCTTCCCAAGAAAGGCTATTTCTAGATATATATGCAGTGTCCTATTGTTGATGCAGAAGATAGTTCATGAACTGTAAAGTGGGAAGTGGCGGGGGCACCACGCACTTCAAAAGATAAAAGTGAACCAAAGTATATCAGTTGGTGTGGAAAATCTTCTCTCCGACAAGGATTTTAGAGGGTTTTGCCAGTACCCTTTTTTTAACTCAAGGTTGGATATATACTTGGCTTTCCATATTTGCACACTCATTTAATTGATTCAAGGCACTGATGATGTATCAAACTAGGTTCACTTGACTGAAATCGAGGCAGTGCTTCCACTGGGTTTTGAAACTAGTATGACAGGAGAATTCCACTCACTTCTAGATGGATCTATACTCCCATTTGTAACATATACATTTCTACATGTACAGCTTTTCTCCAAGGTTTTTGTCTTACTGCTTTCTGGGTTCAACGAGAATATGGTGATACAACCCTCACCGAGGTACTGGTTTTTGTGCAACGGAACCTTTGGATCACACTGTACCTCAACCAAGTCCCAGTGTGCGGCAGCACTTCCCTCACCTGCCCCACCACACCCATTACCTTCATCCTAATGACAATCTACTATTTCCATTGCTTCCTGTAGGTCCAGCAGTCAAAGATCAGTTCCAAGGTCAGACAGATGGACTCCATCCTGAGAAAGATAGCCATTCTTGTACATCTAAGAGCTTGTGTCTTATGAATAAGGCTCCATGTTTTCAGTTTTTACTGATTTTTACAGATAAATACAGACAGAAAACCATTCATTTTCTTGCCTGTATTTATTTTTAAATGTGGATAAAAACGGAAATTGGGTGCTTTTTGAGTGATTCTAAATACACTTTACCATGACTGCCAGGCCAATACTGTGTGTATTGATAGGTAAGGGGGTTAGAAAAGAAAGGAATTTTAGTAAAGAGGCTTAAACAGCAGTAGATATGCACAAAGCTAATACTGAAATGTGCATATCTTCATATAAGTGCATTGATTTATCTTCTGCGGCTGCTCATATCACTGAAACCTGGCAGGCAATCAAGCATGACTGCATATTTATTGGTTAAATAAATGTGGAAATATACCAGTTTCAGCTTTATTTTTTTCACAAAATCCATAATAAATATGGATAAATACAGATAAAGTTGGCAAAAAATAAATATGGATAAATACAGACGGAAATGTCCAAAAAATAAATACCATAAAACCGGAAGCCCTACTTATGAAACACAAACCCTGTGAGCAGTGATTTTTTATTTTCCGCTTGCCTGAACACTTGACCGCCATGGCTCTGTGTCAGCTTCTATGAGGTATATTTTTGGACCATATAATCTTGCAGGGGCCTAATCATCTGCTGATGTGAGCAAAGATTTCCCTCAGTAGGGGGGCCTACAAATGGCCCTTAAGGCATGTCCACACAGGGGGATGGCCAAAATGTTGGGAGCCTGCACAGTTTCAAGAGAGTCTGGTGAAGCCTGTTAACCAGGCGGGCCGAACACATTCCAGGGGAACCTAGCCATGTAATAGCAGTGTTAGCAAAACTGTGCCTCCAGATCCCAAATTCAACTCACCAAGATCCTCTTGCTACGGTATGGCAAATGACCCATACATTGCTGCCTATCAAGAAATAAAAGTAAGGGGGACATATTTAGTACCGTTTATTGAAATTCCTCACATAACAAAATTAAGTATAATAGAACATGCATCAGTTTAGCCCACAACAGCTTGTAGCCACACAAAGTGATAAAAACAACATTGCAAAGGATACAGTACAAGTAAAAAAAAAAAAAAAAGTCTTTGAATATAGTTCGTACAAGTCCAGGTATATGGGTCAAGTTACATGTGCAGCCTCGATGCAGCACTACCAATGCAGTCTGATTTTTTTACTGCAATTAAACATATGCAGCCTGCACCACATTATCGAAAAGCAGCCCCACTACATGGGGCTCATAACGCACACATTATCCACTAAAGTATGATATAGAGCTTATACCAGAGCTGCAACTCTTCTCAGGCTGGAAGACCAGCCCCATAAGCTGAGGTTGCAGGCCTGATTCTGAAGGAGTGGGTGGAATAACGCCTGTCGGTGTGCTGGGACAGGTGTAAACAGGCACCCAGAACCAGCATGAACTGATGCTGGGTTAAAGGACTTGAATTTGCTTGACATAGCAGGTTGGCAGCACCAGTAAGTCATAGATTTATTAAGTCCAGAGTAAAGCTGCAGAGCATTAGGTCAGCTCTTTTAGCAAAGTCAGTGAGACTACCCTGTCCCACTAAACCTTGGCTTTCTGATGGATACTTACCATAGATTCCTCAACCTTTAGGATACTCCCAGGTATAGGGTGACCAGACGTCCCAGATTTCCCCGGACGGTCCCGGTTTTTGGAGAAGTGGCCCGGTGTCCCGACACTTTGCTCGAAATTGAAGAGATGTCACAGTTTTTGGGTAGTGCCTGGGTTATTTAAAGAAATGTCCCGATTTTTAAGGGAGGGTCGGGTGAACCTGCACGTTAATCACAGTGTTATGCAGGCTCACATTTCGACCGGTCCTCTTAGAAATGGGGACAGAAGTTCACTTCTTTAAACTCTGCTTCGCCTCATTTAAGCAGCACAGCAGGATTTAATGAGGTATAAATCAGGGCTGCAGAGGCCATAGTGCAAGGCCAGGTCCACCAGCAGCCGGACCCTGGAGCTCTTCGCAGAACGGGAGGTAATGTGAAAATACATTTTTGTTTACACTTACATAACTGGCTGAAAATGTTGTTACAAACATCAATGAAAATGACCTAAATCTTAGATTTACAGCAACATTGAGTCAGTCAGCTGTTCCATTTTTAGATACAGAGGTTTATATTAAAAATAACAAGATGGAGACTAAGTTATTCAGAAAAAGCACCTCTGGCAATACAATTCTACACACAGGCAGTGCACACCCGGCACATTTGATAACAAGCATACCGTATGGGGAGATGCTTCGCCTTAGGAGGGTGTGCAGTAATGATTTGGAGCTAACAGCAGCACAACAGGCCAGCAAGCACAGGTTTTTAGAAAGAGGCTATACAGAAAACATCATTGATACTGCTATAACCAAATCTATGAAAACCAGCCGATGTGAGCTCCTTAAAAAATACAGGCCAGATGGGGCTGTAGTGTCAATAACCAGCGAAAGGAACTTGGACCAGGAAGTTACTCCATCTGGTACATTTAGAATCATTATGGGCTATAGCAAACAACACTCTGACCTATACAGAATTGTCAATCGCAGTTGGCCTATTATACTAAATGATCCAGTTATAGGTCCAACATTACCACGCAAGGCCTCTATCACGTTCAGCAAGGCGCCCTCTATGAAGGACTGCCTGGTCAACACTAGCCCTGAGACCATTGAAAAAACAACATGGCTTCAAACAAACAGTGGCTTCTATAAGTGCAAAACATGTAAATCCTGCACGCATGGTATCAACATGAAGTCATACAAAGATGCTTTCAGCAACAAGGAACACCAAATTAGCAAAGTGCTAACCTGTAAAACCGAATTTGCAGTATATGTACTTATATGCCCTTGTGGACTCAAATATGTTGGTAGTACCAAACTTGCAGTACATAAGCGTATATTACAGCATCTACGGGCAATAACCAACCAAGATAATACCTATCCGGTGGCTAGGCATTTTAAGGAGTTACAGCATAGTGATAACCAAGGTTTAAAGTACTTTGTTATTGATGCAGTAGCTGCAAGTAGAAGAGGTGGTGATAGGGAGTCCAAGCTTCGCAAGATGGAAACTAGATATATTCTCCAGCTCGATACCAAAAATCCTGGCGGGCTCAATGTTACGGAGGATTTACATACATGTTTGGCGTAAAAATTGATAGATAGATAGGTACATTTAAAAGAGGGAAAATGGATACTGTCTTTTTTAGAAAAGATAGGGAAGGGTATAATGAATTTTAGATAATATTTTTTATACAAGGAATAATTGTTTATCTTATTGACTTTTCCCCTCCAGCCCCCCCTTCCCCACCCCCCTCCCCCCTTCCTCTATCGATGGCTATATGAATTTTAACATCTTTTTAACATTTTTGTAGTCTGTTTTACCCATGCTGGACTATAGTGAAAGTATACTCCATAGATACCATCTATATCAGCTTTCTAAATAACCCTTTAGAACTAGTCATATAAGCCATCAAGTTTGATTTAAAAACAAATGCTATAAAATTACTTTGTAACAGGTAGGAGGTGAAACTAAAATGAAGATGAGGAGATTAAGATTGGCAAAATAGGAACATGAAAGGCTAGAGATATCTATAAAGAGTGTGGATAATATTTAAAGAAACAAGGGGAATTAACAGGAGTGAAGAAAAAAATATATTAGATGGATCACTGTTTTTAATCATCACTAAACACTTAGCACAGCACTAGTTTGCACATAGTTAATAGGAATATGATAAAGATAATTTATGAATGACATACCACCAAACAAAATGTAATAGGGATTCATCCCATTAATTTTGTATTACAAATATAGCGTGGTTTGCATACACAGGCCATTTGGGATTTGTGGGTTGACTATTATCTTCAGGGATTTATCCTATGAATAATGATATTGAGCATTATGAGTTTTAATTTGTCGTAGGCCCTCGATAAGGACATTCCCAGCCACTAATTTTTATCATTCAAAATTGTGGTATTTTAAAAAATGTATTTTACATGAATGCAGTTTTGCACATATTAGCACTATTTGCACTTTATTTAGTAAATATTGAGATATGTAGTACAAGATTGTGAAATTATCTATGTTGAA
Source organism: Calotriton arnoldi (assembly GCA_963921515.1). Taxonomy (NCBI): domain Eukaryota; kingdom Metazoa; phylum Chordata; class Amphibia; order Caudata; family Salamandridae; genus Calotriton; species Calotriton arnoldi. The sequence continues at coordinate 1,853,425 of CAWUFW010001871.1, read as the reverse complement.
AGAGTATATATGGCCGCAGTGTTTTTACCATTTCCATTGTAACTATGGTCACGTGGTGGGTTTTGAATAATGCACTGTCACTTTAAAAACTGTGAACTGCCATTATCACATTGTCATGTGAACAAGGCTCGGACGAGCCGAAACGTTATGGCGGCATATAATTAACAAATAAATTTTGCACTTATTTGCTGGTCCGTGTTGGTTGTGGAGGTGACGAGGAGGAGTTACTGCTGCAAAACAAACACACACACATATATATACCAATCGAAAGTACCCGAAGTAAGAAGGCACCACACACAGCGTAAATTCAACCTTTTATTCTGGTAGACAGCAGCATGCTCAGCGAGGCCCTCGCAGCTTCGTCTTGTGTGCCATACGCGTTTCAGGGGCAGTCCCCCTTGTTCACTGGCTAACGTCGAGGAAGAGACAGCTGTGCAGGTTTAAATCGCACTCGCGATTGGCATAGTGAAACCAGCCCCAATGGCACACAAGACGAAGCTGCGAGGGCCTTGCTGAGCATGCTGTCTACCAGAATAAAAGGTTGAATTTGCGCTGTGTGTGGTGCCTTCTTACTTCGGGTACTTTCGAGTGTGTGTGTGTGTGTGTGTGTGTGTGTGTGTGTGTGTGTGTGTGTGTGTGTGTGTGTGTGTGTGTGTGTGTGTGTGTGTGTGTGTGTGTGTGTGTGTGTGTGTGTGTGTGTGTGTGTGTGTGTGTGTGTGTGTGTGTGTGTGTGTGTGTGTGTGTGTGTGTGTGTGTGTGTGTGTGTGTGTGTGTGTGTGTGTGTGTGTGTGTGTGTGTGTGTGTGTGTGTGTGTGTGTGTGTGTGTGTGTGTGTGTGTGTGTGTGTGTGTGTGTGTGTGTGTGTGTGTGTGTGTGTCTCTGTGTGTGTCTGTGTGTGTGTCTGTGTGTCTGTCACCGAGACCTAATAGGACATTTAGTACTATTTCTATGTCTGTGCTGGTCCCGGTTTTTCATTCTGAAAATCTGGTCACCCTACCCAGGTACCAAACTGGATTTGGAATTTGTTAAAGCCACTGTTCCCATGCTCCACGACCATCTCGTATTGCCCCGAAAGAGGCAGAACGGAGCTGCATATAGGCACCACCCCACGCGCTGACATCAGTCTCCATCTTGTTCTGCTCCTACCACACCCTTGACGAGGAACCAGGACTGCTCCCACCTTTGTAGGTCTACTGATGCAATTCTAAACCAGAAGTAGTGTGACAGGGAAGGAATAATGACTCCTCCCAAAATAACAGGTTTTAAGCTGTGATGATACTACAGAAAGCAGATGTTTATTGGATATAATAATAAATAACCCAGTATTTCTAAAGCTCGAACTAATCACCTCTAAGGGTCTCAAGGCTGGGGGCCATCGGGAACATTAGGCGAGCTATTGCCCAGAGTCACATGGTGCTGGGCTAACCTGCCGCCGGTGATCGAACCGTGAGCCCAGTGTTCCAAAGTCAGCCGCCCTGGCCGCTGCGCCACACCTCTTCCACACAGTGTGCCTCTCTGGTATTTTGGGTCATGCAACAAGTGTGCTCTGATGCACCCAAAGGCAATCCGAGAGCGGGAAGCTAAGATGCATGTTGCCGAACGCAGGACGAGGTCACGCTCAAAGAATATGTCCCACTCTAAGGCGCAGGGCCGTTCCCATGCCACATCGCAGAGGCCCTCTCGCCTCAAATCATGATCCCGATTAAAGGCCCTAGGTGAGTTAAAGACCAAAGTGTGTCAGCAAGAAGGCCAAAAGGTGTTGCTCCCCCTCTCACTACTTGAAATCAGGTGCAAAGCTGCATAATCAGAAGTCCAAGGGCCCTTCTTCCCAGCGCCTCAGACTACACTCCCTTCCACACGTTCATCCTGGTACACCAGAGTTCCCGGGCCATTGTTGACACGGCAGTAGATTGAGGCCTTTAAGGAGGGCATGCTACATACCTTTATGGGGATACGGGCTGCCTCTGCTTCGGGATGCCTGGGGTCACCAGTTGCGCTTCCACCGGTGGGCTCTTTCTCAGTGCCGATTGGCCTTGCTGAGCCTCCTTAGGGCTTCCTGCTGCACTGGTCCATAGCTCCATTCCAGCTCAAGGGTCCGAGGTGGTCCAGACGCTTGTGTCAGTTCTGGAACGGACTTCAGCCCGCACCAGACCTATGTCGCACTGTGAAATGCAGCCATCCACTTTCGAATGGGACCCCAGCTCGTTTTACACACCAGTGCTACAAGCGGGTGGATGCTCTTTTTGGCTCTGATTCGGATGCAGCCCAAGGGCGTCAGAGCATCCCTCACCGTGAGGATGAGAAAGTAGACAACTCGCACCCTTCACCTCTCCCATTACACTGGTGCTGAACGATACTTAGACCTACAAAGTGCAAGTTGAAGACCTCCAGAAACGGAGCTTGAGACCCCCAGAAACGGAGCTTGAGACCCCACCAGGTTTTGGTAGCCTGTAGTAGTCTACAGAATTTCTTGACCTACATCTACTCACTGCAGATACAGACACCTGCTAACTGACATTCTTCAACCTGGGCCGGAATCTTTAAAACCTGTATTGCATTTCATTGAGGCTCTTACAGATACCTTAACAGCTGCTTGGCTCCTTCAGTCTGTGTCCAGGTGACAGAATCCAGGGCCTTGTGAATCCATCCTTCTTAACCACAACAGACTCCATAAATTCTTGTGGTACAGGTATCAACAAGCACATGCTTTCCCGTCCACACCTCCAGATAGGGAACCCAACTGTATTGATGCTTTTGGCAAAAATGTATTCTCATCAGCTAGTCTAGTCCTACGCTGTCTGGATGCAACCTGCCTATTGGGCCATAGGAGACATGGCCAGCGAAATATTGCCGGCCACTGCGGAGAAACTCAGCAAAGCTTTTGCCAGGCCATTCAGGATGGTCAGTATGTAGCACAATACAATCTACGTGCTGGCATTGACACAACAGATTATGTAGGCAGTGCCATAGACACCAGTGTAGAGCTTAGCCGGCATGGCTGGATGCATGCAGCTGTATGTTTGGGAAAGTCCAGGCGTCCCTAAAGGACAGTCCTTTTAATGGCGGTAGACTATAGGGGGAAAAGGCTCATTCAGCTCTGGAGAAGTTTAGAGAGAGCGGTGTTAGGCTCCACTCCCTAGGGTTGCTCTTGCTGGCCCATCAATTCCATCAGCATTACAGGAAGTTCAGGGACTGGTATATCAACAGAGGCTGTCCTTGCAGCAGGTTCAGCAGCTGACTCAGAACCTTTGCAGCTCCAGGGAATGTGACAGTGCACAGCACCAATGACAATAATACTCCAGCTCCTTCTCCTCTGGCAAGGCGGCTTCCAAGCCACTCGGATTTCCCCTTTCAGGACCACACTCTGTCAGTAGGGGGCAGAATCTCATTTTTGTCATACCTGGCTGGAAGTCCATTATTTCAAACCGGTAGGTCCTGCAGATCGTTCGAAAGAGGCTACACCTTACCATTCATTTCATGTCCTTCTTGTATTGTTCCAAATCAAGTTTCTTTGCACCATACACCACTCTTATGCAGGAGGTAAATGTAATCCTTATCAAAGGAGGCATCAAGAGGGTGAGACAGTCTCAAATAGGCAAATGTGTTTTTCTGCTACATTCTAGTTCTCGTGAACGATGAATGGCTCAGACACACTCTAGGCCTCTGAATGACTTCCAACAGGACACATTCAAAATGCTCATTCTGGCTCAGGTTTTTTCTGCAGTGGATCCTGAAGACTGGATGGTGTGCTTGGGTTTGCAGAAGGTATATTTTCATGTACCTGTCCAGCAGTCCCCACAGATGCTACTTGCGGTTCACCGTGGGGTCAGAACACTCAATTTTGCTGTCTTATTCTTCGGCATCACATCAGCCCCTCGGGTGTTTGTGTAGATGACGGTGGTCACCGATCCACTTCGCCAGTCAAGGATACATATAATCCCATATCTCAATGACTGGCTTCTCATGGTGGGCTCATTGCAGTCAGTGGCAAGACCACCATCAGAAGACAGTTGTCCTTTTGTTATCTCTGGAGTTTTCAACCAGCTTGACCTTCTGAGAAGTACAGCTTGGGCATTTATTCTACATCTGCATTTGAAAGTATCCTTTAGAAGAATATTGTGGTAGATACTCTAATTGCAGATTCCTCAACACCCTTTCTGCTTCCATGATTTGTGGAGTGGTCATATACACTTTCTAAACAAGCCACAAGTTAGATTTTATTCACACTGACACCTTCAATTGGTCACAGCTGATCTGCTGCTGAAAGTGTGGAAAAGAACAAGATGGAAAGTGAGCTCTGCATGCTGAGGTGGTGCCAATACTTGGCTTCACTGTCTTCTGGAGCCATCAAGGCCATCTTGGAGTCAATGGCACCACCTCGTGGCACACAGGAGTAATTGCTTCACAGAATCCCGGATCCACTCTGATGCTTGGGAATATTCTAAAGGTGAAGAATATGTGTATCCACCAGAAAGAGCATTACTAAAGGTAGGTAACTTGTTAGTTTTGGACCAGCGGACCTTTAGCTAAACACCCAAGCTCCACCTGCAACAACATCCCGATACATAAGGCCTGAAATGTGTAGTCCCCTTTGGATGCTGCCAAGAGCTTGATGCACCTGCAAACTCCAAAGTACTGTTAGGCTCTCTGTACTCAGACCTGGCATAACTCCTTAGAGTTCCTCACAGGAGGAAAGTGTAGGAAAGTGTCCCCCCCAACCCCACCACTTTTTGATTCAAATGCTGATGGTTATGACTGATAGTGCAGTGGAGTCTGCTGCAGAGCCCTCTGTGCCTGTGCTCTCTCCCAAAACTGTTATGTTCGACTTGGTAATCCCAAATTGGCAAAGACTTTACCCCCTTATAAGTCCCTAGTATATGGTACCATGGGTACCCTGGGCATAGGTGCACGGTTTTGTGCCACTGTTGCAGCACAGTTTTGAGCCGCCCTGGGTGACCCGAGCCAGCTACAGACAGCAGGCCTGCCATTCCTGACTTCAAGAGCAGTGCAAACTGCTTCAAACTCGACTGTGCCCTCACCATGTGTGGCACAGTCAAATGTACTAACTTTACTATATGTCAAACACTTTTAAGATAGGCCTCCTCAGCCCAGAAAGCAGGGTGTAGTATAGTAAAGGTGGGGAGATACAAGTGCAAGCCTATATGTCCCTATAGTGGCGTTCCCCATTGGAAATTACTATAAGTGTTAGCGGTCCATTGAATAAAATGGGCTGCCAACCAGGCACTCTCGAGATTGGCAGCTCCATTATGGTACCACTAAAATGTGTCATGTTTGGCATCAAACAATGCGCCTTCTCCTGGCTGATATTCATCTCGTGCCCTGGATGACGTGGCATGCACCCAGATGACTACCTTAGAGGTTGCTGACCCGGTTGCCCCAGTTTCAATAAGTTCTGGCAGACCAGCCTGCACCTGCTGCAGCCAAGGAATATATGACGTTGCAACGCATGTGTTTACAACGCATGCCTTTACAACGTGGTCAGTACAACGACCACGTTGTTACCACACGTACCATTACAACGCAAGTCATTGCAACGCATTGCTGGAGGGGGCGCTGGAGTTTGGAATAGTATAATTTACTATTCCAACTCCAGTCTGTGCAACAGTAGAGAAGGTGTTGGATTGCAAATCCAACACCTAAAGCCCCCTACAGCAAGTCGTTGTAATGACTTGCGTTGGAAGGGCATGCGTGGTAACAACGCATTTGTTGTACTGACCGCGTTGTAATGGCACCGCGTTGTACCGACCGCATTGTAAACGCTGCTTCCCGCAACCAAGACCGGATTCCGACCTCCTGCCAGGCAGTGTGATCACTCCCAGGAGTCGGGAATAAAGGCTTGGGCAGGAAGGACGTCACACCTGCCTCCTCCAAAGCAGGCTAGTTAAGTAGCACATCAAGGCGGTGAGCTTCAAAGGCTGCACCGCCACTGATATGCATCAGGGGTGACTCCCAGTGAAGGAAACAGCCCTCCCCCCGCCCCAAGGACAAATGCACCTAGGCAGGCAGGAAATTAGCTTTGCAGGGAGGTGCACACCCCCAGAAGGCTGGGCACACTTCCGGGGTGAGCAGCCTGGTCTGTACACCACAATCTGTTTTTCTGCTAGCTTTAAGAGTGGTACCCTGGGCATAGGTGCACGGTTTTGTGCCACTGTTGCAGCACAGTTTTGAGCCGCCCTGGGTGACCCGAGCCAGCTACAGACAGCAGGCCTGCCATTCCTGACTTCAAGAGCAGTGCAAACTGCTCAAACTCGACTGTGCCCTCACCATGTGTGGCACAGTCAAATGTACTAACTTTACTATATGTCAAACACTTTTAAGATAGGCCTCCTCAGCCCAGAAGGCAGGGTGTAGTATAGTAAAGGTGGGGAGATACAAGTGCAAGCCTATATGTCCCTATAGTGGCGTTCCCCATTGGAAATTACTATAAGTGTTAGCGGTCCATTGAATAAAATGGGCTGCCAACCAGGCACTCTCGAGATTGGCAGCTCCATTATGGTACCACTAAAATGTGTCATGTTTGGCATCAAACAATGCGCCTTCTCCTGGCTGATATTCATCTCGTGCCCTGGATGACGTGGCATGCACCCAGATGACTACCTTAGAGGTTGCTGAACCGGTTGCCCCAGTTTCAATAAGTTCTGGCAGACCAGCCTGCGCCTGCTGCAGCCAAGGAATATATGACGTTGCAACGCATGTGTTTACAACGCATGCCTTTACAACGTGGTCAGTACAACGACCACGTTGTTACCACACGTACCATTACAACGCAAGTCATTGCAACGCATTGCTGGAGGGCGCTGGAGTTTGGAATAGTATAATTTACTATTCCAACTCCAGTCTGTGCAACAGTAGAGAAGGTGTTGGATTGCAAATCCAACACCTAAAGCCCCTACAGCAAGTCGTTGTAATGACTTGCGTTGGAAGGGCATGCGTGGTAACAACGCATTTGTTGTACTGACCGCGTTGTAATGGCACCGCGTTGTACCGACCGCATTGTAAACGCTGCTTCCCGCAACCAAGACCGGATTCCGACCTCCTGCCAGGCAGTGTGATCACTCCCAGGAGTCGGGAATAAAGGCTTGGGCAGGAAGGACGTCACACCTGCCTCCTCCAAAGCAGGCTAGTTAAGTAGCACATCAAGGCGGTGAGCTTCAAAGGCTGCACCGCCACTGATATGCATCAGGGGTGACTCCCAGTGAAGGAAACAGCCCTCCCCCGCCCCAAGGACAAATGCACCTAGGCAGGCAGGAAATTAGCTTTGCAGGGAGGTGCACACCCCCAGAAGGCTGGGCACACTTCCGGGGTGAGCAGCCTGGTCTGTACACCACAATCTGATTTTCTGCTAGCTTTAAGAGTGGCAGAATAGAGGGTTCTGGGTAGAAAAGGTGACCAACACCCCCGGATGTGGTCACCTCAGGGGCGGACTAGCTGTCCATTGGCTACTAACTCCCACACCCCCAAGTCCCCTAAATCTAGGATTTAAAGGACCCCCTTGACACCAGAACCTCGGATCTGAACAACTTGCATCAAGGAAGGACCAAGAGGAGACCCGTGTCGCAGACAACAGAACTTTGCCCACAGCACCAAAGCAAAAGAGGTATACTCTGTCCCTGTAGCAACAGATTTGGAACTGAGTAAATGACCCTGGTCCCTGGCTAAAATTTGGCGCTCCCAAAGAGAGGGACCCCTGGGGAAGCCAGAAGCACCCTCAGACTCCCCTGGACTAGTGGCATTAGTCCCCTGCAACCTGCAGGTAAAAACACTTGCCAGATCCAAAGAATCGCTGCCCATCGGGCCCTCTGTGGGATTACCCAAATGCAGGTGGTTCCGTGGATTGTGGGCGCCCAAATGCAGGTGGTTCCGTGGAGTGCGGGAGTTGTAGTCTTGCCTGCGCCGAAGTTTCAGGCTGCTACAACACTCCCCCGGACACAGTGAAGTTACAGTACCTTTTCGCTGTGCTTACCACTGCCAAGGATTGTTGGTCATCAATCCATTAACTGATCCCAACACTCGACGCTGCATGTACAGAGTGCAACCATCAGCAGCTGTGTACCTGTTGTGTTTTTGCATTCTGCTTCTTGCAGCACTTTGTAAGTGGTAAAATCAGCACCAGTGCAGCTCCCGTTCCACACAAAACACAGCCAGGACAACTCTGCACCAGGACTCAATGGTCTAGGTAAAACTGATCTGACTATTGTGGCCTAGTCCTGGTGCCCACATGACCATAACTCTGTAAGGGTTCCACGTAACTCGACCTGCAAGTGACCAATAGTCACTAGTAGATTTTGCCATTGACCGCAATGTTATCTTTTCCATGCATTTTACTGCACCGATTTAATATTGCTTCAGAAACCTATAACTCTGGTTATATGTATGCCATTCCATTACTTAAATTAAGATAAAAATACATTTTATTTGTATAAATTGTTGTTGGATTTATTTCGAGTCATGTCAATTACTTATCATCAATGTTGGCACTCTGAAATGCTTAACACATGTTCCTCTAGTAAAGCCTGATTGCTCTTTGCCACACTACCAAGACTGAGCTAAAGATTTATTAGTGTGAATCCAAGGACCATCTGTGGGGTATTGTGACAGTATTACATGGTAAGGCTACCCAGTCACACCACATAATATTACACTTCCCTACAGAAAGGAAGTAGTGGGTCGGGATATCAAGCTATGTAAAGTGGTGTGCTCTCACAACCATGTGTGGATACCCAAAAAAGTCTCAATTTACTCCTTGGCCTTCAACACAAATTCCTCTACCTTGATCCCTACAGGAGTGTGGAAACCAGTTTGTGGCAGCTGAAAAACTGATGAGTAACATGAAATGGGTCCTGTAGCATTGCTGCATGCCCAGGGTGACTGATAGCTCTTCTAGTCCTCAGTGCCGCTGGTCCAGTCCAAAAGGTGCCAAAGTTCAATTGGGAAGGGCGTTGTCATCAAGCTTGCCTCCAACCACACTGTCTTGAAAAGCTGCCACTAAAATTGAGAGCTTATCAGGTACGTTATCCGAGCTTTACACTCTACAGTCCTATAAAGGCAAACCGTTGTTTCCTCAGCAGATTCAGAGACATGGGACAATTGCCAGACCACGAGTAGTTTGCATGCCATGTTGTTAGACCAGAAAATGACCAGCCTGAGAAGATGTTGGACCACATATGGAAAGCAATTACTGTGGGAAGTAGTTCTAACACTGTTCACAGCAACTTTCCTTTTATGGTAGGCAATGAGCCACTTCTGCGTACACTGTTCATTCTCTAATATAGCACCAAAGACCCCCCCCCTACCAGAAGCATCCGTGAAGAGACAAAGCTCTTGGCTTGAAGCTCATGGCATTCGCCAAATGAGGGAGCATTGAACTGCTGGAGAAACTGGCGTCACATCATAAGGTGCTTCATGCGGCATCAGTTAAGCTGAAATAAGTGGCACTTACGTTCACTTTAGATGTTGCTTATCTTTGCTGTTCTTCTAGTGAACTCAAGGTTTTGGGTGGTAGACCCCTATATACTCCATTGCAGTAGTCAATCTCAGAGAGCCACTGCAATGACCAGAGCAACGGGTCTTTTAATTTGCAGTAATGGGCTTACCCCAAGGATGCGACAGAGGGGACCAAACACTTTTGGGTATCAAAGTAACCAGAGTGGACATAGGAAGATCAGTGTTGAAGTCTCAGTACTGAAGATGACTGAAAGATTACTGATGGGAGCAGAGGAGCTGAACAGAGTGGCAAAAGAGGCAAAACGAAAGTCAGATTTACAGGGCTGATGTAAATCCAGTATTTGTAAAGCGCGAACAGCTACCCGAAGGCATCCCGGCGCTGGGGGCCGTCGGGAAGATTAAGCAAGCTATTGCCCAGAGTCACATGGTGCTGGGCTGACCTGCCGCCGGTGCTGGGGATCGAACCGTGAGCCCCAGATTCCAGCGTCAGTCGCCCTGGCCGCGGTGCCACACCTCTTCCCTTAACTAAGATCTCTGCTTCATTTATGCAGAGCCACGTCAGACATCCATTTATGTACTTGTTGCGAGTAACGGTGCTCTCCTATGCTATAGTTCCATTGAAGTTTTTACCATCAGAAGGCTCTAGATAGGAGGTCCCAGGTTTGAGTTTGTTAACGGCCTTGCGGATGGTGTTTTCGGATATTAAAGCAAATGAGTTCTAGGAGGGGTATGGACAAGAGGAGGCATTAAATATTTCAGACGAGGCCCAGATTTTGACAGTTTTGTCATTGAAGGACACAAGGCCCTTGCAAAGCAGCAAGGGTTGCAATGGAGTGATTTGAATGGATTGTGATAACAGGTCCTGGTGTGTTATAGGCTGTTGGACTAGGCCCTTTCTGCTGGTCACCCCAAACTTCTTGCCTTCACTCTCCTGTTTTCTGAACCAGTTTTTGTTGGCTTTTAGGAGTCTGCATACTTTACCACTGCTAATCAGTGCTAGAGGGCTTGTGCTCTCCCCCTAAAACATGGTACAATTGGCTTACACCTAATTGGCACATTTAGTTTACTTTCAAGTCCCTCGTATATGGTACCACAGGTACCCGGGGCCTGTAAATTAAATGCTATGAGTGGGAAGAAGCACGCATTGTGCCACTCACTAAAAGCAACCTTTTAAAACATGTCTAGCTTGCCATTGATGCCTGTGTACAGGTTTTAACTGCCAATTCGAACTGCCAAATAAACCTTTTGCCAGGCCTAAACCTTCCTTTTTAAAAAAAATACATATGGGCCACCCCTAAAGTAGGCCCTAAACAGCCCATAGGGTAGGGTGCTTTATAATGAAAAATTAGGACATCTGCTTTTAAATTTTACAGCTCCTGGTAGTGAAAAACTATTAAATTCGTTTTTCACTACTGTAAGAACTACCTCTCCCACAGGATAGCATTTGGTGCTGTTACATTATCTTGAGGCTGTCAGGAACACCAGTGTAAGAGGCCCAGATCAATTACCTATTACCATCATAAAATTGGACCTGGATCTATGGGGCTCTTATTTAGAGGCGCTCTTCCATTATTGCCATCACACAGGAGAGGTTCCTAGCTCTTGGAAGGGTAGTATCATCCTACCACTACATAAAAGTCCCTTTAAACATACAAAGTAACTAAAGGCAGATTGCCTTGGACGCCACAGGAAAGATTTTTGCAAAATGTGTCTTATCTATAACCTACTTTTTTAAATTTTATTTATTTATAAAAGTTTTATATAGCGCGAACATGACCCACGAGGGTATCAGAACGCTTTACAATACACAGTATATAGACAATAGATGATTGGGATAATATATACATACATTCGCAAATCTACATTCAATACAAAGGAGGTAGACAGTGGTATATGGATAGCATAGGTGGCTAATAGTCCTCAAGGAATTAAAGTCTTAGGATGTGAATTTGTTCATTAGAAGCATTTTTACTTCTTTTTTGAAGGAGGTAAAGGAAGAGATCCTGCGTACATCTGGGGGTAAGGAGTTCCAAATCTTCGGAGCGATACCTGAAAATGCTCTGCAACCAGTTCTCTTTTTGTGGAAGGATTGTGGTCTTAGTAGTAGTGAACTCGCACTTCGATTGTCTGCATCCTCCTGACCGCTCTAGCTTTTGTGCTAAGTAACTTGCCATGCAAGGCTTTATGGGTCATGCAGGCGATCTTTAGTTGTATTCTAGCCTCGTATGGTAACCAGTTCAGAGCTTTTAAGGTCGGAGAAATGTGGTCATTTCTTTTAGTTCCCGAGACCAGTCTGGCCACAGCGTTAAGTGATGCCCTCAGCGGGGCCAGCTTGTATTTGGGAAGACTGCATAGAGTGGTGCTACCAGAGTCCAATCTTGGTAACACTAGGGCTTGTACTGCCATTTTTAAGTCGGTCTGGTCCGATAGTGATGTATGGCCAAGCATTGCATAGGTGGTGTGCACTTTTCCACAATATACGCCCCATGCATTTGTATTCTTCTGAAGTATCCTTCAAAGGAGTCCTCCTGGCTCCTCATTATGCTTACTGAAGTAAGAAACTTAACACTGTGTTGCTAATTGTTTTACGATGGTAGCCCCAATCTTGGATTTTCCACTCATTCTGTTTTCTTTTAGTCTAGTTGGGGCTGCGATGCACTGGTTCATCTCACCAGGCTCCTTTACCATGTACTGCTGCATTCCCTGTGATGTTGTGCCTGTTAGCGCTGCTAGTTTACCACCACAAACAATAAGAAGGAGGTTTGCAAGACCCTGCATTAAGGTCTGGTCCGATTAAAGGCGAGGCAGCAGACATCGCTTTATCGGTTCAGGTAAATAAAGAAGCTCTCTGGAAAGAGGGATTGTTTTTGATGTATGTTGACGGACCCCATTAGCGGTCATCAGTTACGTAGGGCAAGGGTAGTACGTAGTATATAAATATTACTGACACTGGGAGGGCGAGTGCTGATCAGTCTCATCAAACAAGGGTGGGAAGGTTGTCCATGGTAGGTAACTCATATTCTGTTTTACAACACTGTTTGTAGGGGGTTCTTGACTGGATGAGGTTAAGTAGAGTAGTTAACAACTCATGGAAAGAGTTATCAGTTAGGGAAATAAAAACTTGAAAAGGGAAGGTGATGGACACAGTGGGACAACTGCTCGCAATGGGACAGGTGCGGAAAACGACAGCCTCTGTTGTCACTGTGTTAGTAGAGCTTCCTTTTCAACTGTGTACGATGCCATTCTTCTAACCAGTAATGCAAAGACAGATATTCATGATGATAAACAAAAAACATCACTGATTTAATTGGACAAAAATGTATAAAAGTCCCACCCTTTCCTCCCACCACAGGCCCACCCCCTCACCCAAACCCAACATACCTCAAAAAATACCTTGTCCCCAACTGTCCTTCCCACCCTCATCTCCCACAATAAGTCCCACCCCCTCAAAAAAATAGGCGACCACAGTTACTTACTTGAATGGGTAGAGGAAGAAAACATTATACCATTGGAGCAAGCAGGGTTTAGAGCAGGTCACGACCTTGGATAATATAAATGCAATTCATTTGAACCTGGAGAAATAAGTGAAAAGAAGCGGGATGCCCATCTATGCGGCTTATACTGACTTTTCAACTGCTTTTGACAGCGTAGACAGGCAGACCCTTTGGAGGAAGTTGAGCGCCGTGAGTATCCCAAGGAGTCTCTTGAAACTTATTGCCCTTCATACCGCTATGTGGTGTCACATTTTGTTAGGAGATAGGTGGGGTATAACCCCGAAAATCACCACCAGAAATAGAATGAAACAGGGATGTCTGCTGGCCCCTCCTCTTTTCTCGTTATATATGGTGGATATCCCTGAAGTGATAAGTAGGACAGCCGGTAATGCTCCAAAGCTAAGCTCTTACTATTTAGGCACACTTCTAAATGCAGACAATATCATCCTGCTAGACCTGGAACCAAAAGGTCTCCAGAGACGTTGCAATACCTTATCAACATACTCAGATAGTCATTTCCTTAGGGTGAATATAAATAAAAGTAAGGTTATGAGGTTTCAACAAAAGGGGCGCAAGATAAATACAAAGTATAAGTGGTTTCTTAGTAAATCAGCCATAGTGTAGTAACATTTTATCCTTATCTCGGAAGATTTATTTCCGCAAATCTGGCTGATAGAGAACATATCTCACATATATCAAACAAGATGTTTGCCTATGGAAATGCACTAAAGGCACTTTCTGGAGCAACTGGACATAGGCACTTTAATCATCTTTTAACAGTATATAAAATGAAGATCCCTCCAACACTTTCATATGCTGTAGAGAAAAATTGATCAGTGGCATTTTCTGCACAAGGTGGAGGGGAAAATTCTTTGCACTATTTGCGCTTTAAATACCATGTGTAAATAAAAGCTCTTAGGTTGGAATTAGGGTTGATGAGCACTTTCATAAAAGGATTGGCAGCTATATTATAGTGGTTCCACTGCCTTTTGCATGCTGAAGAAACAGTGAGGAGACTTATGGCATCATAATGCCTTGCTCCAACTATTGAGGGTGGAACACAACTAATATTTTAACTGTACTTCAGCACTTTTCCTGGACTAGAACAGATATTCAAAATATGAGTTATGGTCATCTTAAAAACTATTTAAAATATACTATGAAAAATTGCTTCATGGAAAATAATGTAGAGCAAAACAGTTTTGTTATATTATACAATCCTGTCAGGCAGCCCTTCCTCTATTATATTTGAATTGGAATTTGGAACATGGGGTGCAAAGATGCATATTGCTTTGTAGATTGAAATGCTTACCATTAAAAACTGTGGTGGATGCATGGCGAAATGTAATATGGGAGGAGAGAATATGCACCTTATATAAAAGTTATATACAGGCCATTGAACATGTTGTATTTGCTTGCCCTGCCTTAAAATTTTACCAACAGATTTTTAAAACCGCTTTTTAAAAAAATACAACAGCAATAGCTACAATGGAGATGATAAACTGTCTAGTTAATGAACTAATGTGTTGTATTAATTTCAAAATGTTTAGCTCCTTTTTGCAGTTGTATTAATTAATGTAATTTTGATTCTTTTACTATAGATCTCATTGCTATATCTAAATCTCAAAAAAACAAACGAACGCATATTACATTTAAGTGCTAACTTTTGACTCATTAAACCCTCTTTCATGGTAAAGTCATATTTTAGATTACAATTTTGAAAAGGACACTTTTAGAAGTTGGCATTTTCCTGCCCTAAACTTTGAGGCCTTCTAGGAGTTTCCAGCTGCCTGGGCCTGTTAATTGCTCCCCCATCAGGAATGCGTATTGGGCACACAATGAACAAAAGGACCTGGGTGTAGCTGGGAGAAGGCTAGCCTGCCAGGATGGGAGGGGTAGAGGTTTTCCCTTTCCCACTTCTATTTGAAAGTGCTGCCTCCAGCACACTCACAGAATTGACACCAGCCTTTTGTCACCCTAGACCTCTTGGAGCCTGGGCAGCGGAAGGAAGGATCTTCTCAGAACCAGATGTGGGGGGGGGTGTACTAGACGTTTCCCCCACTTCAAAGGGTGGCATCCGGTATAAATAATTGACCTCCTGAGCCACTCATCAGTACGCTCCTGGACCTGTGGAAGGCTTCAAAAGGACTGCCTTGTACTTCAGAAGACTGCCCTGCTGCTTGAAGGAGAGAGGATCATCTCCTTGAACCCAGGACTACCAGAGTGACTCCAGGGATCAGTTGGCTGCCCTCCTGTTCTGAGCAACAGGGACACAACAAGCTCCAGAGTCCTCCTTGCAACTGCACAGCTGACCTGCTTCAAATGGACCTGCCTGAGCCCAGTTGGCCTCTGCTGGAGTGAGATCCTGATCCCCTAGAGGTGCCTCCCCAGGTCCTGGACCCTTAGCTTGCATCAGATGAGCTCCTCCTATGAAAACCTGAGGTTTTGAACTCTTTGCGTTGGACTTTGAGAAGATAACTTTTTCAGCTGGACTCATCTGGTCCCTGTATCCGGCCCGCACTCCTATGCGGTTGGCCTGGACTTGTGACTTAGTCCAGGCCTAGCGCAAGCAGACACCCACAGTTATCGCTTTCTGCTTCTGGACAGTATTTTTACTTAAACCTTTAAATTTGCATCTCTCTGGTTCTACTGATTGGATTTGATGTCATTTTAATTATCACATTTTATTTTTCTAAGTGGCGTGAGATTTGTCTTGTGTTGTAACTTTATTACTGCTTGTGTGCTGCATAAATACTTTATAATGTTGCCTCCAAGTTAAGCCAGACTTCTTTTGTGCCAAGCTACCACGTGCGGTTCACCCTGACAGGATTGTGGTTGTTGCTTGAGAAGGGGTTTTGCCTCCCCAATCCTTCAAACAAAAACCCAACCTCTTATACAGGCCCATTCTACTAGGGGATAAGTTACCATTTCCTTCTTGAAGGATTGAGTTACTCCCCTGCCGTCTGAGTCCTGGAACCTATGAGAACATAATACAACTTGAGCAACCAGTATGATGACTAATAAAGAGTCAGTGTCCCAAGTGAATTGAGGGCTGAGTGATGGGTAAACTGGGGAGTGTAATCGAGGGGCTATTGAGTCAAAGTAGGATTCTGGGCCTACAAAAGGGCAGAAGAGGACTGCAAGGCATGCGTGCCTAGTAGCATTATTGCTGATTACAGTATAAAACATGATAGGGGGCAGGGAGATTGCTGTAACCTGGTGTTATGTGTGTGAAACATGAGGGACAGTGAATGTTGATAGAAGGTGACCAACCGTGAGTAACTGAGGGGGATTAGTAAGGATGGTTCTCGGATTCTTCTCCATACTACTGGATGAGGAGAAAGACTGAATATGGTGCGAGCTGAACATTTCCCTCTTTAGATAGTTTTAGGGTTTGATTCTGAAGTGGTACTTATCCTGCTCAACAGATATAGACCAACAGGAGACCTACGCATTTTTGCCTTGTTGGGAGGGGAAATCGAGCAATACTAGTTCATGCAGCAGACTGAACCAACTCACTCCTTGAGAAGGGAGAATCCTCAAACTGCCCAATGTCCTGCAATACTTGCTAATGCAGGGTGGATTTCATGCAATAGTAGCTCATACTGTCTTCTATTTTGGCAGGAGAGGAGAGCTGCTAATCTAGCACAATTTGCAACTACTGGAATTTCAATGATGGGAGGCAGAAATTCACAACATTCTGCAAAATGGTATAAAAGTCACCAAGACTTCTTCCAAAACTAACCTAGGAAGGGTCCAAATAGATTCATGATCACCACCATGTTTTACATTTTTTAAGTTAGATCACTGTTTACAGCCATCGTTCAAAAGGAGTAACTATTTTTTGGGAGTGTTAAGTATAAAGTACACATAAGAAGCTGTGAAAATAACAGTAAAAACTCAAAATTGAAGCATGAACTACAGGGATATAACTAGAAACTCAGCAAAAGCAAGGAACAGACAACTTCAGAAATGAACATGCAAACAAGGTCTTAAATTCTTTGTTAACTAAAACTTTATTTAGTGGCAACATAGTTACATTGTATATGTTGCATTAAGAAAAGACTTGGCGAACTTTCTGTACAAAATTTAAAGCTACATGTATTAAACTTGTATTCAAAAAATAAACTATTAAAAAAAGTAAAGAAGCATCTACATGGTCTATTAAGAACAGCCGACGCAAAGGCAGGTCTCATCTCATGTGAGTAAAAACACGAATAACAAAAAATAAACCAGGATAGAAGGGGTACAATTTCAAAAGGAGCTGCCAGCTGGGCAAATGGTTGTCTGCAGCGTAGCTCTGTAGGAAGCTAGACAGAACATTATGAGGATTGCAGGGATATAATCAGAGAACAGTCAATGGCACTAAAAATACTTCTGGGTTTTGGCAGTTCTGTTCTTAACCAAACAAAAATCTACAGGAAGGATGTTTTGTATGATTTAAATGTAGTTTACTTTTCATGGTGGTCAGTGGATGATGTGACCTCCATTTAAAAGACGCCCACCCCAACCATGCCGATTGCCATAAGTTCCATGGCCAATGAGCGTCTGAGGTGAGGTTAGTTTGTTGTACAAGAAGTTGCCTCAACATTCTTCACATGCTTAGAATATCTCAGCTATGGAACAAAACACTTTAAAAACGTAATTCTCCAATATGATGTCTCTTCAAACAGTCTATGCTAAAAGATTACCTAGTACCCATTCCATGGAAATCAACTTGGGCTCCTTCTTGAATGCCAGGACGTTTTCATAGCTACTTCAGAGATTCATTTTTTTGGGTGGGGACAGCAAAGGGTTGAGTGAGGGGTTTGGAGGCCAGGTATCGTAAGAACTGAGTGCGCAGGGTGACCAGAATGTGAAACTACAGTGAATTCATATTCAGAACTACTGCTGTATGGAAACAAAATATATGTTTTCTCCAGCACACAATTTATATGGATTCATAGCCAGGGAGTAGCAACAAATGTCCAAAGTGGGACAACTACAATCGGATGATACATATTTAAACATGTTCAACCACATTGGGCATCGTTCTAAGGAACTGAATTATACAAGCAGCTATAATGGTATATACAGACCATCATTTATGAAGGTAATGTGTGCCTTGGCAAGAAAAAAAAATAGAACAATTGAGTTGCACTAATTGCAGTATATCTGCGTTCTCTATAGTACAAAAACAGTGCAAGACTCTTTGGGAAACGAGAAAACTGATGGCAAAATTTCCATTCTGGACATGGAAATGAGTTTCCTTTACTCTTTCAGTGCATCAGCATCATGTACGCAAAGATGTCAAACTCAAAAACGTGTTAGAAAGTATACCTGAATTGCATGAGGCTACACTGAACTCAAGTAATTCAGAGGTCCTTATGAAATGGCGATTTGGCAGTTCATAAGAATTCAGTTGTTTAGAATATTTTGCAACTGAGATGTATGGCAGAGGGATGGACTTTAAACACATAGATGGGATACGAATGTTAAAGAGTTTTGGAGGTTTCTCCTCGTTGGCTGAGATATTCATAGCATGTTTGTTGGTAGATTTCTTGCTGGTGAAGCAGTCTGTGGAACACTGCCTAATGCAAAATAAAGACATACCTTTTAAGAAAAGTACCAAGTGTTGTTTCTGTTTCAGCCATAAAACCTAGAACTAAAGCCCTCTCTTCTCCCCCATGCTAGCCTGTTCAATCCTGTGTGCTAGGAATGGAGAGTGTGGTAAGTATTGCACACATCCTGCCTCAAACCGTCTGGCAAGGTCTTAATGTAATGACCAAGTAGGCCAAGTTCATTCAAATGTAGGGGCAAAGGTAGTGACAAATTGTATAGAATATATTGCTTTGTATATATTATTTAAGGCACAGAAACAGCTACTAAACTTTTTCAGATGGCAACATAAGGCAATAAGATTCTATTCCAGGGGCTCTTAGGAGTTCCAAAGGGTGCATCCTCATTAACACAATGTGAACATTTTGCTCCTCTTGAGATAGTTCGAGGGCATCGCTCAAAGACGCCCTCAGTCAAAGTACCATCTGGATGTATTATCAAGCTGGCTGGTTAAGACTAACACATGGGGTGTCAGACGTAGGTCCAGATGGGCTGAACTCTGGATAGCTACCAAACTGTGTAACCTAATGCCATTTAAATTCATTGTGGACAAATGTATTGTATAGTTATCCTACAAATCCGATTCTCGTGCACCTACGTTGGACAGCCAACCCCAGCAACCCAAATTAAACCTTCCCTGAAACCCATTGTCAGGTTAGTGAGACCTTTTATTACAAAGAAAATGGAATGTGCTAACAGAATTCCTAACATCATCGTAAAAAATATCATACAATTACAATACAAATCGACGCCACCGGCACACATCCATGTTTGTTCCTGAACACCATTCTTTCACATCAGCAACCTCTGGTCAGAGCAGCGAGCGGCAGTGCTTGTAAAGGTGGGACTATACCAATCATGTCCCCAGGGGGAAAAGACACAAAGTAGTGTAATTTAAAAAGTGTTCAAGAGAATAAGTTAACCTGGAATGCAGTGAAGTGCCAAGAGATGAGGGTGGGCTCGGCCTTTATATCATATATTTAATATTCTTAACAAATAGATATATTTTTTATAAAAACGGGTATCATAATTCTGGTTACATGTACCACAATTCTACAATTTATAAAGCAGTTTATTAAAGATAAAAAATGTCAAAATAACAAAAATATAGTATTAGATGATAAAAAGGCAATAACAGCGTCCTGCTCACTTTTCAATGTGGGAAACGCAGGAATGTTCCAAAGCCACTCCTGTAACCAGCAACTGCATGCTATTTAACTCAGTGGGACCTCTGCAGTGTTGCGTCATGGCACCACCTAACCACCAGAGTCTCCGCAGAAAGATTTTGATTGTCCACAGTTTCAGATGCATGACATGTGGCCAGCCACGCTCATCCTCTGGCTACAATGGTACTCCCAAAGGTGATGCACAGACTACCACAAAGCAAACAGCATCAGTGACACTACAAGCCATTAACACGAACGTATACCTAGTACACAATTATAAACAAGGGCAATAGCCACTTAGACATTTCCAATCTTCACCAACATGGTTTGACCAATCAAATCCCATGAAACCAAGGGGTTAGCAGGAACAACTGCGCTTAGTTATCGTTCTACACAGAAATACATTTAAAACGAAGAAAGTTTTGACTGTACAGGTCACACTCACAAATACATACACTCTCACACGCATTCATTAACATCTGTAAGCCTCACTTAAACAGGGCTGGAGCAGAGGGCACGTGAAAATGCCATTTGCTGCTTTGAAAGAGCGGCTGGGGGATGCCCTGAAGTTGAGGGAACCAACTGCCGGTGCAGTTTGTTACCACTTTTCAAGACATTCAGTGAAGCATCCTTCCATATTATTACTGCAAAGGAAAACAGCACAGAATCCTCACAATAACCTTTTAGAAAAAAGACAATTTGGAATAAAACTGTCCCAGGGAAGTTGGGAGACCTTTGGTCCCTTCACTCAAAGTGCTCGGGCGTCTTGAAACATGACTAGTTAAATCTGATTCGATCAGAAGGTCTGCTGTCGTGATGCCATTTACTGGCAAACACTGTTTTTTGTTTTTGGCAGCCTCAAAGGTTTGGTCATGGATGGATGCGCTCCACAGCCGTATTGTGGAACATGGCAGTCAGGGCTGAAATAGTCATGGATTATGGCAGTGATTTATCAGAAATGCACACTATCTTCAAGTGGCATGGATACTGCTGTATGGTGGTGGATGAAGTACAACTCTTAAAGATATTTAGAAGCTCATCAAGTACTGTAGACCCCTGAGCAGGCCGCGGTAGCTACTTGGACGCTTTGAGTAATTAGGCATCCGCTCTATCCTCTTCTCTTTTACTGGTAGCTGTGCCCTGCACCCTTCACACAGACAAAACCAAAAATAACCATAAGACCCACAGAGTCCAAGAATGTTCGATCGCTGATCGAATAATACTTAATATTGGTTGTGGTCGTTCAGAAGGCAGCATTAACGTTTAGCAGTGACATAACTGCAAAGCTTTTCCCCCGCCTTCTCCAGAGGGCTGGTAAAACTGTGTAATACAGTTACAGGTGGGTGAGCTTCTCCCCTTCCAAACATGACACCACATAGTCAGAAGTAAGGAGACTCTGTTAAATACAGTCACATTGCACAACAACCAATCAAGTGGTTAAGGTACAATAGTGCACAACATGGCGCCTCTGGCTGCTCGGCTATTGGGTTGGCTAACCAGCTTTCAGATTTACTTAAAACCATTCGAAGACTGAACCTAGTCAAATCCTACATACCAGTAATGGCGGTAACTGTGGATCCATTAAAGAAAAACTTCTAGAAACTGATCCTGAAACTGACCAGAATTGAGTCTATCCTCACCCTTCATTGGGAAGGACCTCAGCCACTCACATTGGAGTGTAATCTTTGACTCCCTCCCCCAAGGGACAGCATCAGAAGGTGGTAATCGGTTTGCTACAACACTCCACTGTCTAAGGAGTTCTTGTTCAGTGCTTCCTACATTATTCAAGGCTACAGAAAAATGCTTCATTCTGAAACAATCTCCCTCTCTGGACTTTGCCACAGAAATAATCATTTCAACCCTGTTTACGTGAGGCCTCACATTGAACATACTTTTTTCTTTTTAATATTTGTTAAAAAAGTTCAAAGGAATTCTGTACGTACTATACAAAAAGGCTTAAAAAACGCAAAGGACTCCTTTGCTTTGATGTAGGTGCAAGTACAGTCTTGTCGCCACGTCAAATAGACACTTGCAGTGTTTTGTCCTGCTGGAAGGCACAAGTTCGTGCTGGTCACTCGGGCAGTGATAAAAGCAAGAAAGTGGCTAGCTTGGGCAATTTTCTCCAGCTTCTTACACCTCATTTTTTTCAGTCTTTTCATCCATTTAGAAACTTTTGCGCACAAAGGATAAAAGAGAAAAACGTGTCCGTCTTCGGAAGACGAAAGACTTCATTTTCAGAGCTGGCTACGATATCAAAGATCCTTAGGATTCTGGTTTACTTCATCAAACACCTTCCTGGAGGCAACGTGGAGGGTTTCACAGGAAACCTTTTCAACTGACAAGGCCCCAAAGAGTCATCTTCACTCCCTTGAAAACAAGGGAGGAAAAAACAGGGGTATTTCTTCACTGGGTCTTCATGCAAACACCTGTATTTTTGTGGCCTGTTCAGGCAGGTGGGATATTTGAGTCTGAGAGGGTCCAACGATAGCTGGGCTAGGGGTGGAATCTGACCAGTCTGACATAGAGTGAGGAGAGGGGCTGGACCACTGCTCCGGCGACTCTGGTGATGGGGTTAGGTACGGATGCTCGCTGGGCATGTGCAGATAGTGTTTGGGGCTTGCCTCCTGCCCAGGGTTGTAGCTGTGCTGCGAAGGAGGAGTGGGGTAATCTTCCATGGTCTGACCATTGTTGGTGTTGCTCTGCTGTTTGAAATACTGTGGCCGGTTACCTTGTGGCTCCTTTGGTGAGATGGGCTGGTTCAGCCTCTCTTGCATGTGCACCATGCTTTGCTGCATTGGGTGACCATTACTGTTAGCTTGCAGTGGCGGAGGATGCATCTGCTGGCCTGGGGCAGCTTGTGCCAGGGGAGAAGGCTGTCGCTGTTCAGCTGCTGGCTGCATTTTCACTGGACTCTGCTGAGCAAGGACTTGAGAAGCATGGACCATTGATAGGTGGTTCTGGAGCATCAGGCTCTGCTGGAAGCCTTGGCTATGTTGGTGAAGGTTAGGGTGGGAGCCTGCTGGGTGCACCACGTTGATGACCTGGCTGCACTGGGACGAGGGGATCCTGTTGTGCCAGTCAAATGGTACACTGACTGGACTCACCATGCCCAGGCTGAGCCCAAGACCGTTGGCATTCACAATGCAGTTGGGCTGACGGGCCATGGATTGCATGTTTACCCGATTTTGCATGTTGTTCATAGAGAGCATGGCAGCATTTTGCGCAGAGGTCACTTCACTGATGTCGCTTAACCTGGCCAGGGAGACTGCAAACGGAGCATCCATCATGCCATGGACGATTGGTGTGGATGGCATGGACATCGAAGCGGATGCTGGGTGGAAGACACCTGGCGATTGCATGATTGGGGATGTGGGGTTGGCAACATAGGTACGTGGGGAATCCAGTGAGTCAACAGGCGACAAGGTAACTGAGCTCTCCATGAGTGATCCTTGGCAGTCGAGGGTCAGCTTCTTGTTCCTACTCTTGGTTTCTTTGCCATCACGGGCTAAGTTGGCATTGCTGCCTGTGGCATTCTTTGCACTGGGCCTCCTGGTTTTCTTTCCCTGTGGGGTTTGCTTCAGACTGGACATGTAGCCATTGGGAGGGCACATTAGTGGCGACATGGTGTGGTTGCCCATAGATCCGGGACTCCGCACAGTGTTGTACTCATCTAGCAATTGCACAATGTCGTGGTGCATTCGCTCTTGCGCAATGTCACGAGGGAGCCGGTCCATGTGGTCTGTGATCTCACGGTTGGTAAAATGATCCAGGAGGATTTTGGCAGCT
Source organism: Calotriton arnoldi (assembly GCA_963921515.1). Classification (NCBI taxonomy): domain Eukaryota; kingdom Metazoa; phylum Chordata; class Amphibia; order Caudata; family Salamandridae; genus Calotriton; species Calotriton arnoldi. The sequence goes on along the minus strand of CAWUFW010001871.1, from coordinate 1,829,917 downwards.
TCATAACTTCCTTCGCGTGCAGCTAGGAAAAGTGGAGTCTCCTCCTAAAATCAAACAACAGCAAAATGTCAGACACTTAATTTTATTTGAGGCGAGTTAAATGTATGGAATTTAGAAAATCACCAGCAGATAAGAAGTAAAATACATTTCAATAACAGATGCCCTAGACCGTGCTTAATACAATTTCTCTTAATTTTTCTGAATGTGAAATGTGTTGTTCTGTAAACAGAAGAGGATAAGCGTGCCATTCTCCTCCCACTCAAGGCAGGTCTCATCCATGTCCTCTCCACCCGTCGCTCCCAACCACCCTACCCAATAAATGCATTCTTGGTATGCAGGAGATAAAGGGAATTAGATCACTCTTTCATAATGGAATTAATTCTTTATTCATAGCCTTAGAATGATTACAGAACACCATCCTGGGCCTTTATTTTACACGTTTTCTGTACTATAAAATGTTTTTTCTGCTGCAGCTACAGAGGTCCTTGCATGGGAGAAGATGTTCTGCACTGTTCCGTTCGATTCCGCTGACTTTTTTTCATCAATTTCTCCTAAATTCTGCTAGCTCGCAAGCATTGTTTTACATTGTAACAGAGGTTCAACAGCAGCGCTGATAACGAATAGTTTCTTACCTGTCGGTATAGTTTTGCAGCTTGAAGACTTTCTGGATTCACTATGCTGTGCATTATTCCGCGGTCTAGTGGTTGGGTCCGGAATCGTAGTCTTTTTTTCATTTTTTTTTATTTGTGTAGCCCAGGTGGGCGTCGACGCCCCACCATTTGGTGTCCTTCCGTGACGTCGGCTCGCTTCCTCCGGAAGCTCCCACCCTTGGGCGCCATCTTCGGATTCTTTTTTTTCTTGTCTTGTGCTTGTGTTGTTTATCCTTTTACCCTTTTTAAAGGTGTTTTCCATTTGTTAGTCCCATCTTCCTCCTGTCTCATCTTTCTGGCGGAGGCGGGTGGGTTCGCTAGTGAATCCAGAAAGTCTTCAAGCTGCAAAACTATACCGACAGGTAAGAAACTATTCGTTTTGCAGCGTGAATCTTTCTGGTTTCACTATGCTGTGCATAGATTTTGTAGCGGTTTGCTATATTTGTGGCGGCTGGGTGGAAGATGAGCGTTGGTTGTTGAATATGTGTTGAAGCACTTTTTGACCTACTTGTGCTTCCTTGTTCATCTGTATATCCACGCAGTAGTGCTTAGTGAATGTGTGCACTGAAGCCCATGTTGCCGCCAGGCAAATGTCTTGGATAGGTGGGTTTGCTAGGAAGGCTATTGTTGCTCCCTTTTTCCTGGTTGAGTGAGCCTGAGCTGCTCCCTGTAGCTCTTGGCCTGCCTGTTTGTGGCAGTATTGAATTGTTTGTGCGATCCATCGTGCAATGGTATTTTTCGTCACTGGTCTGCCCAGGAAACTGCTTGCGAAGGACACAAAGAACTGCTTTGTTTTTCTACAATCTTTAGTCCTTTCGATGTAATGCATTACTGCTCTCCTGGCATCCAGAGTGTACAGTGCCCTCTCAGCGCTGGTGGATGGTTTCTGGAAGAAACTGGGAATTTGTATAGTTTGGTTTATATGGAACCTGGACACCACCTTTGGCATGAAGTGTGGGTCCGTCCTCATTACCACCCTGTCATTGTGAATCTGAATGTAGGGTTCTTGTAGTGTGAGTGCCTGCAACTCGCTGACCCTACGTAGCGAGGTAATCGCTACCAGAAAGGCCGTCTTTATTGTGAGCATATGTAGCGATGCCTTGTGGATGGGTTCGAACGGTGCTTTCATAAGCTGTGTTAGAACTACATTGAGGTTCCATGCAGGCGGTGGCATCCTCTTTGGCGGTGCTATTCTTTTGGCTCCTTCTAGGAATCTTTTTACTACTTGAGATGTAAAGAAGCTTTTCCCTGTTTCTCCTCTTGTATAGGCTACTATTGCTGCCAGGTGCACTCTTAGAGAAGTGCAGCTTAGGTTACTTTTTAGTAAGTGTGTTAAGTATTTTAGCACAGTTGATTCTTTAGTGATTCTCCTGTGGAGCTTTTTGTTGATGCACCATTCAGTGAATCTCTTCCACTTTGCTGCATAGCATTTCCGTGTGGTGGGTCTCCTCGCTTCTCGCAGCACTGCCAGCGTGCTTTGTGGAAGCTTGAGGTGAGCGAACTCTAAGTCCTCAGGAGCCACGCTGCTAGGCTGAGGCTCTCAGGTTCTGGATGGAGTACCCCTCCGTTTTGTAGCGAGAGCAGGTCTTTCCTTCTTGGGAACTTGTGTGGTGGTCCCTGTGCCATCTCCACGATCTGCGAGAACCAGGACTGCCTGGCCCACTGTGGTGCTACCAGAATTGGTGTCATGTTGCTTGTTCTGCATTTGCTGAGCACTTTGTGTATCAGCGGTATCGGTGGAAAAGCGTAGGCAAATGTCTTTGACCAGCTCATCCATAGGGCATTTCCTTGGGATTGATGGCCTGGCTGCCTGGATGCGAAGTATTGGCATTTTGCATTCTGGTGTGTTGCAAACAGGTCTAGTTGTGGGGTCCCCCACTTCTTGAATAGTTTTTGCGTCTCCTGCGCGTTGAGCTCCCACTCGTGTGAGATTGACGTCTGTCTGCTCAGTCTGTCTGCTTCCACATTGTCCTTCCCTGGCAGATGTATTGCCAGGAGGTCTATTTGTAATGGAATTGCCCATTTCCATATCTGTTGCGCTAGATCTGAGAGCGCCACTGAGTGTGTTCCTCCCTGCTTGTTGATGTAGAACATCGTTGTGGTGTTGTCTGTTTGTACTAACACCCTTTGGCCGTACAGCTGTTTCTGGAACGCTTTTAGGGCAAGGAACACGGTCTTGAGTTCTAGGTAGTTGATGTGTTTGACGGCATCTGTTTGTGTCCATAACCCCCTTACCTTGAGCAGTTTCATGTGCGCTCCCCACCCCATCTGGGATGCGTCTGTTGTGATGGTCACTGTTGGAGTTGGTGGTGTGAATGGGTTTCCCTTGTTATGTTGCCCCTGTTCCACCATGCTATCTCTTCCTGCACTGCGTGCGTTACAACCACTAGATCTTCCCAACTCCCTGTTGACTGTGACCATTGCTGTTGCAGCCATTCCTGGAATGGTCTCATGTGTAGCCGAATATTGGGGACTAAATGTATGCAGGATGCCATCATGCCCATGAGCTTGCTCACTGTCCTCACTGTCGGTCGTTGCCCCTTCAGGTAGCGGCGAGTCTCCTTCAGTAGTGAGAGGATCCTTTTCTCGCTGGGGAACACTCTCCCCTGAATGGTGTCGATCTTCGCACCCAGGAAGATCTTCACTTGTTCTGGTTCCAGCGATGACTTCTCCTTGTGTATGGAGAAGCCTAGTTTTGTCAGCGTTTGTGTGACTTGCTGAGTATGTAGTTTGCATTGGTTGTAGGAGTTCGCTTTTACCAACCAGTCGTCTAGGTAGGGGTATACGTGTATCCCCTGTCTTCGCAGATGTGCTGCTACGGCAGCTAGGCATTTGGTGAATACTCTTGGCGCTGATTTGAGGCCGAAGGCTAGGGCCGTGAACTGGTAGTGCGTCATGCTGATGGTGAATCTGAGCAGACGCTTGTGTCCTTGGTTTATGGGGATGTGTAGGTAGGCATCCTTGAGGTCTATTGTGGACATAAAATCCCCGTGCCTTATTTGAGGTATGACCTCTTGTAAGGACGTCATCTTGAACTTTTGAGTTTTGATGCATTTGTTTAGGAACCGTAGGTCCAGTATGGGCCTTAACGTTTCGTCTACTTTTGGTACGAGGAAGCAGTTGGAGTACACTCCTGTGCCCTTTTCTCTGTACGGCACCTTTTCTATAGCCTGTTTGTGGAGGAGTTCTTGTGCTTCCTGCCACAATAGTGACAGCTCTTTTGTTGAATGTTTTTTGTTTGTTGGCCTCTTGTTTGGTGGCCTCTTTACGAGTTCTATGCAGTAGCCGAACTGTATGATGTTGAATATCCACTTGTCGGTTATCTTCTCCCACTCCTGGGAGAAGTGTTTTAGTCTTCCTCCTACGGGCGTTGTATGATGGTAAATTTTGTCTGTGTCCTTTGTTGTGCCGCGGCACTAGCGATGTTGGGGGTGCGGGCACGTGTTGTAGTGTGGAGTCACTTGGGGGCGGGCTGCTGGCCGCCTCTTCTTGTATTGCCTCGTCCGTTTGGTCGGCTACGAAAGGACTGGCCCCTCTGTTGGTTCTGCCAGCCTTGTTGCTGCTGACCCTGTTGTGCCTGGCTGCTTCCCTGAAATGTTTGCTGGAAAGCCTGGTGCGATGTTCCCGGCTGGTTTCCACCTCTGCCGTTTGGTCTTCGTGAGGGGGTGCCCCTTCTCATACCCCTGAACTGTAGTGCTCCCATGGACCTTGCCGTTTCGTTATCTTTTTTGAGCTGCGTCAGCGTCTCGTCCACGGGCGTGCCGAACAGCTTTTCCCCGTTGAAGGGCAACTTCAGGATGTTGTTTTGTACCTCCGGCTTGAACCCGGTGATCCTGAGCCAGGCATGTCTCCTCTCTGTCACCCCGATCATCATCAGCCTGCTTGATGTATCAGCTGCGTCTAGGGCCGACTTTAGGCAGGTGTTGGCCATGTTCTTCCCCTCCTCCACCAGGTGTGCCACTCTCTGCTGGTTTTCTGTGGGGAGCAGTTTGAGCAACTGCCCAACTTCTTCCCAGTGCTGGTAGGCGTGCCTATTTATAAGGGCGTTGGAGTTGGCAATGCGCCAATGTATTGCCGCATTCCTTTCAATTTTCCTCCCTGTGAGGTCTATCCTCTTGCTCTCCTTGTCTGGGGGCGGCCGGAGTTTGTGGGAACGTTGGCCCTCTTCCTGGCTGTTGCTGTTATTATTGAATCAGCTGGCACAGATCCCTGGATATATGGTGGATCCTTTGAAGAGTGTTTATATTTTTCTCAGTTCTGGGTGTGACCGATCTGCAGGTAGATGGCTCCTTGAAAGCTTCCCTGCCTTGGTCTAGCACACTAGGGAGCATAGGAAGGAATTGGCTCCTAGTTTGTGTTGGTAGCAGTGTTTCCAGGAGAAAACAGGCTTTAGGCTTTTCCTCCTCCATTTCCACTCTATAGGTGGCTGCCGCGTTCCTGACGACCATGTTGTACACTCCTATGTCGTCCGGCGGCGAAGGCCTCGACGGATATGTCTCCACGGCCTCCTCCGGGTCTTCGGCGTCGAGATCCTGCCATTCCAGGTCTTGAGCCTCCGAGGGTGTCGAGCTGTAGTGCGTCTGCTGGTCGTCATCACCCTCCGTATAATCGTACAGGACCTCTTCGTCCTGTTCCGACGGTTCGGGAGTTTTCGGCGGCTCGGTGCTGTCGAACTCCTCTTGCGTTTCCGCTTCGACGACCGTCGAGGGCTTCGAAGGGATGGTGTATCTACTCATCCGGTCGTCAAAGTCCTTCTTCTTTTGGATGATACTGGCCATTTCGGCCTCGAGCCTTTTCTTCTTCCTCTCCATCTCTGCCGCTTGATCGGCGTCGAGAGTTTCGGCAGTTCTCTTCGAGGTCTTAGTTGACGTCGGAGGTGCCTTCTGCTCTTTCCCCTTCGGCGTCGAGTGCGGTTTCTCGGAACCGTGCTTCGACGACCTGGGTGTGTCAAGAGCTTTCGCCAACCGGGAGTCCTTTTCGAAGGATCCGCTGGGCTGTTTGTCCCTGGATGCAGCTTCGGTCGTCGAGTGCTTCGACGCCGGTGCTCCTTTCGAGGACTTTGGCTCGGATTTTCGAGAGTCTGTCGGGGTTCTTTGGGTCGACGTGTCTCTTACCTCCTTCCTGGAAGTGTTATCGGTCTCTACGACCGTGCAGTCCTCTGGTCCCTCGGCGATGTTGTCCTCTTCCCCACTGGAGAGGCCCAGGTCCCGCAGCGACGGAGGTGGCCCTTGGCCCTGCATGCTGTAGTTTGCTGTCCTCTGTCTGTCCCTCACCCTGAGGGTCTTGGCGGCGAATGCTGCGCAGGCGTTGGTCGTCGCTTCGATGGTCGATCGGTAGGCAGAGGTTGCAGACTGGATGTTGGTCTTTCTGTGCGAACTTGTGGTGGCAGTTACGACAGAACTTGAATGGTGTCTTGTCCATTCCCGCGCTCAGGGAGCCCCCTGTGTGCGCATTCTCCGTTGGACGTCGAAGTTTCTTCTACCTCTCACCAGCTTCGTCGTCCCGGTAGTATGTTCTTTGTCTTGTGATGAAGATCTCCAATTTTTCTCGGTTCTTTCTGCTTTTCTCTTACTACTTCTCTCCTCTTCCAACTCTGGAGCTCTTCACGACGATCCAGACCCAACGGCGGAAAAAAGAATCTGAAGATGGCGCCCAAGGGTGGGAGCTTCCGGAGGAAGCGCGCCGACGTCACGGAAGGACACCAAATGGTGGGGCGTCGACGCCCACCTGGGCTACAAAAAAAAACTGAAAAAAGACTACGATTCCGGACCCAACCACTAGACCGTGGAATAATGCACAGCATAGTGAATCCAGAAAGATTCACGCTGCAAAAATTTAGAAACCCTATTCTTAGAGGAGGCCTAGGTGCGATACATTGGACCAGGTTACAATTCCCTACAAACAAATTACTTAAGAGAGACTCGGTCTATGCCTCCGTTTCCTCAATTGCCTTCTCCACACTTCTCAGCGAGGCTGCTGCATTGCCTTACATCAAGTGGTTCTTAACCTTGTGAATTCTGTGGACCACCACTTAATCATTACTGGAACCCGAGGACCCCAACTGAATCTTTATTGGCGTCTCAGGAGCCCCACTGAGTCATTACTGGAAGTCGCTGGGGACCCCGACTGATGTAGTTTTTTTAATGATTGGAACTGCAAAACAATACACGAAACATACACAAACAGCACTCAAATTATTAAATAATCAAAATTTCAACAGGAAGGTTTAGTATTTCAATTGAGGCCACAATGTATTCGGTTGGATGCACTTGCACTCCTCCCACAAATCAATCTGAAGAAACTAACGTAATTTTTATCCTCCAATTTCAAATTCACCCACATTTACAGACTGTTTTAAAATGTTCAATTTTACATTTTACTTCTCTATTTCTATAACCTTTATTAATCTGCTACTATCATCTTATTTTCGAAGCACTCGCTGAGCCCCAAAGTAGGCTTTGCAGACCGCCAAGGTTCCCCAGACCATAGGTTAAGAATCGCTGCCTTACATCCTTCCCCACTATCCCATGCAGTGGTGTTTTCTGGCATGGAGAATCCCATTGGCACAGTTCCATTTGCATCCATAGAATGTCTCAGAACATTGGCGCAGACTGAAAAAATAGAGCCTTTGGTACCAGAATCTTCAACTTTGTGGGATTCAGTGCTTATGGAATTATAGTCATCTAAGAATATCATACAGTCATTCAACAGAAGACTCTTGATGACTGAGGATACTTAGGAAGTCGAACCATTGGCTTTTTCCCTGCCAACTCAATGGGAGATCCTTTCAAGAGTTGGAATGGAGAGGATTTAAAATGAACTCCATATGATATTCCTTTTTCTATTGCGGAATCTACACTCGATGATGGTAAACTACCATTTGTAGATCCAATGAGTGACAGTCAACAAGTTAGACATTCTAGTTCAACAGGCTAAGCAGAAAAACGTTTTATTTTAATGAGATCTGAACTACATTATGGCCCAAAAAAGTCAATACGATCTACACAGGCTGCATCAAGTGAAAACTGAGGTCTTGACGCCAGCATCCAGAACAAGCATTGGCACAGCCAATAGGTTTTGACTACACAAAATCTATTGGCTTTGTCAATGTTTTATTACATGCTGTGCAACATTGTTTGGCTTAAAGAAAAAAAAAAAACAGCACTAAAATGTGGCTAGTACTGACCTCATCTTAGCGCTTTTTTCTACTTTAAGCCATGTTGCACAGCAACCTGTGCTGCAGTGCAGAATTTTCTTTTTTTTTTTTTCTTTTTTTTTTTTTAAATAGTGCGGGGTTGGGACACGAGGTAGGAGAGTGGTAAACACAATAGAAAGCAGGAGAGGGGCGGTGGGAAAAACGAGGGGTGGGTTAGAAATAGCCGCAAAGGCGGGGTAGGTTTAGAAACAAAGGAAAGCAGGAGGGTGCCAAATGAAAAGGGCTTTAACATCAACTTTGCAGTGTGTGTTATATAGACCTTTATAATAGATATTAAATAAAAAGCAAATGCCTTATATCAGTGTTAACAACTTTTAGTCCTCCCAGTTGGCTTCATTCACCGTCTACAGAAAAAATTTGTGTGTCTTATCAGCGGTAGTTCTCGTAGTAACTTTCTGTATTCTGTCATCTTCCCCATTGAGGGGACGTTTTTATATCTTCGTTTAGTTCACAACTGAAAGAGGTATACATTTAGTGCCCCCTACCTATAGAATCTCCCATCAGGCTTCCATGCAGACCAGACTTGTAAAGTAGCTTAACAGCCTGCCTCCTTACACTGTCCAACATGTATATTTGACTCCCTCCAAATACTAAAAGAGAGGTCACGTCCTACTACCATGACTTACTATTAACGTAACTGGCAAAGGATCTGCATTTTGCATCTCGCACATCCTCATTACAACCACCCTTCTGACTGGATGAGATAAGATTCTGAAGATACTGTACTTGGAAAGGGCAGTTCTTTAATGCAGCACTAGCCATGGTCATCATTTAACTACAATTGCATACCAGACACCTACTCTCAAATCATTTTTGAAGATCCTTGTCCACAATTTTCTCAAAGAATTGAGGAGTGCTTGTGTCTAATTCAGGCCTTTCTCTTTCATGAGAACTGAAAACGGACACCTCCTTTAAAAGTGAAGCACTGCTGTGAACTCTCTCCAAAGGTTATTAATATGCAAGAGGGAATACCCATTGCTGGAGAAGTTAATTACCTTTAAAATTGGTACTCCAGCAGGGGTATTCTACCCTGCTTCATGAACAATCCCTCCCTCATTGGATGTTGGCAGCACATGTAGCAATTGTAAAAACAGCTGTTAAAATGGCTTCCAGACAAAGTAAACTCCACTCACCTTTCAAATAACATTTAAAGAGTCAGCCCCCTTTTTGTCCAGAAGCTTTATTTTCCAATTTTAAAAAGGGGTTTTCAGAGGTGTAACTGAAAAAATTCTTTCTAGAAGTGCTGGAATTTGAATCCCAAGAACGTATTCCAAAATTAAGAACCCATGGCAGAAAACTGCATAATCACTTTCATGAAGTTATGACTCAAGATAGAGAACTAGGCTACAGGTATGTGACCTTTCTTTACTATTGTCCTAGCATTGGCTGTAAAAGGATCTTGTTGTACCACGTGTTGTGCCGTGTGGAGGTTTGTGGATTCCAAAACTACAGTTGTCACTTGGTGAGTTTCCATGCCACACAGACCAAATACTTCAAGTCTGCTTTGTGTGCCTAAGGCAAGGGAATCTCTGCCATAAAGCCTCTATAGATTTTTGCTTTCTTACTTTTATTCTCTCAAGTGCCTGCTCCAACTACTTGGCCAAACAACTGTGTGTCAAATTAAAAGTTCCCTATCACAGTTTTGGTATCTTTCTCAGATCCACAGCCTTTGAATCTTTTCTAGTCAAGCCCAAACTGCATTTTCAGCTGGAGAATAAATACTTTTAAACAAGCGAATCTATGAAAGATCACGCACTGGAAACTGGTAATAAATATAAACAGACACAATATGGCACATTTGAGTGACCCACCTTGAGATCCTGCATATCTTTATTGGCACCATTCTTCAGAAGAGCCAGAGCAGCCTCCAGGTTGTTAACTGCTGCTGCCCAGTGAAGGGCAGATTTGCCTGCAGGAAAAAGGCAGATGTCAGTGGTGGAGTCTCCCTCAAGAAAATGCCAAGCAGTTTCAGAGGCACATCACTGCAAGAGGATTAAAATCAGACGAGACAACTGCAAAATATGCTTTGGGAAGAAGTACACTACTGTAATGCAACAATTAAACACACAGTGCTCAACATTTCTGACAAATGCATAACCATGTCAGAACAAACATTCTGGCACACAGCGCTTGATAAAACAGAGGATTGTCAAGAAAGGCTGTAGGTCATCAGACCTTTACAAATTTTATATCCATCTTAGAGAAAAGAACCAGTAATGATGTCGGAGGATTAAAGGAGATTTTAGTAGCAAAGCACTGTGATACACTAAGAAGAGGCACGGCTCTGTGAGGCAGATGTGCCATTTAGCCTTAAAAGAGCGAGGTTTTGTAGATGTGTCCAGAATTCCTGAATTCGAAGCTTGCTGAATCAATCATGCAGTTGCCATGCTGGACCTCAACGCCATTGTGCTGTAAACAGAAGTCCAGGGCCTCTAACTTACCCAGCTCATCCACAGCATTCACATCCGCATGGCAGGCAATGAGTTCTTCCACCATCCCCTCCACCGCAAGCCGGGCAGCCAGTATCAGAGCTGTTGAGCCATCCACCATCCTAGAGTCCAGGTCCGTGGAGCGGTTCCGGATCAGGATCTGAAAGTAGAAAAAAAAAATGGAGGCTATGTCACTGTATGGATACACTATATGTCTTTCTACAGCCAAACAAACATTTCTATAGAAGGACCTCATTCAGTCATTCATCATTCTCAACCTGCAGAGTTACCATACTATCCACTTCAACAAAAGGGTGACGGCTGTGTGTGTAAAGGGGGGGGAGAGGGATGGGGTGTCAAAGACCGACATAGTCCTCCCAACTTCAGCTGGTGTTTACACTGGACTTTACGGAGTTAAAAGAAATTACTATGTTGATGGCGCCACCCGTTACCTTTGCAAGCTAAACAAACTAGGGTGATCAAAACAATGACCCTGCAATTTGGCAATAGATATCTAGTGGAAAGTGTGAGCCTGTAGCAAGCGTTCGGTCCTCAGAAGTTATGCCGAGCTCGGTTGCAAGACGCTAAAATCCTTGGTAAGAGTGAGGAGCACAAGGTGGGTGACTTATGAAATATGGAGTGACATGAAGGCCTGTATTGCTAACACATACAGACTACTTGTTATGTCTTCCCATTTCAAGGGCTTAGTGGGCCTGTGGATGCACGATGAGACATGATAGATAGTTTTTGAACGTTTGATCTTGTGGTGTTTGGAGTATCCGGATGTCAATAGCACTAACACTCAGGACAGCACAAGGTTGGATATCCTACTTGGGAAATCGAATGGCACTGGCAGCCAGGGGCCTCCTGGACATCTTTCGCTGGACCATCACAGTGGCCGAGAGCCCCTACTGCCATCATTGGAATGATCTCATGCTTTCATTAATTGGAGTTGCACTGTAACAGCATTTATCTAGTGCTTTAAACACCTGAAAACAGGTCAAAGCACACTGGTGGGCTGCTACACTGTGGGCCAGTGTCAGGGAGGAAGAGCGGGCATTGCAGTGTGGCCTAGGTGGAAGCATTGTAATGTGTGTATGACTGATGAGTGTTACTCAGCCTGGCTTAGGTCACTGCAGCTAAGAGTGTAGTTAAGGGAAGAAGACTGAGGGCTACAACACATGTGCCTTATATTAATTTATAGCTGGGCTGAGTTAGGTTGAAAGGGTGTGGAATGAGAGTGTGGCCTAAGCAGGAGGTGTTCTGGTGTTGTATGTGATGAGTAGAGGAACAAACCCCTTCTGTTGCTGTGATATGTAAGCTTTTCTTTTGCACTTGCCTGCCATTCTAGGTAGGCAGAGGTTACCGTTCATGGTTAGCTTTTAGCTGTAGAGGAGCAACGCATAGGAATGCAGTGGATTACAAGTAGGCATGGTAAATGCTCTGCTTATCAAAAGGGCTCCAAAGGCACCTTTTGATAGCAGAGATAAAAACTGCTCACAAGGAGACTGGACTTCCAGGGTGAGCATTTGCCAGAGCCAGATTTCACCAGATGTGCTTAAGCACAGGAAAATGTTTGTTAAACACAGCCTCAGGGTAGAGAATATTTGTAGATGAAGACCACAGAAACCCTTACACCACAGCATGAAAGAGCTCAGTCTATTGCCGTCACTACCACATGGGGGAGGTCAACTCCAGACGATGTACTATAGAATAGACTAATATCGGGATACCTTAATATCGTAGCCAAAAATATAGGGGATACAAATATCGAAAGCTTAGTGCAATTTGTGACGTATAGATTTACTACTCTTATCTCCACATCTATGTACGTTGAAGATGCTTACATCTTTATGTTATGTTGATATCGAGTTTGGTATAGAAAATCTATACTTATTTACCTGGTGATATTTATATCTCCGATATTAAGGTACCGTGATATTTCCTACTTACTATTCTGGAACCACACCATCCTGGCTTCGTGTGAATCTGAATATTTGATAACTTCAGGAGTCTTGTGGCATCTTAAACTAACCCAGTCTACAAAGCAGATCTTCACAGGCAACTGTGGCTCTCTCAACTGAGAGATAAGCAATTCTTCTCTTGCATGAAACTGATGTACAACCACATCTTCAATGGTTTCAATTTGCTTAACAGATGCTATACACAACTGTCTCTCCTCATAGCCACTGTCACAACTTCAGAAAATCTTATCTCCCCAAGCCTGTATCAAAGTGCTTGGTATTTTAAATGTTTTTTTTGCCATCACTCTAAACATGAACACTGACGTGAACACTGACACTACCTGTATAAGAACAAGACTTCCACAAATACTATTACTAAAACGTTTCAAGGTAAAGTGCAAAGGCCCTCTTCATATGCACAAAGTGTACATGTTTAATAGCAGCTCAAAGTTTAAAGCTAATGCCAGGGCAGTTCCTCCACCGGTCTTTCATTCACAGTTTAACAGTCTGCCCACTGAGTATTTTGGTCAGTGTACATTTAGTTATTTGAAGAGACCAGATGATGAGGGTTGCACATATTTTGCAGAAGGCAGTATAGAAGAAATTGAAAGAATGGAAGACAGTGACCCTTATCAGTGAATTTTCCACAAGCTTTTTTCATTGTAACCCAACACAAACTCCATTTTTGATTAGTACATGGTTTGTTTCTCTGCTCCTAGTGACAGGCCGAGCTTGGTAGAATCTATTTTATTTGTGGTAAGCCCTCAGGTCACAGTACATTCAGACAAATGAAGATATATCTGTAGATAGACTGGCTCCTGCAAATGCAGTGAGGGAGAAAGCCTCCTTACAGTAAACCATCAGATGGGTCAGCTTCAGACCACTTTTCTGGTGACTCAAATTTGGTTTCTTTAATGCTCACCTGAAACACTCCTTGTGCGTCTGCTGCCACAGCAGCATGAAGTGGACTGCGGCCGGTGTTGTCTTGGGCATTAGTATCTGCACCGGCATCTAGTAGACGTTTGGCTGCATCCGCACGGGCATAGCGGGCTGCAAGGTGGAGGGCTGTTTCCCCTGTGCGATCTGTCTGCGCTCCAAGATTGGCACCTTGACAGATGAGATCCGAGATGATGTTGGCGGATGAATCCTCTGCTTCTTCTTCCTCATTGACATCCACCTCCATCCCACCGCCACAGAAAGAGGCGAGCATCAGTGGTGTGAATCCATCTGCACACAAAGATCAGTGTGAGTAAAAACAACAACATAGCTTATGAACACACTATTCACTTGCCAATGGTGACAACCTTGAATTTACTAAAGCAAAACACACATTCGGTAATGCTGCCCCTCTAATTATCTCCTCTCCTCCAATGCCCAAGAACATAAAGCAGTTATATATATACACCATGATGGTTGCCGGTAACATGTTCTACCTTGAGATCAATTAACTGTGCCTTTTATTGTACAGGAAGTCTCCAGATAGCCTCCATGCTTTACATAGTCCAGGTAGGGACATGACTGGAATTAAAGTACAGTCGGAGTGTGACAGTGAGCGCATAGTCAAGTGAACTGTAGCACTGTGAGGTGGACTGGGTCTAGGCAATTCAAATATTGCAGTTTGAGGGCAAATCTGAACATTCCAAATAAATGTGCACCAGCTTTCAAACATCATCACAATAATACCTCTACATTTGAAACATGTATAATAGAGAGCCTTTGCCACATCTGGTAAGAGCAGTGCCATTTTTGAACAAACAGTCACTGGGGAATCAGCCTTTTCTGAACCCAGTTATCCCACTGGATAAGCAGCTCGGGTGAAGGCCATCCCACAGGGATCCAGAAATGTCATCAATGCTCCACAAAACTGTTCAGCAAAAGTAGATCAATGTGCACAATGGCTTTTTAAAAAAAAAACAATAATGGGGGAATGGGGTCATGGCAGGTTTTACGCTTGAGAAGGGGGTTATCCTAAGTGAACATTCCTAGGACTAGATGGTTAGATTGGAGTAGACTTGAACAGCTCTGACATTACAGATATAAAGGAAGCTAAAATAAGTACGATGGAATGATCGCTATTGGGAAGAAAAAAAAAAAACAGATTAAATCAAGACTCTGAAATTAAATAAGGCCACGGTACTCACCGGGACCTCGGACGTTCACATCCATGCAACCAGAATCAAATTCACCCTGAGGTGGGGTCAGGGCCATGGATGGGGTCATCCGGATGTCAGCTGCAGCCAGATGATGCTGTGTCCACTGACGGCAATCCACAGGGTCCTCTGCTTCGGACAAAAGAGCATCCTCCATCTGGAATCAGAAGCCAGAAACCCCTCAGTTAGCGGCCTGAGAGCCTCATTCTCCTCATCAGTTTCGATGCCATTAACAGTCCATGGTGAAACATAGAACGTGCTCCAAGATAGCTACATCATTGATCTTTCTACCTAGTTTTCCAGCATAAGTAATGATAGATTTTTCTTCGACCATCTAGAGATTGGAGAACGATGGATGTTGTGAATAAGGAGAGCTCTCTCAATAGACTAGTGACAAGGCACAACTCAGAGGGGCTTTTATCACATAACCAGTAAAAAGTAATTAAGCTTCTTTGTTTGGTAGAATGCTTCAGAAAAGTAATGAGAACAAGGAAAATATTTGTACAATCCAGTCCAATTACAAATGAAGTTATACAATAAACAAGCGCGTAATAAAGCGAAAGTTATAAAGGAATTCATTTCGAAAAGATCTGGCCTGTGGAACAGTAGGAGTCTGTTCTTGGCATATAGAGCTGTAGAGTCCTATGCTGTGCATAGATCGCCATCTAGTGTTGGGTACGGATGTTTGCACTTTGTTTTTCTTCGAAGAAGTCTTTCCAGTCACAAGGTAGGTGATTCCTCCTTTCGTGATAGTGCGCATGGGCATCGACTCCATTGGTAGATTGTTTTCCCGCAGAGGGTGATAATGGAGTTAGGAAGAGTAGTAAAAGGAGATGTCCATGAATGCATGTATCCAAGTAAGATGTTACTGCAACAGGTATAGGTACGCGGGGAGGCGGGTGGGCGCATATGACTCTACAGCTCTATATGCCAAGAACAGATGCATACTGGGTAAGTAGCATTTTCCGTTCGAGGCATATGAGCTGTAGATCATATGCTGTGCATAGACTACAGAGCAGTTATCTCCCAAAGCGGTGGCTAACCTGTAGCTGTTGCAGTTGTCTGAAATAGTGTATGTAAACCTGCTTGGCCCACACTAGCTTGCTGTCTTGCTAACACATCTACACAATAGTGTTTTGTGAATGTGTGAGGTGTAGACCATGTTGCAGCTTTGCATATGTCATCTATGGGTATATTTCTTAAGAATGCCATAGAAGCCCCCAGTTTGCGTGTAGAGTGTGCTCTAGGGGGAACTGTTGATGTTAGTTTTGCTTTTGCATAGCATATTTGAATGCACTGGACTATCCACCTTGCAATACCTGATTTTGATATGGGATTGCCTTTATGTGGTGGAGCAAAAGCGACAAAAAGTTGGTTTGTCTTACGGAAAGGTTTTGTCCTTTCTATGTAATAAAGTAATGCTCTCTTCACATCTAAAGTGTGTAGGGCACGTTCTGCCACAGAATCTGGTTGAGGGAAGAACACAGGTAACTCAACAGATTGATTGATATGAATGAAAGGCAGAAATGACTTTAGGAAGGAATTTAGGATTGGTCCGAAGAACTACTTTATTTTGGTGCATCTGCAAAAAGGGTTCTTCTATAGTTAGTGCCTGAAGCTCACCAACTCTCCTCAGTGATGTAATAGCTATGAGGAAAGCTATTTCCCACGTGAGAAATTGCAGTTCACATCTGTGCAATGGTTCGAACGGTGGACCCATTAGCCTGGTGAGAACAATGTTGAGATTCCACACTGGAGCAGATGGATGTCTTTGGGGAATGACTCGAGTCCCTCCATAAAAGCTTTGATGACAGGCACCCTAAAGAGAGATAGATGTGGTCTATTCTGGAGGTATGCAGCTATCGCAGCCAAATGTAAGCGTATGGATGTGTACGCTAAATTGGAACGCTGTAGATGTAACAAATAATGTTTTGAACAGAAGCATCAAGCGGGTTAATGTGGTTGTTAGTGCAGTGTATTACAAACCGCTTCCACTTTGCTGCATAGCAGGCTCTTGTGGTAGGACGTCTAGCCTCTTTGATAATATTCATGCAGTCTGGCGGTAGATTAAGGTAGCTAAACTCTCGGACTTCAGGTGCTAGATCACCAGGTTGAGTTGGCTGGGGTCTGGATGTCTTATGTCTCCATGGTTCTGTGTGAGGAGATTGGGTGTAAGATGTAGTTTTTGATGAGGAACTACTGACAGTTCCAACAAGGTTGTGAACCAGGGTTGACGTGCCCACGTGGTAGCAACTAGGATTAGTGTCAGGGACGCTTGTTTGAGTTTCCGAACCACTAATGGAATGAGTGGGAGAGGCGGAAAAGCGTAAGCAAATATCCCTGACCAATTCATCCATAGTGCATTGCCCTTGGACAATGGGTGTGGATACCTGGATGCGAAGTTTGGCATTTAGGTGAGTGGCGAACAGATCTATATCTGGTAAGCCCCACATTTGAAAGAATGGGAGGAGAACTTGAGGGTGTAGTTCCCATTCGTGGATTTGTTGCGTCTGATGACTGAGCAGATCTGCCATCTGATTGTTTACTCCTGGAAGGTGTTCCGCTAGGAGATACATTTTGTGATGTATGGCTCATTTCCAGATGGTCTGTGCTAGCTGTGACAGCTGGAGAGTGTGTCCCCCCGGTTTTTGTATGTAATACATCGCTGTCATGTCTGTACGAATCAAGACAGTCTTGGTTACTAGATGAACTTGAAACGCTTTCAGCGCCAGAAAAATTGCTAGCAGCTCTAGGTGATTTATATGAAGTTGTTTCTGCTGCAAGCTCCACCTGCCCTGAATTGTGTGGGTTTGGAGATGTGCTCCCCAACCTGTCAGTGATGCGTCTGCTGTTAGTACTACCTGTGGATCCGGGTCGCTGAAGGGCCGCCCTTTTAAAAGGTTTTGTGTGTTCCACCACTGCATAGAGCGATGGGTGCGGCCGTCTACCAACACTAGATCTCATAACCGACTCCGAGCCTGGTTCCACTGACGTGCTAAGCATTCCTGTATGGGACACATTTGAAGTCTTGCATAAGGGACTATTAGCATGCAAGACGCCATCATTCCTAGTAACTGCATGAACACAAGAGCTGGTAAAGAGCGTTGAGGCTGAAACTGAGACAGCAGGACTTGTATATTCCGGACCCTGGCCGGAGTTGGGTATGCTAGAGTTTTGTGTCTATAGTAGCTCCTAGATATGCTTGAGTGTTGGACGGTTGTAGATGGGATTTGGACAGATTTACTGTGAATCTAGCTCGTGGAGCAATTGCACAGTTTTTTGTGTGTGGCGTAGACAGCTGTCGTGCAAGCTGGCCTTTATGAGTCAGTCATCTAAGTATGGGAAGACGTGAACATGTCATCTTCATAGATGGGCTGCGACCACTGCTAAGCATTTTGTGAAAACCCTGGGTGCGGTTGTTACTCCGAATGGGAGCACCTTGAATTGATAATGCTGGCCTGCTACCACGAACCTGAGGTATTTGCGGTGTGCAGGATGTATTGGGATATGAAAGTAAGCGTCCTTTAAATCCAGAGTGGAGAGAAAGTCGCCATTGCTGAAGGAGCGGAAGCACTTGTTGGAGTGTTACCATATGAAAGTGGTCCGACTGAATGTACAGATTTAGTTCTCGGAGGTCTAATATAGGCCTGAGAGAGCCGTCCTTTTTGGGAATTAGAATGTAGAGGGAGTACACACCTGCCCCTTGGTATTGTAAAGGGACTGGTTCTATTGCACCTTTCTGCAACAAAGAGAACCTCTTGCTTTAGAAGGGTAAGATGTTCTTGTGACATGAGGTGTGACCTTGGAGGAATGTTTGGTGTGTTTGTAAGCTCCAGGCAGTAACCAAATTTGTAGAACCCATTTGTCTGATGTAATCGTATTCCAAATGGGTAGAAACTGGGAAAGACGTCCCCCGACAGGAGTGGAATGAACATGGGGTATGGAAAGGAAGTCACTGTTTGGTGTTTGCAGGGTTAAGTGCGTGTTGAATTACCGCCGCCTCTTCCTTTTCCATTGTTTCCTCTATATCCACCTCTAAAGTAACCTCTTGAAGAGGGCGACTGATTGTTGCCTTTGTAAGAGGAGGATGGATTATCTGTAGATCTATTTTTGGAGCCACCCCTGTAAAATGAGCGACGAAAGAATCCTCTGTTGGAAGGTGATTGTAAGGCCCCCATGGACTTTGCAACCTCAGTATCCTTCTTCATTTTTTCCAGTGATGTATCAACAGCTGGACCAAAGAGGTGTTCTTTGACAAATGGTTGGTGAAGAATAGAGGCTTGCACCTCAGGTTTAAATCCTGAAATTCTTAACCAAGCATGCCTACGCAGCTGTACGCTAGTATTTACTGCCCGGGCTGCTGTGCCTGCTGCATCTAGTGCACATCTGATAGAGGTATTAGTTATTAGTTTACCCTCTTGAATAAGGTCACTAGCTCTAGCCTTATGCTCATCAGGAAGAAATTCCATGAGCTTCTCGAGCTCATCATAATGAGCTCTGTCATATCTCGCTAATAGTGCTTGAGCATTGGCAATGCGCCAATGATTAGCTGCTTGTGACGCTACCCTTTTGCCTGAATAGCTGTGTCTGAACTGGGGTGGCAAAGTGAGCTAAAGAATGATGATGGATTCAACCCAGATCTGTGACTGGGGGTGAGTGTTTGAAAAGTTTCAGCACTCCGTCCATCATCTCCTTGTGTTTGCTTTGTTCGCCCTAAGTTGGCAGGTTATGCCCAGACGTGGGTCCCTTGCTCACTTTGCCACTGGATTCAAGCTAGCCTGGCTGATGAGGGCTGTTAGCCCGAAACCAGTCCCAGGATGCTTGTTTCCGGTCCAGGGAAGACATGGCTTGGCAATTCGGGCTGGACTGTTCCCATGAGGCACAGGGTCAAGACTGATTTGCATATAGCTGTGTCTGAACTGGGGTGGCAAAGTGAGCTAAAGAACGATGATGGATTCAACCCAAATCTGTGACTGGGGTGAGTGTTTGAAAAGTTTCAGCACTCCGTCCATCATCTCCTTGTGTTTGCTTTGTTCATCCTTTTGCCTGAAGCATCAATTAATTTTGACTCTTTATCAGGAGGAGGGGCTTCACCTGTGGCTTGTGAATTAGCTCTCTTACGAGCATTAGAAACTACAAGAGAGTCCAAGGGCAACTGGCTTTTAATATATACAGGGTCAGTAGGCGCAGATTTGTACTTTTTCTCTACCCTGGTAGTGATGATTCTTGCTCTTACAGGGTCTTTAAAGATGTCATCAGCATGTTTAAGCATACCTTTTAGCATTGGTAATGTTTGGGTAGCCCTTTGAGATTAACTTAGGGTTTCAAACAAAATATCTTCTTCTAAAGCCTCTTTATGTAGCTCTACCCCATGATACTGTGCAGCTCTGTTAAGGAGCTCAATATATCCAATATTATCATCTGGAGGAGAAGGTCTGGATGGATATAAGTCTGGGTCATTATCTGGTTGAGAATCAGTGTCATAATGATCCCATGGGTCTGTATCTTGTGGTGTGTAGTCAACTGCATCCCCATCCCCTGTATCCTGTGGGTCAGGTGGTGGTGAATGTGTGGGTGTGATGAGCAAATTTGGATCAATGGGTGAAGAAGGTGGAATATAAGGTGGAGAAGGGTTAGTACCCACATTTTTCCTTTTAAGAGGAATGTGGTAATCTTCTTGTAAGCCCATTTTCCTTTTCTCAGGTAGTTTGGCAAGAATATGTCCAGTTTGTGGATTAATCACAATTTCCTTTTGTTTTGGATCCGAAGGTGGAACATCGGTCCAAGGCTCTTTTGTTGAACTTCTTTCTTTAGATGCCTGTTTCGGCGTCGAAAGTTTCGGCTCCGAAGATTTAGCCTTAGTTAACGCTGGCACTGACACCAGAATGTGTTTCGACTTCAACGCCGAAGGTTTCGGGTCACCACCGGCGTGGGGACGGGTAGAGCCCGAGCCGGAAGGCTGTTTGTGTCTCGGTGCCGAGCCCGAAGGCGGGGCGCTCAAAACTTTATCTCGGTGCCGACCTTGGCCCGAAGGCAGAGGAAGGACCGGAGCCTTTTTATGGAGGAGATGGTAGGGGAGGGAAGTCTCTGTACTCATGATCTGTTGGCCCGGTGTGAGGTCTTTGGCATCGGAGTCGGCTTCAGACACGGAGATGTGCTCCTCCTCGCATTCGGCTTCCTGCGCGTGGGATTCTTCATGTTCGGAGTCATCTCCGACGAGATCCGGTGCGGAGCCGCTTTATTGGTGCATTTCGTGACGTCGAGCCCGACGGTCACGGAGCATCTTCTTTGATCGGAACAACCGACACGCGTCGCAGTGTTTCTCGTCGTGTTCCGGGGAAAGGCAAAGGTTGCACACTTCGTGCAAGTCGGTGCGCGGAAACTTAGTGCGACACCCAGGACAGAACTGCTACCGACCCCGGAGCGAGTAGGCCCAACGGCCTTCCACGAATCTTCGGATTGAAGGCTTTCGAGTGTAGATGATACGCGGAGAATGGGAAATGCGATCGATAAACAATACCGTCGAGGGTAGTGGATTGCGCGTCAAAGGGGGCCCGAAGAACGGTGCCGAACCGGAGCGCAACAATTCACATCCGAACCAGATGGCGGAAAAAACGAATCTAACAATGGAGTCGATGCCTATGTGCACTATCACCGAAAGGAGTCGTCACCTACCTCGTGACTGGAAAGACTTCGAAGAAAAACAAAGTGCAAACATCCGGACCCAACACTAGATGGCAATCTATGCACAGCATATGATCTACAGCTCATATGCCTCGAACATAAGTTACTGAGTGACGAGAGAGCCCGCTGGTACTTCTGCTCTGGGATGGGAGTACTGAAAAACAGGCAGTACTTGCAGACTAAATTGCAACAATGTGTTGCAGTGAAAAAGGGAAAGCGACAAAGTAGAGAGGGGGAATGCAGACTTAGGGGCAAGTATGACTGGATAAAAAGTTAGCAGCATGCAGTCAAAGTGAGGCAAAGCAAAGGAGTGCAAGGAGAGCAGTCTTCAAATGACCATAGGTTGACAATGTGTCTACATCATACCTTGAGCCTCTTTGCTTCAGGGCAATCTGTGTCGAGCCATTCATCTGAGTGATCACCAATCAGGCTCTCGCCCTTGCAGAGGTCGCTAAAAAGACATTGCGGTTGAAAGTCAGAAATAATCCAGTAGTAATAGCACTGTTTTCCTATTCACGATGAACAAGATAGTAACAAGTGCTATCAGATAGCAACTTTGTTACCTTCCAATGTTTTTAACAGGTAACACTAGTAAAATATTCAGTTATGTGTAATGCTTATTCCTTGAAGGATCAACTGCTAAACGATCCAGGTACGAGTCCTTTTTGCAGCAGTAGTAGATTACTATAAAAAAAAAAATGTTTAAAGCTGCACATTTTTAAAATATATACAGGCTATTGTTCTTTTCCATCACAGGAGTTCCTCTGACATTCATCAAATGTCTCCATCTGCATTTGGGATCCCAAAGAGATTAAATAGATCAAATTTCACTTTTGGAAATAAATCAAAAATATACTGAAAGAAAGCAACATATTTACACAAAGACTATGAGAATTAAACTCTGTCACGATGAAATATATTGGACAGAACACAGTTCAACTTCGTGTTTTCTATGGTGCTAGAGAATCCCTCCATACAATCTGCCTGTTTAAGTGCATTTCTCGCTAAAACAAAAAAGAATTTCTCTAAGCATTCTTTGGCTTTTCTTTTCCCATTTTATGAAACTAAAAACAACATCTCCCGTCTCTCCAACTGCTATGCCAGCTCTTTCCGATCAATGTCCATCTTATGGTGGACAGAATTATTGGGGCACACACTTTGTGTGTCTGTCTCACAGATTCTCACATCCTTGAGGAGTGTTATAGAGCTCATGAGCTGACCTATTGTGGATGAAAGCCAGTCGGAGTTTGCCTCAAGGCTAAGTAGGGCCTTTTGGGGAAGAGAAAGAAGCAGACTTCATTTGGCTTCAAATCTATAAAATAGGAAAAGGCGAGAATATTTCTCTATTTCAGCACTCAGTTCGGACTCCCGTCCTCCCTCCCTCCGAATAATGGTGCTATGCCTTTATGCGTATTGCTATGAAGGCCCTGACCAATTTCAAGTGTACCGTTTGTCATAGAGGGGCAGTTTGATATTGTATGATGTGGCAGACTGTCACAACTTCAAAGTCAGCAATGTTGAAATCCACAGAGAGAAACAAGCATTGGCATAGCCAATAGGTCTCGCCTTTGGGGCCTTATAAGTATTTAGTTATGCAGCACAATATCCTTGGTGCAACAACATCAACTGTTGCATGGCTAAACACTTATAAGGTCCCAAAGGCGAGACCGATTGGCTATGCCAATGCTTGTTTTCCTTTACCTCAGTGCGACGCCCTCAACGTCATCAACCGGCACTCTCGCGCACAGAATCGCATACAACCACCTGGTTGTGGATTCTCCTCCTCAAAGAGCATCCTATAGTAACATTTCTCCAGGGAGAAAGATCCTATAGGGAGGTCTCTCTTAAATGCTGGTCCACACTACGGAACAACAATATATCACATCAAAGAGGAGAAGATGCAGTCATTGCAACCAGGATAGAAAAGCAATCTCTATAATAAAGAAACTACCCTCTTTCTCAAAAGTCCATCCCATCAAGGATCTCACCAGTGGATCTTATAGTGACATCCCATAATGATCTGCTGGAAATATGAACATAGACAGTTCACTTGCAGCAATGTATTAATTGGTTTCATTAGATCTATCAGCCAAAGTACCACACAGGACCAATAGTTCCTCTAGTTTTGCAGCCATCTGGAACGTACAACATAGGTTTTTCTGACGTAGTCCTGTCTAAGGGTTACCAAAGAGTGTTGCCATAAAAACAAATATTCTGATCAGAACGATCTGAAGGGGATAAAGCAGCAGTACAATGGATCTTTGGGCCAACCTGACCCAAACATAGAAAGACTAGATCCGATCCATCCACACCAGCAACTACTGTCTTCTTGTCGTGTGCATATTAGGAAAATGCTAAATCGCAATGTAATGCTTCCTGAACTTAAGGTTACCTTGCAGCACTCTGAGGTGAACCAGACCTCTGGAACTTTTACTTACAAGAACTTCATGGAAGGTTTTTTTTTTCCTCGTGTAGAGGGAGAGAATCTATCAGAGAACGTTTTACTTTTTTTCTAGTGAGACAGAGCATTTTCAATATGATATACTGAGTGTCTTAAATTAATTGCTATCTTCCCTGTGTAAAAGGACTGCAAAGTTGTTCAACAAAAATTAACTCTTGATCTCCTAGTGTTCTTACTTCAAGCCAAGGGCGTCCTGTCCCACAGGTTCACGTCTGTTTTTGTTGCTACTTTCCTTCTTCGGGATGAAGCCTTCTGGAAACCAGAGTGTGCTGTGCTCGCGTTTCCGACGTGCTACCAGCACTCCGAGCAGCAGTATCAGCAGCAGAATCACAGCAGCCACCACAAGCAATGGTAGTAACCGCAAGGGGTCAACGGTGGGTGGGCTCTCATCACCTGTTGGGAGTAGGGAGAGGGGGAATGATCACAATGTTCCCGTAAAAAGTCAAAAGAAATGCAGTCAGTTAAGTCTGTCCTTAAACATAATGATTTGAAAACAAACATACTGAATAATACACAATATCAAAAGACACTGCACATCATGTGTCCAATTCATCTTCACACAAGCGCATCCCATATACTCACTACTCACCCCAGACTGCCTTGATGGGGTAGGGGACATTCAGCCTCTCAACTGCTGACAGGGCTGCTAGGTAATCAGCAGCACTCTTCGCATCAGGGAAGCATTTATCAGATTCCTGGAAGCACAGGCGATTGTCAATCTCCAGACTCACTTTGGACCTATGAGGAGAAAAAAAAAAAAAAATCAAGAGTACACCATAAACCAGTAAAGCCAGAGCTCCAAAACAACTGTAACAAGCAGGTATAAGCAACTAGGAACGGAGAGCCAGGAGGGGTAATGACTTGCAAATATCAATCGTGGATTCAGTGTACTGTGGACCAGTGTCTAAGAACGGATAGCAGTAGTGCTAATTTACCTCCAAGGTGTGTGGCCAAACATTGTGGTTTTGAGGCTCAAACCACCCAATACTATTTGCAATCTAGACCAATCTTGCGTCTGGCACATCCTCCAGCACTCGGTTCCAGGTTATCCCATTATAACAAGTCCTATAAAGGACCCTAACACCCTTTAAGGTCGAGAAATATTAATAAATCTGACAAGTCTAAATACCATTTTTTTTATAATTGCAAAAATAGAGGTCCATAGAACATTTCAATGCCCAGATCACTTCTGGTGGCAGATAAACATGACCCAAGTTTTCTGCACCAATTATCCCCATTTTTAAGGTTCATATTTTTTTGCCACCAGTTTGTTACTGGGCTACGAGTCACTCACCACACTAGCTCTGTCATCATTTCAGAAACTCTTTCTGTAACAAGTCCCACTGATAATAGGGATGACAATTGTAACCGAACAACCCCTTTTGCCTTAAGGCAACATATAAAAATACTGCCAAGTTTGGTCTCTACAAAGTGCTTAGTTTTTCTGGAGTACTTTTCTGGAATGTTCTATCATGTGGATTCTAATCACATCTGCTTGTGTAGGGTGCCAAAACAGCACAGTTCTATATCACTCATGATCACCAAAAATTGACTTCTTGGTGCTTGGAGACTTCAACATATCAAATAACAAGTCTATCTAAGGTTGAGACTTTGTGGCAGGTGTAGCATGGAAATGGTAATTTATCAGATTTTTAATCAAACACTTCTTTCATCAAAACAATCAATTAGCGATCACGAGGAGTCTAAATCCAAGCTATTTAACAGATCAACTATGTATTGAGAGGACTATTTAAGGATGCTAATACAAAGGCCTGAGAAGAGACTCAGAACCCCACACTTACCCTATGATTTCTTTTTCCAGCTCCCTCTTTTGAAGACGGGAATCACTGCGATAGTAAGGATAGATCATGTAATCGCCATTCTTGTCAACGCGAAAACGGAGAGAGGTGTGCAAGACAGCGCCGAGCTTCTGCAAAAAGGCATTGCTGGTACGTAGAATCTCCTCTGGTGGAAGCAACACAACAATAACTAGGATACCATCGGCCAGACGCTCGGGGACCTTTGCAGCACAGTCCAGCCCATCCCAGCCACACTCCTCAGTGTTACAGCCCTGGTCGCAGTGTCCATCTTTGAAGTGGTTGATGCAGTATTGTTCATATATGGGGCTATCAAAAGGGAAACGAAGACCGCAGTAAATAAAGGTAAGCGAAAAAAGGTAGTGTGAAAAATCAGGGGACAACAAGAGCATGTTTGTCAAAGATGCTGACAAGAAGAGCACTGACAAGAGACAGAGGCTAGCATACTGGGAAAACATTTCATAATTATTTTTAAAATGTATTTTTTTTTCTAGCTCTCGTCTAAGTCGGTTTTCAAAGCCTGTGCAAGAGACTGGCCTATATTTTACTTTATATCTAAGACTGCTTGTGTTACACCATACTTAATTAGATCACGAGCCACATAATTTTCAAGTTCATGTGCATTAATTCAGTGCTTATAAAGGTTATCCCACCTCCGCAATGTCTACCCACAACTTGCCAATGAGCTAATTACATGTGGAATGTGCTACAATTATAAGCAAAATATATTTAGGGAGTGGTGTAAACCAGAAGATTTAACGTAGCCCACACTTCTCCATTAACTGCTATAGTTATTATGTGTAGACTCAGACTTTTATATGAAAACCCTGCCCTCTAACTTTACTTACCACCATCCTGTATTACAATGCTCCATGTGAAATGCCCTCCACTTGTTGGAGTGACAGGAGAGTTACCACATGGCAACTACGGCTGTACCTGTTGCTAAAGCAACCTGAAGGTACCATATGCCCACTACTGCTAATGTTACTGGTGCAGCCTGGTGGTGCTTACTCGTTACTTCAACCAGAAGCACATTCAGCGCTACAACATTGCCAGCATCACTGTGGAAATTGGAGATCCATGCTGAAAGTTTCCACGTGCCAACTAACACTACCCCGCTCAGGCATCCTAAGGGTTGCCCATGCTCATTATTGCCTATCTAGTTACCACGTTTCTGACTGTGGCACCAAAATACTATTTCGGGTGTCTGCGTCTGATCAAGCTGATGCACGTTGCCATTATAAAGCCTAAGCGCACACACAAGCTTAGCATGTCACATACCACAGTACATACACTATACCCACTGCGGATGTGGTCTGAGGTGCCACATGCTCACTACACCACCTGTTTCTAAGGCAGCAGCCTATAGTGCGCTGGACTGAGCCACATGTTATTGTGTCATGGTGCATAGGTTGACCCTTACGTGCAACTCTTCTCTTGGCTTCTGCAGTCGAAGTTGTCATACAAACATTCCGGAGTGTTGCACAGCTCGTCACACTGGCTATTGTTAAACAAGCGCCAGCACTGACGAGTCTCACAATTCTTCCATGGGTCATCCACAGATAGGGAACAGTCCCCACCATCCCACTGGCAGGACTGCACGTTGCACTCTTTGTCACAATAAGAGTCTCCAGCCTTGGCCCGACAGTCCTCTCGTGGGCACCGCTGCTCATGGACAGGTGGCTCAGTTTGGCGTGGGATGGATAGGCGTGTCCTCTTTTCGCACCTGATGCCTGTGAAGTCCTGTAAGCACAGGCAGTGGAAATATGGGAAGCGAGACATCTCCTTACAGGTGCCACCATTGTGACAGGGTACACTGGCACAACTGCTGTTGCCACGGATGTGGCAGCTAGAGCCGGTGAATCCAGGCGGGCAACTGCACCGTGCACCCAGGGAGGTCTGCAAACAAGTGCCTCCATTGAAGCAAGTAAGTTCATGGCAGCTTAGTAGATTTCTCTCACAGTTGGGTCCGGAATAGCTCTGAAAGGAAAAACAGGATTTAAAATCATTGAACAAAGGCGAAAAGCGTGTGAATAACTATTGGCAAATTAGATAAGCATGCATACTGGAAAAAGCTCTACTATCCAAGTCAAACATCATGCCTCTAAGACAACCCCCACCTGAGGGCCCCCGCCCTTCTCCAGTATCAGTGATGTACACCAAAAAATAAACATTACTAGAGACAATGCTGCCCGACAGGCCATAAATGCCATTGGGGCAGAGTCACAACTGGCACAGATCAATAAGGAAAAATGATTAGTTTCACCTTAGAAGTTTTATTAAAATTTGCAAGCAATTCATATTTTCCCCAAAACGTGGACCAATCTTCAGGACTTAAATGATGCCTTTTCCGGCTTTACCTTTTGAATAGCCAACTTGGAGAGAAAAAAAACACAACTCAAAACATGCTTATTTTGCCATTTTAGAAACCCTCGATCCACAAAGGATCTCAAAACCAAGCAGACCGATACGCTGGGTGCCCTTAGTAAAGAAATGAGATGCCACCATTTAGAACAGCAAGGATGCTCCAGGAATTCTCAATGCAATCCAGTGTTAACATCAGGTATAACTGATTTCGCTTTCGTTTACAATAGATCCAGTATTCCTTTGGGAATGTGGAAGTGTTGCTTTGAATAAAATTCCATATCCATGAGAGGTTTTAGATTACCGGTGCATAGCATTTCTGACCCATTGTGGGATTATTCATAAATTTTATTCACAAGCAATCCATACATTAAACACACTCACCCGTAAACAAGGTAGGGGAAAACCTGTCTTAGTCAAGGC
Source organism: Calotriton arnoldi (assembly GCA_963921515.1). NCBI lineage: Eukaryota > Metazoa > Chordata > Amphibia > Caudata > Salamandridae > Calotriton > Calotriton arnoldi. Next base: position 1,801,759 of record CAWUFW010001871.1, on the reverse strand, counting down.
AGTAGAGCCCTGTTAAAGTATGGACAAACCTTGACATGACTGGTCTGTGAACCTCACTTTAAAAAAAAAAAAAACTTTTTTTTTTTTTTTTTTTTAAGATCACCTGGAGCTGCCTTCAGTGTGCGAGAATGTTGTGGAAGTAGTATACAAGTCTCTTCATATCTGGTGGAAATTGAAATGCATGGCACTCATAACTGTTTAAAAGCCAAAATCTACGCAATAGCTTCATAGTTTACAAAGATGGTCAAACTGTGTGGCCTGTGTCGGACATGTGGGAGGCATTTTGTGTAATGCGTTTGTAGGTGCGCGCATCAGATGTTTTGGCTGTCGTGTGCTCGGTGTAGTGAATGCATAGGTGGGGATCGAGTTGCCTTGTGTGTGTGTGGCTTCAGTGGCTAGTGCACTAAGATGCGACAGGAAAGCCTAGTATTTGGCCTGTAAGTATTGTTTGTGGTAAGTGAAATGTTGTCTTATGTCCTCTTGCCATTAAGATGTAACCGTTTGTGTGTGGGACTGTCTTTGCTATGTTTGGTGTGTTTGAGATGCTCTTCTGTCTGGTGAATGTGTGTAGCGTCTCTAAGAAGCAAGTACTGTTGGAAGAACTGTGCTAGCAAACAGCATGGCGTATGTGCTGTGCTGAATATACTAGTGTGTAAACTTTGCATTACTTAGATGAGATTATAACAAGCATTGAGGGACACCTATTAGCACCTTATCAGATTTCTCAAATGTGGAAAGGGTAGATGAAACAAGAACCGAGGAGCAAACACCCAAGGACGAGTAATGGCTGCAACTGTACTGGAGCACAGCATGCCCATGGCATCAGTTCAGAGACTTCTGTCTGCAAGACAAAATGCTTGATGGTGACAAATTCTTCATTACCGAATAGGCTTAAAGTCAGCCCCTACTTTCAGATTTAGCTCAGTGTTACCCAAGGGCAGGGGGCATTTTAGCAGTGTACTTGATACTGGACTGTTCCTTCCTGGTGCTATTACAGGATGTAACCCTGAAACCTCAAGAGACCTAGACCATCTCTGTTTGCTAGCCACTAAAGGGTATTTTTCGAAAGCTACGTTCTCATCTATTGTCTGACTGCAATGGAGGCAAATTATGCAAACTGGAAAGTCACCTTGTCTGGGCCTGTGCACTTGTCAGTGTGCTGCCATTGCTGACTAGGAAAACAGGAGAGAAAAAGCAATTGTGGGAAAGAAGTTAAAAGCAATTTCTCTTTTGAAAAGGGTCACAAGATGTGAGGAAGCCATATGCTCCAAAAAACAGATGCTTAATACTGAAAAAGATAAGAAGGCAAGGCCTACGGTTCAGATATTCTTCTTCACAGACTGGTTGCCCTACTTAGTTTTTCCAGAGTGGGGCAGGTTGGCTTCCTTAAAGTTTCAGTCTAATGCCTAAATAACATGGACAAACAACAACAACAATGGGTAAACCGTGGATAACTAAACGATCAAGACCTTTAGTCGCCAGCATTTTCTTTGTTGTTTCCTTTTAAAGTGGGTTAATTGCAAAAAAACTAAAACTAAAAAAAATGCAGTTGTGTTTGTAACTTGTATTTTTGTTGAAATTGACCATTTAAAAAAATAAGTTTGCATATTCGAACAATCAAGCCAGTAAAAAGTGTATGATACAGAGGTGTGCAAACACCCAGCCAGTGTTATGGATAATACACTTTTCAGTGGCAGCACCCTTTTATTCCATCGCCCCATTCACAGTATTTCACGTACCGGTGGGCACCGACAGGTGT